>CM042146.1:78980246-79040246 GCA_023376005.1 Doryteuthis pealeii | reverse complement strand
TTTTTCTTCTCCTAGACTGGTTGCATAACCAAGATTAAAGAGCCCAGTCTGCCCTACTATTTACCCATAGCCGGAGGGAGAATAGTTGGCTTCATACCTTTCCCAAGGGTACTAGCGCTGTGTGAACTGTGGCTTCGTCCAGGAATTGTACTCGGGTCGACGAGTCCATTTCCTGCGTTTCACCAATTAACGGAAGTGTATGGTGAGTCGAGCATAGATGTTAAAAACGTCCGGAAGTAGTGTAGTGAGTTTGTAATGATGACGTGGTTCAACGATCTTCAACGACATTCTGTAGTGAAGAAGTGGCTCAAAGAACAGTCAACAGAATTTTACATACTCTCATTCGAAGGTGGAACATTGCTATTGAGAGAAACAATGACTATGCGGAGAAGTAAGGGTGTAATCCACAGAGGACCAGCTTAATTTTGATGTATGATACATGTTCCTGTGTTAGTAATTATACCTGTCCTAAACAAAATGGCTTTTACTTTTTGACTCACCCTCGTACATTTTTCTCTTTATCTTTGCACACACTTTTTTGCCGAACTTACGAATTTACTTTGAGATTCAAGAAGAGAAAATAACTGTGGTCCACAACTTGTGTCTTTTAAGACAACAAAAGATGACAGGTCTGTCGCTTCATCCTTGTGTATGCCTTTCATGTAACTCTCACCAGTCTCTCGCGAGAGGGTTTGGATTACGACACAGGCCTGAGCAAAGTTTTATGGATGATCACCAGCTGCCCATGCAGCAAGTCTTCCCACTTCACGACACCGATGTTATCAAAGGGGCTATACAATGTCTTTACTGGAATTGTTAGAACGAGTCTGAACACTGCTTTAGGGAATCTAGCTATTGATTTTGCCCTCTACCGTTGACTTATGGTCAAGTCACGTTAAAAGCACCGGTTCTCCATGTGAAGAGATGAGATATGTTGTATAATGTACAGTGATATGTATTATGTGAGTCTAGCCTGGATAGCGTTTGTAAATAGTTATATCCATAAGCGTCTGCTATCAGTTCATGATCTTCCTACGCTGCCGTGTTGGGCTGTGTCATGTGAGGAAGTAGTTCGTAATACTGTTACATCCCCTAGATCACGAAGTTAAGCAGAAATGAACCTGTTCAATACTTAGATGAATGACCATTTAAGCAACAGCAGTTACTGTAAGCGACCTGATATCAAAATGACTTGATTCGGCATTAAATTACCCGAAAAGGGTTGATATGCCGTAAAACCAACCCTCTACTGTGGCAGGTTATCAAGCTACACTTGTAGAGGGGGGACGAATTCAAAGTTTTCCTTTTCATAGACCAGTTGCCTTACGAAGGCCTGAGAGTTCCATTCAGCCATTTAGGAGAGAATAGATGGATTCATGTCTTTCCCCAGAGCATTATCACTTAGTGAAATGCAAACAGCCTCTCTGGCATAAAGTTAAAATAATGAGGCATCCAATGAGGACTGTAACGTTGTGCCTTTTTTTCCGGGCACTAAAACGATATCTGTAACGTTGTCGTATATCTGGTCACAGTACCCAAAGCGATATACATAATGGGGCGGTGGTGGTGGTGATATATTCACGATACTAAAAATGTCTTCTTGTTGATAAAAATTACAACGCGAGAAATATGTTGTCACAACTGCTAGCCTTTATTTCCAGGGTAGGCTCGTCTCGTGGGTTCGTATCAGAGAGGAGGAAAGGCAGAGAGAAAGGAGAGAGAGAACTATTAAACTACCGTCATCCCACACGGGACCAAGGGCATGTCTTAACCCTACGCTGTCCCAAATCGAAAAGAGGCCGGTCCCTTTCTTCGTTGTTCCACGTCACCACGTGACTTCCGGTTCCGGTCAACACCCGACTTCCGGTTGACACTCAATTCTCCATTCGGGGTCCGCTACGGTCAAACAATCGTTCATCCTGTTTTGCTCATCACTATTTTTTTAAAAACCTTTACTCTATCACTTATTTCCTTCTTCCTCCTTTTCTAATATAGTAGTTCTAGCTCACAAAAGTCAGGATAATATCCCCATCTTGCTACAAGGACTAAACTCCAAAGAAATATCCTGCGAGGCCCAGTTTATGTAGGTGATATGGATTTATCCAAAACCTTCCACACAGACAGGATACGACACAAGGTCAATTTTTAAGTTGAGATTAACAGATTTGAATTCAGTTTTCCTTCTACCCTGACCGGCTGCCGTGCCAAAATTAAAGAGCCCATTCTGTCCAACTATTCAACCATAGCTGGTAGAAGAATAGTTAGGTTCACACCTTTCCCAAAATTATTAGCTCTATGTGAAACGCAAACAGCCTCGTCCAGGATTTGAACTCGGGTTACAGTGTCCATTTCCTACAATGATAACCATTACACAACGAACACCCCCAATGCTACAATAGAATTTAAAGAGAACGCCCTGTAAGAACTTAAAACAGTTTCCCATTCCTTAATGTTCTAAAAAAAAGTACCGAATGTTTAATTTGCTGAATTGCACAAACTTTCTCCCCGGTATGTAAAGTAAAAAAGAAAGAAAAAGAAAAAGGAGATGTTCACGTTGATTTAAAAAAAAAAGAATTTAAGCGATTTAAAAATATCTAAAAAATATTCTTTTGATATTTGGAAACACTTGAAATGTTGTTATCTAACAATAATCTTGTTTTGATTAGGGAGAAATGTAAGAACCATCCAAAAATGATGGCCTGATCTACGGGGGATATTCAATAAATTAGAACTTATTTGAAAAAAAAAAAAAAATCATAGCAAAAATTATTTTAATCTCGCAAAAATATTTGGGTACTCTTCGCGGAGTACCGTCCCGGTCTCCTGCCCCAAAATCGCTAGCCGGTGGCTGCTGAAAAAAAACCCCTACCAGCTACGATTGAAGTCCGTAGCCGAAGCGGTGTCACTTGCAAAAAAACAAACAAAAAAAAAAAAAAACAACCAATTAGGTATACAGGGTGACCCAGAAAAAACAGAGCCCAAATTATTTATTTATTTTCCCATTAAACTAACCCTAAACCCAACCCCAACCCTAACCCTAACCCTTACCCTAACCCTAAACCCTAACCCTTTTTTTTTGCAAGGACTACGCTTCGGCTGGTGTGTTTTTTTTCGGCAGCCACCGGCTAGCGATTTTTGAGGCAGGAGGCTGGGACGGTTCTCTGCGAAGAGTACCAATAACTGTTTTGAGGCTATTCAAAATGGTTGTAAAAAAAAAAAAGCGTGGCCCAGGCTTAAACAGGTTGCTCATCAAATCTTTGAAGGCTGAATCTCATAATCCATTTCGATCTCTTTCGTCTTAGTTCCTTGAACGGTAATAACGTGCTTTTTAAAATCTCTGTTCTCTGAACTGTATATACTTTGTCTCCTCTCCTGGTGGTGGACCTTGTCTTGCGTCTCATCATGGAAAAGTATAGCCAACTTAGCTTTACTATACGAGGCACTCATCTTCATCAATTAAGATATTTTACTATTTTTGTACCACTTTAGTATACTGCACGTTCTTGGAACATTAGGTGCACATGTTATTTGTTGGGGCACGTTTTTGTATTCTTGTCAATACTTCTTGTGTGCGTATTATGTATGTATTAAATGTTCCTATCTAAATGAGCTTATCTATTCTTTCTTTCCAATTATTCAGTGTCAGTTTATCATTGGATATACGAGGGTAATCCCAAAAGTAAGGTCTCAAAAGCACTAGGGACGCAGGCAAACTATTCGTGCGGCTATTGGTAACACTGTTGTGTTTGTTGTGCATGCGCCTGCCCTGCGTGCGCCTGCCCTGCATGCACCTCGCTGCCACGCTTAGTCTTGTCTTGGCAGTCATTTCTAATGGAGTTCCCGATTGACGCTACAGCCAAGTGTGGAGTTCGCACAATTATTCGGTTTTTGAACGCAAAAGGCATTAAATCGATTGAAATTCATCATCAATTAACGGAAGTGTATGGCAAGTCGTGCGTGGATGTCAAAAACGTCCACAAGTGGTGTAGGGAGTTTGTAGGTGTGTTCTATCTGTTAGTAAGAATCAAATCTGGACAGCTAGTGAGTGTGATGTTTATTTAAATAATATAATGGAGATTGTGTGTTTTTCTGTCTGTAACCGAAACTATATTACTACTCAAGTCACAATTCCCTTAATTATTTACGTCAAATTCTCCATGATTTCATTCTTTTAAACCTTCAGTTATTAATAAAAATTGTTTTACATTATTAATACTGTTGACCATATCTACGTACTAATAACATGCAATTGTATTTATATATACAACAAAATAGTGGTTTACAGTTTGAACGAGAAGGCTAATTTGCATATTGATATTTAACATTTTATTTTAATAAATATGTGCTTGGTATTATTGATTTCTAATTGTTTGGTTTTATCTTAAAAAATATAAACAAAAATCTCGTGGATAAATCTTAAAAGAAATCTATTTACAAGAAGAAAAAACTGTAATATTATCCTTTACTTCCTATTTTAACTAAATAGTTAAATTAGGAAAATTTACCAATGAAAGAGGGGAGTAATGGAAAATGATGGAATAGTTAGTTTCAAAGTTGTTCTATTTTTCGATTATACCCCCTCTGTTGCAGATCTTTTTATCTGCATTCTTAGTCAGTTTTATTAGCCTTTCTAATTTAATATGATATTTTATTATATCAAAACTTAAATACTTGCACCCGGAGGGTGCATATATTTGATAGTTTAAATAAAGTGTGTTTACACTTCCATTATCCAGCAGTTAGATCGACTCGAATGGTTTTCGGTTAAGCGAATAGTATGGCTGTTAAAAGGGTTCTAATTACTCTTTATTTATTTATCTATCTATTTATTCATTTATTTATTTTTTGATCGGTATTTCTTTTTAAGCAGGCGAGCTTGTTAATTAACCAGTGTTGGTCGTAGCTCAGGCGCACGAAGAAAACAGGTCCGTTGGTCATTGTTACTTTCTGAAATACCAAAGTAATTTGTTAACTGGTTAAACTAGAGTTAACAACAAATATTAAAGTGAATTATTTCTTGATTGTCTGTCAAGAAACAACATGGCCGCGAGTGCATTAGGAAACAGTTAACAAGGGAGACAACTCGTCCATTCTCCTTTTTAATTGTCAGTCTTTAACACGGAAGAAAACTGTTGGATGAATTCACACTGTTTATTAAACGAAGGAAAAATTAAAACGTGTGATGAATTTAACGCCCTTTTAAAAAGCTTTTCTTTGTTGCATTAAAGAGTATTCGATGGTCAGAAGAAAAACCCAATAAAATGTCAACATTTAACAGCAAAAAAAAAAAAGTATAGTAGAAAGGAAAGAAGATGAAACTAGAAAGACTAGGAAGAGAAAAAGGAATGTCGTTTGAAGAGAGTCGGCTATAGGTGAAAAGTTTATAGCCAACGGAAGGTTAAACACAAATAAAAGGAATGTCTAAAGTACTTGGTAGAAAGAGAAAGAAATGATAATTTTTAAAAGTTGGAAGAGGAAGGTAAAGAGAAAATAAAGAGGAGAATAAAGAAGAACAGAAGAAAGAAAAATAATTGAATAAATAAATGATAGAAAAGAAAATGGAGGAAGGTGGGTCACGAAAGAAGCCGACAAGTAAGAAAGGAAAGTGAGACAGTTAGTAAAAATCGTGACGTCATTTTATCGGTTGACAATCCTTGCATTCTATGCTGCGCCTCGGGATTTAAACAATAGCAACAAAAAAATGATAAAAAAAATCGTATTTTGAAATTACGCCAGGTAGATCATAATCAAAGAGAAAGAATGATTTTTTTAATCAACTCATTTTTTGACAGAAATCACGCACGATGGCGTCAAGGACAGTAAAAAAAGGATTTAAAAAAAATTGTTTGATTTTTATTGTTTTATTGTTTTATTTTTATTACTTTTTCAATTTTTCTTTAATCTTAAATTGGGTCATGGATTCCGCATATAAAATTTAAAAGAAAACCAATAAACGCTTTTCTTTCCTTTTTTTTATTTTCCCATAAAGTATGCACCAATGAATAAATATACAAAAAGCAGAGATTATTTCACAGATAAATCAATACTTATGCAGACGTGTCCAATTACAGAGAGCGTATTTTCTGCTATACAATGCACATATTGTTTAATTCTATGTTCTCCCATTGATCGTACTGACAAATAGGAATGTATGGGTACGATTTCCCTTTATCCGTTATCTTACTCCAAAACATGACCATTGTTATGTGGAGGCTGAGTTTTGGAGCAAATGTTTACCCCTTTATATCGGGTACATAAATGGCAAGAGAGAGAGAGAGAGAGAGAGAGAGAGAGAGAGAGAGAGAGAGAGAGAGAGAGAGAGAGAGAGAGAGAGGGGGGGTTGATGTTCTTACGGGTTCTGCTTCGTCGCTGACATCCCCTTCTTCTGGGCTGATTTATTCCTTCATCTGGGCTGGGTTGTCTGTGCTCATTTCGTTGTTGGTAAAAGGCTTGGTTATAATTAAGCAAGACTATTATTTTATAAAACGCCTTTATTCTTTAGAAAGAAGTAAGAAGGGTATACAACAGTAATATCAGTAGATCAGTTTACATACCTAGGTAGTAATATCTTGTCTACAGAAAGCAATGTCAATGTACGCATAGGAAAGGTATGGACTGTTATAGATGGATTATCGATCACATGGAATTCTGATCTCACTGATAAGATAAATCGAGGATTCTTCCTAGCTGTAGCCGTGTAAGTGCTACTATATGGCTGCACCACTTGTACTCTAAGGAAACGCTTAGAGAAAAAAAATAGATGGTAACTGAACAAGGATGCTGTATGCGGTCTTGAACAAATCTTGAAATCAGCACCCACAAGAAAGCAGCTGTACAACAACTTACCTCCTATCACACAAACCATGCAAATAAGACTAACAAGAGATTCTGGACACTGTTGGAGAAGCAAGGACGAACTCATGTGACATTCTCCCGTGGACATTTACACATGGACACACCATTGTAGACAGACCAGCAAAAACCTACATCAATCAGCTCTATGTGGATTCTGGATGTTGCGCGGAGGACCCTCCAAAATGCGATGACCAATAGGGACGGTTGGGAGAGAGAGAGAGAGAGAGAGAGAGAGAGAGAGAGAGAGAGAGAGAGAGAGAGAGAGTCAGACTCATGGGTATCCGTGCTGTCAGCATGACATGATAATGATGACATACCAATATATATGTTTGTGGACACTCATACTCTCTGACGCGTATATACAAGAACCGATTGTAAAGTTCATAGTCTGACCAAGATATTCTCATAGAATGTGACCAGATGAGGTTTATTTTTCAATATAGCCCTCCCTTGTTGTCAACACACTTCTTTTATTGGTGCTGCTATGCTTGGATCTCATTGGTAAAAAAGCCATCAACAGCCGATATGACGTCATCATATGAAATTTTCAGCCCACTCCCATATCATCTTAAAATGTGAGTCCAATTTCATTTCAGTATTTTGCCTAGTTATATTCTTCTTCATCTCTCACAGACGTTTGCAAACTAGTACACACATGCTGGTTTTCTCTAATAGAAAAACGGGACCATATTACCTTTAGGCACCCCTTTTTGATCTCGATCAAGAAAGGACATGTTTTTCATTTACACCGTCAATATCCAGTTGTTTTAACAGACGATTTTTAAAAAAATTATAAAACTATTCCCTAACCCTAACCCCTAACAAACAACCGGATATTGACGGTGTAAATGAAAAACATGTCCTTTCTTAATCGAGATCAAAAAGGGGTGCCTAAAGGTAATATGGTCAGAAAAATGTATACTGAAATAATAAATAAACAAATAATTAATGATAGTATTTGATAATTTGCTTGAAGCATTGTTAAGTAAAGTATATCTATTGATAATGGAGATTCGCTTCCGGTTTTTGTCTGTAATAAAAAAACCACGTCACTGCTTACGTCACTATACCCGAAATCGCCATAAAATAGAATAAATACACTCAAAATTTGAGCATGCAGCATTAGAGAGTCCTCATTGTTTTTTAAAACAAGTTTTAATAGATACATCCCCAGTACCATATATTTATATATAGTTTGTTTTATTTTAATAGATATTCAAAGTTAATAGAACTTAGTTTCGATTTCAAATTGTTTTTTTTTCTACTCCTTTAATAAATTTGATGGTTTCTTGATTTATAGTTCAAACTCTCCGACATTCAATTTTTAACTTCCACCTCATCAAGATATATTTCAAAAATGTATTTTTACATCACCCGAAGGGTGTTTTTTATTTTGCTAGGTTTATTTATATTTTAAAGGCAATTACAATGCGTATAAAATAAAATAGTGTCCAATGTCTAATCGATTTCGAAGTATCTTCATCTTCAGAGACTGTTTTTGAAATGGATGCGGTCTTGTATTTTTGTTTTGGACGTCCAAAATTTGTAATTGCCGTCAAAATATAAATAATAAAATAGTTAATAAATTTATAATTAACAAGCAAAATAGTGCCACGTGATTTATAAATGTTTCGATGTCCATTCACAACATCCGCAGAACAGAATGATGGTTACCTTTTAAAACAGATGTGCATTGATATGAAAACTTTTAAACAAAAATATATAGAGATATAAATACAAAGTCTTTAGTATTCACCCTTAATATATTCAGTAATATCTTCAACTGCTTCATTTTAGATAAAAATGAGATGATACATACGGAGGGATTTAGATCGATATGAACAGGCTGAGATAGATAGATAGATAGATAGATAGATATTAACAAATTTAGAAAGATACGAACAAATCTTGATAGATATAAACATATTTAGATAAATATATAGATATGAATATATTTAGATGGATAGATCGATATGAACACGTTGATATATATGAACATATTAAGATGGATAGATGTGAACTTATTAAGATGGATAGATGTGAACATATTAAGATAGATAGATAGATAGATAGATAGATCGGCGTGGGCATACTAAGATAGATAGAAGAATGTCCTGAAGGTCATAAATGTTTATGATAAATATTTGAATAACAAATAAGACATTGTGCTTGAGAATTAAAGATATTTCAGTGTCGATTCACATCCTCATCAGGACATTTATAGTATTCTTTATTTGATAGTCAACTTACAAATATACTTACACATTTCTTAATGACTATACTTGTAAATGATTAACAAACTTCATTCTATGATGATGATGATGGTGGTGATGATGGTGATGATTAAAAGAAGAGGAGATGATGATGATGATGATGATGATGATGATGATGATGATCTTTTGGATCGTTGTTTTGTTGAAAGGTTTTTTTTTTTTTTTTTTTTTTTCAACGATGCGTAAACCAGATTGTATAGCATATCTGCAAAATCGAATGTTATTGTTCTTTTTTCCTGATTCCCTTGACCTGAATCAAATCTCCATCCCTCTTCCCCCCAAAAAAACATCCCACACCACCTCCACGATTAACTGATGGAAATAAACTTATCAAAAAATTGGAGGCAAAATCAGGAAAACCACAAGAAATGTAAGTATAAAAATCAAGCGTATTTTTCTCGCATTTTTTTTTTGCGTGTAAATTTGTATAAATTCTCTCACTTATTTTTATTTCGCACAATTTTTCTTGGTCGTAGCTCTTAATTGATGTTAACGATTGGTTCTAATGCAAGCAACTATACAAAGAGAGACTCGAACATCATCTTCATTTCCTTCTTCATCACGATATATTACTGACATGGCACGTAAAATTGAAAGCGTATCCAATGGCAGTTAAACGTAAATTCATGTCATACCCCAGTGTAAAATCCTTATAATAGGGAACAATCAAATTAAAATAATTCTACTGCTTTGTTCACTGACAACTAATCCAATAAGCCTTTCAAAATATTCGTGCATGCACAGACAGACAGACAGACAGGCAGGCAGACACACACTCACATTTGTCCTGTTTTTAATTATTACTCTGTCATGTATTTAATGCGCCTTTTAAACGAGTTCCCTGAGATTTAAATTTTCTTTGGTTTGTATTGTTTTAACTTTGTTCTTGCTGTTCATTTTTATCGTAACTACCAACTCCCCCCTCTCCCTCTCCCTCTCCCTCTCTCTCTCTCTCTCTCTCTCTCTCTCTCTCTCTCTTAACTTTAGTTTCTGCTCTACACAATAATCAGACAACATCAACGTTTCCCATTCAAAACGCGCGAAACATTGCATACTCTCGCACATTGTCGGCCCGCTTTTATCAGTGCATTATTCACTTAACAAATCCGAAAGGCTTTTTTCTGTCTCTATTCAAAAAAATAGAATAAAAAAAAACTTCAACGAAACTGCCCGCCATTTTGTTTTATCGTGAACCGCTAATAGCGGGCGCCGCCAGGGAGCGTTCGTTTTTGATAAAAATAGCTCAACTCCATGATTCTTTTAAGTTATAACAAACATAGTTACCCGAACAAATGGGAACCTTTCTAATACTGATAAAACAGTAAATAATTAAATTAAATCGATTAGTATTAAAAAAAGAGCATTCGTCCTTTCACAGATGCCTGCTGTGTTGTTTAGCTATTGTGTATAAATAAATCTTTGTTGTGTTATTTAAATCATTGAAAGATGAAAATGGAAGCGAAAAAATCGGCAACCATTTTTGTTATATTTTTCTTTTGAAAGAGTAAACATTTGTAGTGAGATTAATTTTAACAGATAAACACAGTATCGCCAAAAATGTATTTCAGCGTTCATAATAGTCAGACTTCTTTACTCTTCGAATGTCGAGAGAAGCAAATGTACGGATTACATTCCTTACTTGTCACGGGTTCTCCATTAAGCGCTAGGTGGCATTGCAAGCAGCCATATAAAAGGCTCTTTTCACCTATCATCGAGAGAAGAACACGCATCAGTTGCATCTCCGGTTTACAGGACAGGAGGGCTCTGAGCCTCCAACCTCGTGCCGCATGGTACGCGAGAACATAGTCTACATGTGTTATACTTCATTCTATCACCAGCAGCCTCAAGACTATACCTATAAAAGACTCTTATCCAATTAGAATATTTCTATACACATATATATAAGCTCTCATTTGTATTCTTCTATCTTATTTTGTTTTCTACATCTACAAAGTTTGCTGACGTAATAAATATACTTGTTATTACTTTCATCGTGAATTGTTCTTATATACATTTACTTTGTACAAAGAAACTATTCTCAACGAATAATCGTCCTTCTACACAAGACAATTCTAATTTTGTTCAGGAATAGGAGTTCAGAGAGTACTGTGGGGATTTAAAAAAAACTCCCATGAGCCTTCAGGCCGGAAGAACACTTCAAGCATGTGCGGGGAAAAGACCCACTTCCAACCCCCAAGATATAGACCACAGCATTACAGTCGGCTAAAATACACAGAATTTTGGTCAGTTGGTTGGATATTACGACATGTAAACCCTTGGGGCTTTTTTATTGGCCAAGACATTCTTCTTGGGTATTCAATTTTTTAAAACTCATTTTTCAATCATTTTTAAAACTCAGAGTGGACCTGGAAGTAATGACGATAAAGAGGTCCTTCACACTCCACAGAGATCCAGAATTGGAACCTTACTACTAGATACAGTTTTACGTCATACCCAGGACACTAAAATCCTCAGGCATCACCTCCTATGACATATATGATAAAAATGATTGGAAGATTGCCATAAGAGCAATACATAGGGGACTATCATGTAGGTTTTAGAGCTTGACGTGACCAGCCGACTGATCTCCGACCGCCTGTCTAGCCTAGATAAGGACCAAAGTTGGGTGTCATGAACTACTCAGCCACCAGGACTCTGCCCACGACCAACAGGTGGCCACATTGAGTATTTGTGGGTGGGCATCTTACCCTTCTCCAGATGCGCATTCTACAGCCCCAGCCGACATGTCTGGAAGAGTTCTGGAGACATGAGGATGTTTGCTATTACCCAGACTCTAGTGAAAGACCTACTGGCTAATGCTGGTGTGAAAAATTCGCAAGTAGTGATAACAACAACAGCCTGTAAATCTTTGTTTCTGTGTATTCGGGTTTAAAAAAAAATAACAATTACTGTTTGTTATTGTTGGGTGTGAATTTTTAATTAACAACAAAGATTGAAAAATCGATAAAAATGAAATAATGTAGAAATATCCATGAAAAAATCCATTGATTGAAGACACCATCTGGAAAGAATCCGACAATGATCTTGCATTAAAAAAAAATTCTTGGGTTTTTCGGGACAATATCCAATTGTCTCGCATAACTTAATTCTGACAGAAACAACACTTTCCAACTCTGAATCCGTACTAAGAAATCGTTATACTGTCGCTGGTTCAGTGAAATACGTTTATATGGAGTTTAGTGAGAGATAGCCTTTCTGTGATTGGACATTAACAATCACGTGACGCACTAATTAGTTTTGGCGCCCATATTCAAACATACACATACGAACCAGTTCCAGGACAAATCGACCAGAATTTATCCCCAGAGCCGTTTGTGAAAGATTTCTGGTAATTGTTTACTGTTCCGTGTCGTATCTTAGGTGTTCCATGTATCTCTTAACTTCTTCCCACAGCCGATTTGTGTTCTCAAATATAGTGCTAACCAGTTCGGCCTTAATATGCGCACATTCATATTTACCAGCCCCTCCCCACAAATAGGATGTGACACAGGATCAATTTCTTAGGCGGGGTTTTTCTTCTCCTAAACAGGTTACCTAATCAAGGTTAAAGCGCCCAGTCTACCCTACTATTTATCCATACTGGAGGGAGAATAGTTATATGGATACATTTCCAAAATTTGCTGATTTACCAGGTCGAATCATCACACATTGTCGCTGAAACTATGTTATGGGATAACGAACGACAAGTTCTGGAAATAAAGACGAAATGAAGAGATGACGACGAGTTCATAAGAAAGGAAAAAGTCAGACAGCTGATCACTGATAAAATACCACTCACTTTATAATTGGTGTTCCAACTTCCATCTATACCAGATTTTCGGCTGGGGCTGTAGAATACACAGACTGCACCTCTGCAGAAGGGTACCCCCCCAAATAGACCCACCTGTTGGCCGTGTGTGACGATCCAAGATGCTTAAGGGTGGAATCCTGGTGGCTGAGCAGTCCATGACATACAGCACTCCACTTTGGCCCTTACTAGATAGGCAATCGAAGAAGCCGCCGCCGATCAATCGGCTGGCCATATAAAGCCCAAACACCTCGATGCTATTGTCCTTATGGCAACCTCCGAAACTTTTTCATCATATATGTACTAGAAGGCGGTGGTTGAGGGCATTACTGTCCTGAGTATAACATTAAACTACATCTAATTGTGAAATTCCAATTTTGGAGATCTGGAGTGTGGAATACTCCTTCATCGCCATTACTCCCAGGCCCACTCTGATTCGAAGTAGTGGTACCTGTTAGGGTCCCATCTATCGGTTAAATAGATAAAAATGAGTTTTAAAAATGTGTTTAAAATAATTAAATTTAAAAAAATGAATACCTAACAAGAATGAATAAAATAAAAAATATTCGGGATGTAATTACCCAAGGGTTGAAATGCTGTGTCATGGACTACTCAGCGAGCCCAACCACCACCAACCAGCCAACCAACCAACCAACCAACCACCCATCCAACCAACCAACAACCAACCAACCAACCAACCAACCATCCAGCCAACCAACCAACCAACCAACCAGCCAGCCAGCCAGCCAACCAGCCAACCAGATTGAAAAAAAAAAACAAACAGCGAAACGTGAAATGGTATTGAAGAAGATGATGAAGAAAAGATCCGATTCTTTTATTAATCGTAGCCGACCACCCAATTTGCACACATATGTTCTTTATTGATTCCAGATCTGGTGACTGACCAAACCAAAAACATCACAGACAAAACTTGCCACTGAAATAATTAGTTTTTTTCTTCTGTCATTTATAAGAGAAGGATTAGGCTGCGGGTTCAATCCTGGTCAAGACCGACAGTAACAGAATAATAATTAACACAGCTTAACACTTGTACCCAACTATGGTTAGCGGAATGAAAAAAGTATACCCCCGTGGATTGAATAACCGGGTGGATTCAAAGTTCCGTGATGGCTCCAGATTCTCGAGCTCGAAAAAAAGATTCCCGTGTCCGACAAGAAATACCTGAATACAGAGAAGTATTGAAAAATGATATGTCTTTTATTTCTGCCGTACAACTTGTTCAGGTTTGAAAGCAACGCCTTTTTTGTCATATATTTTGGTACTGCATTAATGGACTTTTCGCATTGTACTAGCTCTCCAACACCAGGAGCAGAAAACAGCTCCATACTCTCCCTCTCTCCCGGGCTTCACTTTGGTAGACAGGCATTTCAGGTTTAATCTTTCACTTGAACATCGTAGACAGAATTCTGGAGCGTCGGTAGGCAGTTCGAAGCGTGACTTATCAATCAAGAGGAGAACATTTTCAATCAGCAAAGTATTATGGTGGCCATGTAGTGACAAACAATTGAGTCAGTGTGGAACTTTCTTTGTGAACAGCAATAGTTTCTTTGCACCGAGTTTTTTTCGGGGGAGAAAAATGTGCTTTTTTGAATTGTTCTTCTTGAAACAAAATGCATTTTTGAATTTCAGCCAATTGTCTTTGAATGCTTTTATAATGCTTCAGAACAGTCATTTTCAATCTTTTCTTCCATCTCGGTTCGTTGTCCATTTAGGTCTTCCAAAATCTACTTTCAAGAACACAGAATTTGTCACTTGAAATGCGTGGACAGTCATAAGCTTACGAAGCGGGGGTCGGGGATCAGGGGGTTTACTTAATCCCTTTCCCAGAGGCAAGTGAATTGTACATTGGGGAAAAGCTGGTTATCTTCAGGGGAAATAATTCTGTTTTAGAATCTGTTCTTAAAATGTATACACTTGAAACACACGTAACTGTTTCTTTCATTAAAAAAAAAACAAAAAAAAAAAACAAAAAAAAACCAAAACAAAATACATTTGTATTGGCAGAAAGGAGTCGTTATCAAAACTTTAATTTAGATTCTAATTTTTTGACCCCCTCATAAAAATTAACGTCCAGGGTAACTTAGAAAATTTTCAGGGAAAATTCCTTTAGTTTCCCTCCCCCGTACACTTATGTGAACAATTCTCTAAATTGTTGTCATATCTTATTATAATGGAGATTGTGTGTTTTTCTGTCTGTAACCGAAACTATATTACTACTCAAGTCACAATTCCCTTAATTATTTACGTCAAATTCTCCATGATTTCATTCTTTTAAACCTTCAGTTATTAATAAAAATTGTTTTACATTATTAATACTGTTGACCATATCTACGTAGTAATAACATGCAATTGTATTTATATATACAACAAAATGGCGATTTACAGTTTGAACGAGAAGGCTTAATTTGCATATTGATATTTAAAATTTTATTTTAATAAATATGTGCTTGGTATTATTGATTTCTAATTGTTTGGTTTTATCTTAAGAAATATAAACAAAAATCTCGTGGATAAATCTTAAAAGAAATTTATTTACAAGAAGAAATAACTGTAATATTATCCTTTACTTCCTATTTAAACTAAATAGTTAAATTAGGAAAATTTACCAATGAAAGAGGGGAGTAATGTAAAATGATGGAATAGTTTCAAAGTTGTTCTATTTTTCGATTATACCCCCTCTGTTGCAGATCTTTTTATCTGCATTCTTAGTCAGTTTCATTAGCCTTTCTAATTTAATATATATTTTATTATATCAAAACTTAAATACTTGCACCCGGAGGGTGCATATATTTGCTAGTACCTATAAACATTAGTGGGTATGTCCCAATCCTCATAAATACGGGAGTATTATACTGACTGAGTAGTCTGATACCATTAGCAGTGGTTTACCTTCTTCCACGACGATGGTGAATATTGTATTTTGTTAATGTTATAAAGATTCCATTTCATTTCCAACCTCCGTTTGGTTATTTCTCATTTAGTAACCTTTATTAGGTTACAACAATTGAAGACAATAGAATGTGGATGTTTTCCAATTTTAAATGTTTCCCAATATTCTTGCTTGATGAAGAATTTTGACTTGAATAGCTGAGTGTAATTTAGACATTTTTGAAGAGATTCTAAAACAAATATGACAAGTGGTTAATGATTTGATGGATCAGGATTTAGGGAAAGAGGATTAAAAGTTTGGATTATTAATTCACTTGAAATATCTTTGAAATTATACTGACACATCTAACTTCCCACACACATCCAACTCCCTACATTCGTTCGATTCCCTAGATATATCAAACTCCCACACACAGCCAACTTCCCACGCATAGCTAACTCCCTCACTTACTTCCAACTCCCTACACATATCCAACTCACTCAGCACACACCCAACTGTCCATATATATCTCCAAATCCTCACACACATACAATTCCCCACATACATTCATTTTCCCAAACACTGTCAACTCCCCACACACATTCACCTCTTTACATACACCCAACTCCCCACATACGCCCAACTCCCTACACATAGCCAAGTCTCTATATACATCTAACTCAACAACGCATACAATTCTCTCATTCATATCCAAATCCCTACAATCCGCCACAGCTGTAGAGAATATAGTTGATTTATACCTTTCCCAAGAGTATTAGTGATATGTGAAACACACACAGCCTCGTCCAGGATTTGAATTTGTGTCACCGTGACAACTATGACAATAACCATTACATCAGGCGCCTTGTATTTTGAATATAGATCTAATATGAGTCGTCGGGGCGACTTAATGTCGGTATCAGCGAGGGAGTCTATCCCCTTTTCACTAGCACTAACCAAGGAAATTGTTTTTACGTCTGAAGTGGAGCGCCACACCTACCACCAGCCCTTACTTTACGCACATATCCCTGTGCTACTCATACGCTGAGTTGGCGAGGGTCGGAATCGAACTAAGAACCTTGTGGTTTCTAGCCGAACGCTCTACCGACGGAGCTAACCCGGCCTTATTTAATATGAAACAACCTTTAATTCTGAGCAAACCAAAATCGCATCAACTTAAAGCAGTTATATATGACTAGTGTATTTTTACCCCCCCCCCAAAAAAACAAAAACAAAACCGCTCCCAATAATCAGAAATATTCTTACATACAAATTTAGCACAATTTCTTGTTATAATTATTGTTCCATTTTTACCTATATTCAACATTTTCACAAAATATAAATTCTAGCTTATTTTTTTTTAACCCTAGGAATGCGTATACTTTTTCATTTCTTATTGTTGGCACTAGTAATAGACCTATATTTTTGGGACCCTGAAGCTTGAATGAGAGGGGTTTCTTATTTAGTAGATCCCAAATCTTTAAACAATGTCGACTAAAGTCTCTTCTGGGTCTTCCCCAGAATTAGGAACCCTGAAATTTAAGCTTCATTAAATTAATAATCGATTCGCTCCTGGTTAATACATATGAGTATTGTATCTGTAGTATCTCATAGTTCACAACTTGTACAATCACTTCGGCTCCGTCAGCGATCAATACCAATCATTAACAAAAACATACATTACAAAGCAGCAAACACAGAGACAATATTTGTCGGATATTCTGAATACAAATACTCAACAGAATTTTCTGATTCCGAGAGTTTTTGGAAGGAAAAATAGTTTAGGGGTTGTTATCCGTTAATGTATTGTGCAATGTTTTCTTTTCCTGTATTTTGGTTTAAGTTTGGTTTATTTTTTACAGTATTTTTCGGATATGACAAAAATTCAAGAATTTCAAAGGTTTTTGTTTGTAGAATGGCTGTCATATGGAAGTTTTGGTCCTTTTTTTTCTTTTCTACTGAAACGTAAGCATTAGATAAGAATATATTTCTTATCTTCTACTCAAAAAATGAAGTTACCGAAGAACAATGCATTCAAAGGAAATCCTTTGTTTGGTCCAGAAGATGCGAGACGATGGCTTTAGCATTCAAATGATTGCTATAGACATGAAGATATCAAAGTCAGCAGTGGAATCCATGCCGAAAAAAAATGGTTATGAAAAGGAGAAGAAGAGGAGGAGAAGATCATCAGTTTTGAATAGGACAAAAAGAAAGACAAAGAGAAATATTGCGAGGCTTTTAAAATCAGGAGGAAAGAAAGAAAAGAAAAGCGAGAGTAAAGAAAGTGAAGGTTAAAGGGTGGGAGACTGACAGTCAATGTTGGAATTGTGCAAAGAAAGCTGCAAGGAAATAAGATTCAAGTCTGCTAAAACTACGAAAATCACATTAACGAAGCGACACAAAGAGGCAAGAATATATATATTTACCAACCCCTCCGCACGAGCAGGATGCGACACAAGGTCAATTTCTTAAGCGGAGTTTAACAGGTTTGAATTCAGAGTTTTCCTTCTCCTAGACTGATTACCTAGCCATGGTTAAAGAGTCCAGTCTGCCCTGCTATTTACCCATAGCTGGAGGGAGAATTGGATTCATACCTTTCCCAAGGGTATTAGCGCCATGTGAAATTCCAACAGCTTCGTCCAGGAATTGAACTCGCGTTGACGAGTCCATTTCCCACGACTCTAACCATTAGACCACGCGCCTCCATAAGAGGCAAGAATATAGAATGCTAAAAGATGACTAACAAACTGTGTTGACAAAAAATACTAGTATTTACTGATGAGAAAGTTTTCAAATTTCATAGACCCAATCGATAATAGAAAAAAAATGGACTCTCTATCGATTTTGACACATCAGGGTAACGAAGTGCTTCGAGAAAAAAATGAGATGGGAACTACACAAGGGTGTTGTGCGCTGATGATGATGATGATATATGAACAGAATGAGATAGAATGATAAATAGATGAACAAAATTATATATATATATATATATATATATATATATATATATATATATTATTGTCTATATTTTTTGAAGGCAATTACAATGCGTATATCGTATAAAATTCGATAATTATTGAAAATAATCATGACAAGTAAACTCGGCAAATAACGCGCACGACGTGGAACACCGTACAGCTGTTTCAACTTTATTAAGTCTCATCAGCGGTGTATACGATGAGACTTAATAAAGTTGAAACAGCTGTACGGTGTTCCATGTCATGCGCGTTATTTGCCGAGTTTACTTGTCATGATTATTTCATAATTATCGAAATTTTATACGATACACGCATTGTAATTGCCTTTCATGCTTCATATCTTAAACTATTCTAAACTTCTATTAGTTGTCTGTTTCTTCGTATCGGGGTTTCTTATATTTTGTATTGAGCTGAGTCCCTCTCTCTCCCTCTCTCCCCTATCTCTCTCTCTTTCATTGTGTTCTTGTTCTTTAATCAGGAAACACGGGGATATATTTTCGTATATATATGTAGGGGATTATCTTCCCTTTTGCCTGGAAGAGTTATCTTCCCGCTGCGTTGCCGTTTGTTCCCACTAGGGGACCTCTGGTATTTAAGCGCCTTATTTGAACTTGTCTTCCTCTTTTAGCTGGATCTTCTCAACGAACTGATATGGGCTAGAGACTATCTACCCCCTTCTCGGTAGGGCTTTTGCCCCCCCCCCATACATTACTGTAAGTCTTTTATACGGCATGGATTATCCTTTAGTTCCATGTCTGTAACATTTATATTTTACGTACATTTGGGTATCTCGTTTATACCTAAATATTGTATCTTGTATTTACCATTTATGAATGTGTCCTTATATCTTATTGTATCTTTTATCTCTACTCTTGTATATGTATTTACATGTTCTATTCTCCTGTACATTATGTATCTTATCGTTTCCATGTGCTGTTATATATATTAAATGTTTTGTCTCACAACGTGTCGGAATTGTATGTTCATTAATTAACTTTGAATCTTACATATACTTTTTTATTCACCGACTCCCAGATACACTCTTTACCATGCGCGCGGAAGCAGAGACGGAATAAATGTCTGGCCTCAACTCCCTAGATTGATCTGATCATGTTACTCTGTAAGCCAATGAGAGCTCCGTTCCAGACGAACCTGAGGTGAAACTTTGTAAATCAAACTCTCTGAACTTCCAACTGTAATTTTCCAGGATTTACACCATAAAAATCTATTATGTATATGTATATTTACCAACTCCTCCACACGAGCAGGATGCTACACAAGGTCAATTTCTTAAGCGGAGTTCAACAGGTTTGAATTCAGAGTTTTCCTTCTCCTAGACTGGTCACTTAGCCAAGGTTAAAGAACTCAGTCTACCCTACTATTTACCTATAGCTGGAGGGAAAGTAGTTGGATGCATATCTTTTCTAAGGGTATTAGCACTATGTGAAGTGTAAACAGCTTCGTCCAGGATTTGAACTCGGATCGATGAGTCTACGACTCGAACCATTACACCACGCACCTCCTACTATTATGTAACAATGTATGCTCGCTTGGTTTTTCACTGTTTTTTTAGACACGAATCCACCTATGTATGTGTTCTATATCATCTCTGGATGAGTCGAAATAGGTCTCGTCATTGGTATGACACAATAGTCAATGATTATTTCTTGATACCATTAGAATGCAACCTTGTTCCATGTTCAAGAGGAAATAAGCAATGTCAGTTAGAATCCACCCAGACCTTATAGATACCCCGAAGGAGCCAGTATGATACCCCGATAAATCCCTAACTCTATAAAATCTTAACCGTTGAGTCATGAAGACGAAGTTTATCCCCGATAAGACAGATTTAGTCACTGGTCTTTTGAATTTGAATTTTTCTAATGTCTGTGAGAGAGTACCTTTCGATACGTATGGCTGACCAAAGATTTTCTTTGCAATGGAATTCTTTCTAAAAGTCGATATTCAGTTGATCCTGTCACGTTTTATTGGTTGGCTGAAGCGGCCATTGAAGCAGACGATTGTTTATGAATTCCTTTTTGTTTTTTCTTTTGCGTTATATAAAAATAGTTTATTGTTAAAACTGTCGCTACCTGACAAATATCTACTACAGACTGATTTTCTTTCTTTTGTTGTTGGTATTTTTCATAATAAGAATTATCAACAGCAACATGGGTCTACTCAGTGGCTGAGACAGCTGTGTATTTCCCATCGACATCAGGGATCAGTGGTCAGTGTTCAAGCTCAGGTAAAAGCAGTGATTTCAATTGCTGATTATCGAAATAGGCAGGGAGACTCGGTTATACTATCTTCCTAAATTTAATTTATCACAGTTTAACTTTGTGTTAAGCTTAGTAAGAGGCTCGTGAAGTGTAACGATTATCGTCGTAGGAAACAGAGTCGGTAGCACGAGTTCAAATTCTGGACTTGGCTGTTTGCGTTTCATTTTGCGCTAATGCCCATCTCTTCTTTCTCCCGCTATGGGTAAATAGGAGGGCAGATTGAGCTCTCTAGCCTTGAAGGTAGGCAAACCAGTCTAGGAGAAAGAACACTCTGAATTCAAACCTCCTATCAATAAGTCGGTGTAGCAGGGTGACTTGTCTCGTTGAGTCTGGTCAAGGATCGCTGTTTCCTATTGGTACCATGTAACCCAGTACAATCTGTCATATGTTATTGGACACTGCCAAGTAACGATCACATTACCCTGAGAGATGCTATGAAAGGAAATTGCTTGGCATGAAATACCTAAAGAAAAGGTTATGATATTATAACATAAGTTTAGTATAGATATAATTCTTCCCCCACCTACAAAAATTCAACCTTCAGCCATACAAACAAATTTATCCGAAAATTAAAAATTTTCATTGCCGATAATTTTTAGGCATTGTTAAATTTTTTTCAACTTTACGATTACGATTTTATGGGCCATCCTTTAGGCTTCAAGCAAGAGCGCTTGTCCAGCCGAAATCTTTGGTAAAGAATCCTTTGGTTGTAAGTTCCTTCGTCAATGATTGCAAGCGAACGTCTGTTCAGTAGCAACAATTAAGTAGTCAATCAACCATGGCTGTTGATTGGCGAAGGAATAAACCACGTGACCTCGCCCAGTTTATAAATTTAGGTGGTGTATTGTTGGACGGCTTATATCCACACAATAATCCAACAAGTTAGTTGGAAAGTTCGGACCATATTACCTTTAGGCACCCCTTTTTGATATCGATTAAGAAAGGACATGTTTTTCATTTACACTGTCAATATTCGGTTGTTTGTTAGGGGTTAGGGGTTAGTTTTATAATTTAAAAAAGATCTAAAAATCGTCTGTTAAAACAACTGGATATTGACGGTGTAAATGAAAAACAGGTCCTTTCTTAATCGAGATAAAAAAGGGGTACCTAAAGGTCATATGGTCCGAAAGTTCTATAATTAGACACTAATCTAACCCACTTTATGGTCTTAGTTACTGGTAGCATTGTTCAGATTGAGCCGCAAAACTTTTAAAAGAGTAAAGGGGTGATAAGGCGTAAGAACGTGTTAGAAACAAAATAAGCAACAAGTTTTACTGATGAGACACCAGCGAAAATATGGATAAATATTTATAACAATGTCATGACAGGATGATAAAAAGAAGAGTCGTTTAAATCTTTTTCTTTTCTTTTTATCATATTGTCCTGGAGAAGTTTACATAAACCGAAACGTTTAAACGTCGACATGAACATAATAAATTCATATTTTTTGGAACATTTTGTTTTCATATTTGTTTTTCATATTTCTATATATTGTCGGATTCATATCCATATTTTACCCCCCAAATAGATTAATCCAAAATATCAATTTTGAAAAAGATTCCAAGACCGGAAAAAGCCAAATAACCTTGCTATTATTCTGTTAAATTTTCAGGGGTGCCATCAGTTCTGATTTCTCGTTTGGGTATAAATACATCCATTACCTCGAAGCAGAATTGCTTGAGTCCACTTCTACCTTTGAGGATAAAGGCTGCGAACATCTAGAGAAGAGTCAGATTTTTATTCGAAGTGAAGGCTTTGTGCCAAATATTTTCTCAAAGAAACTGAAGAAACCAGACTTTTATTAATGAATTCGTCATTCACTTGAGATCCTTTCTCCTTTGAACTCTAGCCTGTTATATTAGCGTTCTTTCTTTCAACACAACAGACAACGGATTGTTATAGTGGGGAATAGGGATATTGTGATGTATAGACAGGTCCACAGACAAGTGAATTCGATCAGCAGTGCCTTTCTCTTTTATGTCTTTCTTTTTTTTTCTTTCTTTCGTATATTGATAAAAATAGAGAGAGAGAGAGAGAGAGAGAGAGAGAGAGAGAGAGAGAGAGAGAGAGAGAGTGTGTGTATGTGTGTGTGTGTGTGTTTGGGGGGAGAGAACGAAAGAGAGAGAGGATCTGTGTCGAGGATAGAAAAGTTTTCCTCTATTTGAATGTATTGTTCCCCTTTGATTCAATTACAGAGATTCGTGTATGACTATTGCCCGATTCTTTCATCCTATGCGTGTTTATCTCCCCTTTTTCATAACTAGGGCAATCTGTTTGATTTGCCGCCATTTTCTGTTTTTCCTTGATTTGAGGCGAAGTAGCAAGAGGCTCTTAAAATTGGACCAAGAATTGAATTCAAGTTTTAAAAAAGAGACCAGATATATTTTCTTCAAGTTCTCAGATAAAGTTCATCAATAACGATACTGACAAAATCCAAACTGATATTAAAAATCTTGTAGATTGATCGGACCATATGACCTTTAGGCATCCCTTTTTATCTCGATTAAAAAAGGTCATGTTTTTCATTTACACCGTCAATATCCGGTTGTTTTAACAGACGATTTTTAGATTGAAACAAAAAAAAAAAACTAACCACTAATCCCTAACAAACAACCGGATATTGACGGTGTAGATGAAAAACATGTCCTTTCTTAATCGAGATCAAAAAGAGGTGCCTAAAGGTAATATGGTCTGATTGATCTGATAAATGGCAGATCAGATTCAATAAATCTAAATGTAAGGCACTTCATGTAGGAAGAAATAATTCAAATCATCTATATTCAATGAGAAAAATCATCTAATGAAAGAGAAAAACTGCTAGAAAAATACGTTGGTGTGAATGTGGACCCTGAATTAAATTTTTCCAAACACAAAGAAATACAAGTAAATAAAGCAAACAATATATTAGGATTAATACGAAGGTCTAATAAATACATGGATAAAGAAACGGTGAAAAATTCATTCATTGAATTGGTAAGACCTTATTTGGAATTTGCTAATGTGGTTTGGAGTTCAAGACTAATCAGGGACATAAAACTTATTGAGGGAGTTCAAAGGAGAGCTACTAAGGTAGTTAATGAATTTAAAAACAACTTTCGTATGAAGAAAGACTGACTGACCAAGTTTGGTTTATCGGTGAACTGGAGGAGATATGATTGAAGTCTATAAATATAGACATGGATTTTATTCAACGAACTTTAATCTATTGAATGTTGCTCAAAAATCAATACTAGTGGTCATAATTTAAAACTCTTAAATATATTTTGCAAAACAAATGCAAGGTAAAATTATTTTAGTAAACAGAATGGTGAATACATGGGATGAACAATCATCATGAGTAGTGAATGTCCAATCTCTGAACTCCTTTAAGGCAAGGTTGAATAATCTATGGAAAGGTTATAAATATTCTGTGGAAATAAGATGAACGTTTGGAATATAAGGAACAGCTGACAGGTCTTAGATCTAATATACTAGCTGAAAAAAGATATTATATTATTATAATAGGCGCTCATTTATTGGTTCGATCACTATTTTTAATTTTCTGACCCCCCCCCCCAAAAAAAACAAAACAAAAAAAAACAAAAAAAAACAACCACAACAACAACGACTAAAAAACGTGAGAATAATGCTCTAAATAATTAATCGAAAAGCTTCCTGGCTGAAGTTCTTCAAAATTAAAAGAATTGTGTAATTCTATCAAACGATTGCAGATAAAAACAAACAAACATTTGATTAGTTGTTAACAGTGTTTGAACGACTCAGCCAGTAGAACATCCGCTTAGGATCCACAAGGTTCCAGGTCCGATACCAGCCTTAGCCAACCCAGTTTCGATCAGTCTGGTAAAGTAGGGAGCTGGTGTTATGTGTGGTTCTCCACCTCAGACGCAAAATTCATCTCCTTAGTTTAGCGTCGACTTTGCTATGCTATTTGTTTTTTATTTGTTGAATATAAAAGTGACATTTACTTTCGCTAAAGATGTAAAAAAAATTAGGAAAAAGAAAAAACAGTAATTAGGGTCACGACCTTTTGATTTGCTCTATTTGTTTTAGCTGCCGATTGGTTGGGATTTCGGGATTTTGAGGAGCGAGGCTGACTTCTCGTTCCTAAAATTGGGCGCCAAATTCAACAGACACGAGATTGAATTTGAAAGGACCGTTTAGATTTATGCTGTCTCCGTTGACGATGAGTCAACGTCAAATTTTGTGCACCGGGGTAAGACGAAAATTGATAGAACTGGGAAGTTCTATTATAGTCTTACCCGGAATTGTTTATTGTATATTTAGAGAACCCAAATATTATATTTTAGCTCACGGAGTGAGTTATTTTCTTTTCCTGAGGAAAAGAAAGAATTGAAAATTATTTTTGCATATTTGGAATACCCAGATATTACATTTGTCTCACAGAGTGAGTTTATTTCTTCTCCAGAGAAGAAAAATTATTGTGAATTGTGTTGGAAGTCGGTATTTAAAACTGATACATTTTATTGAACTTTAAACGTTCTTCAGAGAAGAAAGTAAAATTTGCTTTTTATAGTTGAATGTGGTACTTGAAAATCCGACTTTATTTTATGATATTGGGCAGGACGAAATTACCCATTTTAATAAAAAATAAGTTGAAGCTTCTTTAATTTCAAAGAATTTTGGCCTTAAATAATTCTTGTATATCGGAGCACGACCTGACGAAATTTCGGCCCCGACATCGTACCAGTTACCACCCAAGAAGAAAGGGAGAGGCGACCTTGTATATCTTCAACCGGACAGAAAGTTTGCCTGCTACCGACCGGCCATAGAAGAATAGAAATAACTTTTTTGTATACTGTTTAATTTGATTTTTAATTTGTAAAACTGTAAGTAGAAATCTTTTGTGTGTTTTTACTTTTTTTTCCGACAGGGCGGGGTCTATAATGAAGAAGTTGCTTAAATAATATACATGCAATATCTGGGGAATACACTAACAAAAAAAAAAGCAAAAAAGGAAAAACATCACATATATTGTAATAACAGCATATATTATGAGAAATTATTATCGGTATCCCATATGAACCGATACAAAGACAGATATTTCAAAGGAGGCTTTATCGTACGGAAGTTGCTAAAAACATATTCTTTTCGCGATCGTAAGTCATATAAGGTAAGTTACAAATAAAACACTTATCTGTTTGGGTAAAGGTTTTCGTATCAGTATCGTTATAGTTGTTTCTTTGCTGGTCAAACGTTCTTTCATTAGTGCTAGTATGTTATTTCAGCCGAACAAAAGGGGCAGTATATTCTGTTGTTGTAGCCGTGCAAATAAGAGGCAACGTTTGTGTTCTAGCCGTCCAGTTAAGCAGCTTGGTCTGTTCTCTTAAAATTTCTAAGGTCTCTAGCCCCTACTTATTTTACTTCCGGATTTACTTTCTTCCGGGTTCAGTGTTAAGGGAGAATAATCCATATTTTTCATAATCTTGCCAATTTAAAAAAAACTCAATGGCACACCAGTGACAGGGTTTTAAGTTAAAAATTAAATGATTTTGAAATAAATTCTATGGATAAGAATTGATTGGACATCGATCCTAATGATTTTGATTGGACAACATTTTCAATAATTGAGAGACAATTCATACACTGTGTAATAAATCAGCATATTTGCTTATTTATTTTTATATGATCATCCAGACAACAGCATCGTTAAGATCGGCTAGAATACTCAGAAGAATCCTAGAGACATGAGGAGACTTGCTCTCACTTAGATTTAGATCATTAGCTCACGCTAGTGTGAAAAGATCGAAGGGAGTGCTGGGACTTCAAGGTACAGACAGATCACTTAATCCCGGCCAGGAGACCGGACCTAGTATTAATCGACAAGAAGAGAACCTGTCATCTCGTGGATTTTGTCGTCCCGGTCGACTACCAAGTGAAAAGGAAAGAAAGCGAAAAGATAGACAAATACTTGGACTTTGCCAGAGAACTGAGGAAACTGTGGAACATGAAGGTGAAGGTCGTACCAATTGGTGCCCTTGGAACGGACCCCAAATCTCCGGAAAAGAATTTGGGTAAATTGGAAATCAGAGGAAGAACCGAGACCATCCAAACTACAGCACTGTTAAGATCGGCTAGAATACCCCGAAGAGTCCTAGATACCTGAGGAGACTTGCTGTCACTCGGCCTCAATTGAACCTCCGTCTACGGCAGGTGTGAAAACCTCAATAATAATAATAATTATAATAATAATAATTTTGAAATAAAAACGGATCACCTTATCCCAACAAGAAGACCAGACCTAGTGTTGATAAACAAAAAAGAAAGAACTTGTCAACTGGTGGATTTTGCAGAGCCAGCAGATCACAGGGTGAAGCTGAAGGAAAATGAAAAAATGGACAAATATCTGTACCTTGCCAGAGAACTGAAAAAGTTATGGAATATGAAAGTGAAAGTGATACCAATTGCAGTTGGTGCACTTGGAACAGTCCCAAAATAATTGGAAAAGGGTCTGGAAAGTTTGGGAATCAGAGGAATGATTGAAACTCAGAACACTGCACTGCTGCAATCTGCCAGAATATTCAGAAGAGTCCTGGAGATCTGAGGAGACTTGCTGTCACTCAGATTCCAGTGAAAGACCATCAGCAAATGCTGATGTGAAAACTCAAAAGGAATAACAACATAGCATAATGGAGATAATGTTACTCTTAACTCTAATGGAATCGCAATATATTTCTTAAAGAAACAAATAAAATTTGTGCCAACCAAATTCTTCTCAGATGTTCAACTAGGCGCCACATTATCAAGAATTGAAAATAAAACAAATCTTAACGTCTTGGCACCTGAATATAAAAATGGAATATTGTCGATAATTGGAAATTTAGAAATTAGATTTTTTCTTTCTTTAAACACTAATAAAAATAATAGATTGATATTAAAATTATCCCGTGATTTGCACAAATTTGATGGATGCCAGTTCTCCATCGGAAATAAAACACGGACTGGTACTTTGGCCTTCAACCCCCCCCAAAAAAAAAACCTTCCGCAGAACCACACTGAAAAAAAGAACCAGCTCAAGGGCGTTTTTCAGATACTTCTCTTCCTTCTCCACCTCCACTTCATCCTTATCCCCCTTTTCTTCTTCTCTCCCTTTCTCTTCTCCTTTTCATGCTCCTCTTATTGTCTTATACTTCTTCTTCTCCTCCTTTCTTCTCCTCCCACCTCTTCTTCTTCCTTTCTCACACCCCTCTTCTTTTTCTTGTTCTTGTTATTCCTCTTTTTGTTCTTGTTCTGTTTTTTATAAGGTACCCTAGATTTTTCATTCTATATATCAAACCATGTATGCACCATTTAAATCGTTGCTAATACTATTATACTAACTGCTGCTGTTACTAATGTTTTTTCTTTAAAATTATTCAACCCCTTTCTCACTCTTGAATTTGTTGGCAGTCAACTTTATACAGATTCGACAAGTAACCTGTTTTGTTGCATTTAGACCAAACTAGGCTCCAAAGATAATTCAGTCATTATTTTTAAATCGCCAATTTTGTTCCGTACATCTCATGAGAGTAATCCCAAGAGTAAGTTCTCCAAAGCAGTGAACACGCAAGGAAACTATTCGTGTGACTATTGGTAGTCGTTTCTGATGGAGCTCCCGATTGACGCTACCGCCAAATGGGAAGTTCGGGTAGTTATTCGGTTTTTGAACGCAAAAGGCATTAAACCGATTGAAAT
This sequence comes from Doryteuthis pealeii, assembly GCA_023376005.1. Lineage (NCBI taxonomy): Eukaryota > Metazoa > Mollusca > Cephalopoda > Myopsida > Loliginidae > Doryteuthis > Doryteuthis pealeii. The sequence goes on along the minus strand of CM042146.1, from coordinate 79,011,468 downwards.
TAACCGCCAATTAACGGGAGTATATGGAGAGTCGTGCATGGATGTCAAAAACGTCCGCACTGGTGTAGGGTGTTTTCAACGAGGTTCAACGCTTCCTCAACAACATGGCGGCAAGCTGGTATAATATGGGCATACAAAAATTGCCACAGTGCATACAAAAATGTATTGACCGAAATGGCGATTATGTGGGAAAATACATACAGGCTCAAACTTTAAAATGGTATAATTATCATTGACCAACTAAATATTTTAGAGACTCGTAGACGCATTCACATTTCAAATTGAAAATTACTAATATAAATAGATAATAAAACAGTTAATTACCAAATAATATGTTATGAAGCTGAACAGGTGCGATACGATGACTTATGGCAAGCATTTTGCTGTAAGAAAACAATAAATCTGGATGATAAATATAATGAAGCTAGGATGTATACAAGTTCGTTAGCCGAAACGACTATTCGAAAACAGAAAAGATTTTACAACCGGAAAAAAGGAGACACAATGTCTATTTTCAATATTTACCACTATAAGAGAAACACTTGTAATTGTCAGGGTATCATTTTAAAAAATATATATTTGTATGAGTTTCTTCACACGTCTCCTCGACGAACTACGTTTCTATGTATGTTTGCACTTTGGCTGGAAATCTCGGTTTCCTTGGCTATTGTATCAACACAGCCTGTTGACAGATATATATTGTTTCCAATGTGACAGCTGGAATAAAGTTTGTCCTTGTGAAGTCTTAATTCTTTTTTTTCTTTTTTTTTTTCTTTTTTGTTTCTGAAATCGCAAACTGTGACTTATGATTCATTTTATTGGCGGAAGGAAACAAAGACGAACAGTGATCTCATTATTATCAAGTAATTTTCTAAGCATTGCAGACGAATTGGCGAAGGGAACTATTGTTCATTAGACGAGCTTCAAAATCAGTTTGCAATGAGAATAAAACGTTAGTTCAATGCAAAAGGCAAAAGATAATTTTCTTTTGTCCATCAAGCGATAATATCAAATATTTCTGAATTAAGTTGTTAAGCCTGGAGATATTTTGTCGCTTAGCAACCATGTAGTCAGCTGGATAGTTCAATATTTTCCGTCTCTTCCATCAGTTAATATTCAGTTTCATTTCTTCAAAATATCAATAACCGAGACTCAAGACAATTTCGGGCAACATTATATATATATATATATATATATATATATATATATATATATATATATATATGTGTGTGTGTGTGTGTGTGTGTGTGTGTGTGAAGGGAAAAATAGAAGTGAATCCGACTGTATGTAATATAGTGAAAAATTTGAAGAAACACAGGTTCAAATAAAATGAGTGATATTTATTCAGCCAACGCTGCAGTGTTTCAACCTGTTTAGTAGATCTTCTTCAGGGCTTTTGTTGATATAAGGAAAAGTAAAAATTTATCGCAGAATAATGAGACTGTGATCGGTTTTCCTTATCTTGCCTCCAAAATGTGATCTATCTGTTGTACCAGATTCTGGAATCTCTCCTCTGATGGATAAATTATTCCCAACTCCAAGTTGAAGAAATGTACCCGGGAGGGGTACATTGTCTCTTGTGATGGAATTAAGCGAGATTTCTGAGAATGTATTATCAATCTCATATCCTGAAGGAGGTCCTCTATCAAAATTACTTGCTGACTGAGAAGATATTGATCATGATACTATCGAGTATGATCGCATTAGTTATACAGATAAGTGTAGATATTGATATAAACTGTATTTTAGCGTTCATTTATTAATTAATAAAAAAAGTAAGTAAAGTCGTCGGGGTGGCCTAAAGTCGGTATCAGTCAGAGTCTATCTCTTTTTCGCTAGTGCTATACCAAGGAGAATGCTTGGGCATCTGAGGGAGAGTGCCACACCTACCATCAGCTCATCACTTTACCGCACAGCTTCCTGTGCTACTTATACACTGAGTTGGCGAGGAGCCAGTATCGAACCAGGAACCTTATAGTTCCAAGTCGGATGCTCTACCGACTGAGCTAAACTAGCAATTAATCAATAAACACTAACAAATTCATTAAGATTGGATAATTCCCTGATTTTTTGTGTTTTTTTTTATTCAAGTGTAATTTTTTTTTTTCGGTGAAAAAACGGAATTTCCCGCCCTGAATGCTTCCACAGGCAAAAACAAAAAACAAACAAAAAAAAAAAAAACAACAAAAAACGTTGCGGTGGGCCATATGCGACCGGTGGACCGTAAATTGCAAATCCCTGGCATAAATAAATAGTCTTCTTTGCTGGCTATCAAAGTTACCTATATCTCAACCTCACCAGGTCAGGGTTCGATCCCAGGTAAAAAGCACGCTTTTCAATGCTCTTTTATGCAAGTTCAGTAATAGACAAAACCTGCTGCGGGTAGTGCCTTATAGTTATTTACTAAGCATAGCTTAGATGCAGCACAAGGCCAGATGTATGGAATACCCAGTGAGAATCGAACTCACTAATAGTGGTTTGCTAATCTAGCTTGCTAACCATTACACCACATGAGGTGCCCATATATTTACCTTATATGTATCGAGCATGGGTAAAAAACTAAAACGTTGAATATCAATTTTCAAGACAGATAGGTTCTCACTACTTGGAAGACTGATGCAACTAATATTCTTACTAACTTTTTCCCTTTGTAGGCGTTATTTTCGGATTTGCCTGGGGAGTTGTCTGCCCGTTTAGTTTCGCTGGTTCCCGCTAGGAGCCTTTGATTTTAAGCGGCTGATTTGAACGTCTCTCTCTTTTTTCCTGTTGCTCGACCTACGAGACACTATGGGTTAGACTCTGGTCTACCCCCTTCTTGTTGGCGCTTGGGGCCCCCCTTACATTACTGTAAGTGATTCATACAGCATGGACTATTCCTAGTCTCATGTCTGTTGCTTTTATGTTTATCCTTTTACGAGTAACTTTGTATTACTTATGTATGTATGTTCATGTACACCTCTATGTATTATGTACCCTGTTTATTCTGTGCTGTATATAAAATGTTTTGTCTATCAACCTTTGTCGGAGTTTTATCTTCAAGTATTATCACTTTGAATCTTACAACTGGTGACCCAGACGTGATGAAAACGTTTTGTGAAGGCTTTGTTTTGCTTTTGGAACTTTAATCCTTACACCTTTATTTTGTCTTGGCCAACTCACACAAAACAATTTGAAGTGCGTATTTCAAAATTCAGATGCTATTTTAATCTAATTTCGAACCTTAACCAGAGGCTTTGCGGTCAGCTTTTCAACGTCTTCCAAACTGTAGCCGTGTCAGTACTATTGTTGCACAACTTGAACTTTAAGGAAACATCTGGAGAAAAATCTAGTTGGGAGCTACACAAGGATGCTGCGTACTGTTTTGAATAAATCCTGGAAGCACCACCCAACAAAACAGCATTTGTACGGCTACTTAACTCCCATCTTAGAAATCAAGTAAGACGAGCAAGACATGTTGGGCACTGCTGGTGTAAGTAAAGACAAACTCATAAGTGATATTCTTCTATAGCTCTTACACCAATGTTTACCGACCAGCAAAAGCTAACATTCATCAGCTCTGTGCGGACACTGGATGCCATGTAGAGTACTTGTCGGACAGTAAGAGAGAGTGAGCACGACTCATGTTGATGTTGATAATGATTGTTCATGCCATTAACCCCCTCCAAAAATAAAAACACATCATCCTTCAATATTTCAAGAACTTGCTTTGTTCCGTTTCCTCATCTTTTGCTACAGACTTTATAAGATTCAAAATCAGTCGACATATTTTTCACCTTGGGGAATGTCCCTAATTAAATTTACAGTCGGCAATTCAGACAAATATTGACAAATATTAGACATTTTATCTCTTCATTCAACGCTTCCCCATAGGTAAGCATGATGCTTACAACCCTGTACAGTCAAGCAAAAATAAAAGAATGTCACTCGTAGTGTTACGGTTATCGTGGTAGGAAATGGACACGTAGTAAATTAACTCGGCGACTAAAGTTCAAAGTTCGCGTTTCACATAGCACTAATACTGATGGGAATAGTATGCATCCACCTATTCTCCATCCAGCTATGGGTAAATGGTAGGTCAGACAGGCTCTTTAACCTTGGCCCAACAACTGGTATAGTGTGCTGATTTACGTTGATATTTAACTGATGTTGAACAGACAGAGTTAAAAACAAAAACACATGAACACAACATGGACTTTCAAATAACATGTATTAATACATTTACACAAGCAAAAGATTACGGACCATAGGACCTTTAGGCACCCCTTTTTGATCTCGATTCAGAAGGACATGTTTTTCATTTACACCGTCAATATCCGTTTGTTTGTTAGAGGTTAGGGTTAGGGGTTAGGGTTAGGTTTAGGGGTTAGTTTTATAATTTAAAAAAAACTCTAAAAATTGTCTGTTAACAAACAATCGGATATTGACGGTGTAAATGAAAAACATGTCCTTCTGAATCAAGATCAAAAATGGGTGCCTAAAGGTCATATGGTCAGAAATTACGCCTGAAATACTTGTGGGTTGCGAACGATATTGCGGGAGATGTTAATTATGTAAATATATAACAATACAATCCCACTTAACTGAGTCTTTGTAAAGTTGGTAAGTTATCGTACCTACTGCGGCTCTTTGCCTCTCACTGCTGAATATAGGGAGCACCGTATTTTACGCCTGACTTCAAGGGATGATAGTTGTAAAGAGAGAGAATTCTTATCTTCAATTTTGCCGCTAAAGTCTGTGGTTGGTTGGTCTGAAAATAGGCACGTCAACCAAGGAAGACAACCCACCTACCTTATATATATTTTGTATACTAGGAAAAAGAAGACTTTGAATTCAAACCTGTTAAACTCCACTTAAAAATTGACCTTGTGTAGCATCCTGCTTGCGTGGAGGGGTTGGGTAAATATATAAAAAAGAAAGTTTACCACCACCTTCATAGCCATGTCTCTATCAGCTGGTTGTTTACCTGTGTATGTATATACCCAACCCCTCCGCCACGAGCAGGATGCAACACAATTTTTAAGTGGAATTTAACAGGTTTGAATTCAGATCTTTTTTTCTCTTAGATCGGTGTCCAAGGATATTAGCACTATGTGAAATGCAAACAGCCTTGTCCAGGATCTGAACTCAGGCACCGAATTAATTTCCTGCGACGATACCAAGTTTACTAGTTTTCGGTTTAGCTCAGTCGGTAGAGTGTTGGGCTGGGAACCTCAAGGTTCCTGGTTCGCCTATTCAGCGTATGAGTAGCACAAGGTTCTGTGCGGTAGTGAGGAACTGAAGGTAGGTGTGGCGCTCCGCCTCAGACGCTAAAATCATCGTTGGTCTAGCACTAGTGAAAAGGGGATAGACTTCCCTCACTGTGGCTGATACTGTTTTTAGGCCACCCCAACGACTTTACTTTTTTTGTTTATTATCAAGTAATTAATCCTGGATAAAGGATTATCATTCAAAGAAAAATGCAAGTAATTGAAGTGAAAGACAATTAAATCCCTGCAGTAAAAAATAGAGAAAAAAACCTGCGTTAAGTTTGTTTTGTTTATTTTGTTTTGTTTTACGGCATATCAACCATGATGGGTCATTTAATGCTGGCAAACTTTTGAATAAATTACAATTTCTATTTTAGGATTTAAAAAAAAAATTTAGTCAAAAGAATAAATATCTTTAAATATTGTTTCCTTAATTAATTATATTTTGTTTGTTTGTTTGTTTCATTTTATGGCATATCAACCATGATGGGTCATTTAATGCTGGCAAACTTTTGAAAGATTCGTAGAGATAGTTTAGAAGAAAATTCTTTAAACTCAATATTTTTTGTAAACAAATTTTCTATTTGACCCATTGATGGTACCCTAACAGTACTACCACTCCAGGTCAGAGTGAACCTGGGAGCAACGGTGATAAAGGGGTGCTCCACATTCCCTAGACCTCTAGAACTGGAACCTCACCATCTGTTAGTTTAACGTCATACCCCAGGACATGAAGACCCTTAGCCACCGCCTTCGCTTCCCATATGATAAAAAGAGTTTGGGCTTGCCATAAAGGCAATACGTTTGGACAATCATTTAGGTGCTACGGCCTGGTGTGACCAACCGATTGATCGGAGGGGGCTTCTCCGACCGCCCGTCTAGCCTAAGTACGGGCCAAAGTTGGGTGTTAAATGTCATGGACTGCTCATCCGCCAGGACTCAGCCCTTAAACATCACTGGTCGCCATCCACGATCAACAGGTGGCCCCATTTGGGGGGTCTTACCCCTCTGAGGAGGTGCAGTCGGTGTATTCTAAAGCCCTAGTTGACAGGGCTGTGCGTTAAGGTGTCAGCAGCGATTTTTACTGTGAGATTCTGAAGAGGAAGCTAAATAAGATGATCATCTGGTGCAAACAACTGGAAGAACAATGTCCGGGCTGTGTGCTATGACAAGCCATTCACCAACACATCAATCGTTATTCGACAATTCATGGCTTCCGAAAAACGTCACAGTCGTTCCTTTTCATCCTACCTACAATTCGTTTAACCTCACCTCTTCTGTCTTCTTTCTGTTACCCCAAAATGAAATTATGACTGACTCAATTGGACTGATCTTGGCAGAACCTCACGATCGACTTTCAGCAATATATGGAATCATGTGTGAGGAAAACAGCTCAAATCCGATTGTTTATTCAGACCATTGATTTATTCAGACGGCTGGTTTATGTAGACCAGGGGTTCTCAAACTTTTAAGTCCGCAGACCCCTACAAAAATGGATTGACCTATCATGGGCCTCCTCCATATATTCGCCTTGCAGTTGTTTTGTTGCAATCAATTATGTAATTAATGAATTCTGCACAAACGTTGATGTATAACTGTTAATTGTAAAATAACCGTAAAATAAATAGTAAAGTAAGCATAACATGTAAAAAAAGCTGCAAATATTCAATACTAACTTAATAACTTACCAAGGAAGCACATTTCTTAATGTGATGGGTAAAGCTGATGACTTTTGATAAGTTCATGAATATTGGGCTTAAACTTTTGAAAATATATAAGCATGTTCTCCATGATTCTTGTGGAATTAATTTCTTCTAATTACTAAGAAGGCTTAGTAGTTTCCATAGACCCCTTGTAGACCCCCGAATACTTGTTGTTGTTGTATAGACCCCAGGGGTTTATTAGACTACTTTGAGAAACCTTTTGGACTTAGGATAAGTATGATAAGTAAAAATATGAATAAATCATAAATACGTGGGTAGTCCTAAAAGTAAGCTCGCAAAAAGCTCTGCGGACACATGGAAACTGTTCGTGTGGCTATTGGCAACACTGTTATGTGTACGCCTGCACCTGCTCCTGTGCGCGCCTCGCTGCCACGCTTGGCAATCGTTTCTGATCGAGCTCTCAATTAACACTACCGCCAATTTTGCACAGTTGTTCTGTTTTTGAACACAAAGGGCATTACACCGATTCAAATTCTTTGCCAATTAATGGAAGTGAATAGCGAGTAACATTTGTAAAAAATGAGGATCACAGTCTTTGAAAAAATATATACGAGGGTCATTCCATAAAAAGGTGAGTTTTACTTCAGGAGTTGGCAATAGGAAGCACTGCTTACGGTTGCACCCCTTTCAAAGAAATCAATAGTGATTGACCTTTTCATGTCACAGAAGACTGTAAGCATGTTCTTCTTTACTAACTGCTGCGCCCGGAACCTTTTCTGTACCGAAGAGTCAGTGTGTTTTCACTCCACGGGCTGTCATTTTGACTCGGGCTAGTTATAAAAAAACATATGTAACCTGATTTTAACATTTTTCGTTTTACTAAAACATACTTCTTCATACACACGCATTCTTTGGAAGATTTCACATGGTTTGTATTTTCCGGACACCAAAAATTTGATGACATACCTATATTCAAGCATGGAGCACTCTGTTTGATTTTCCGCCATATTGAATAGCCTCAAAACAAATATTTTCACGAGATTAAGATATTTTTTGCTTGAAACCAATTCCAAACAATGCATTAATGGGATTAAAATTCTGAAATGAAAAATAAATTTTTTTTTTCAAAAGTTTAACCTTATTTATTGAATGACTCTCGTAAATCAGAAAATTTAACACAAAAAACAAGGTTATTAAAAATTTAATTACTTTTTTAATCTAATTAATTGATTAAGATAAATTACTCAATTTGATTAAGTGATACTTGCTTTTTTCAGAATGTTTGTTAATTAACAATACCATTAATTACAAAACTGTTAATTAACAAGGCCATTAATTATGAAACCTTTTAATTAAAAGGTCCATTAATTACAATAATTTTTAATTAATCAACAACTTCTCAGCATAGAGGATGGATTTAATGTGGTGATAACAGTTTCTCCATTTTTTCTTTACTTTTTAAATAATCAGGAAATGTTTTTGTAACGATGTTTTAACAACAGAAAATAAATTCAGGAACGATCTTAATTGATTGATAAAAAAAAGTTTATTTATCAAATAAGCGCACCAACCTCACAGTAGCCACTTCGTATCTATAAAAATCCCGTGACTGAAATTTCTAATTAAATAGGCGTCCAACAGGTACACAACATACAAACCATCACCGACGCATGTATAAGAATTGTAGGTATTAGTTTGAAATCAACACTAAGTCCTTATAATGCACTGAGCATACGGAAAAATAAACAACTAACTTGCGTGAACTATGCACATAGAAATGTTTAATATACATTAAACGACTGATGAAGCTGCGCTTAATGCTTAGCGAAATATATCGCCTACATACACCTGTCTGAGTTTTGTTCCTTTGTTCCACATATCTTCACTACATATACATAACATGTAATAACTAAATAACATAATACATATGTCTTAAACAGGTTGATTAAATAATATGTTCATGAAATAACAAAGTGCAATGAAGAAATACCAAAGAATGGTTTGAAAAGTCTTACTGTGTCATCCATGAATTTTATGGCAAGGTGTAATAAATACTATGCCGAAGTTGGAGACTAATTGTCTCTATTCTGTTCTATGGACAAAGTTGAGAAATATGTCCTTTTCGCCCACGAGCGAGTACCATAAACACATAGGAGTTAACTGATCGAAGTCCGGAGAAAAAAAAAGAAGGTTTAAAGGGACTGAATTGTCATGGGACCAACGACCACGCCCTACAATACAAGAAAAGACAATTGGTTTTGTCTGTCTACACAAGAATAAGAGCTTCGATCTACAACAAACACTGGACCTTTTTGTCACTGAATTTATCAAAGTCAAACTATCGTAGTATTCTTACAGTTGACTTACTTACAACTATGTACAGAGTCTAGCCACAATAAGAAATAAAGTCTATAACAACCTCCATAGTCATATCTCTATCAATCGGTTGCTATATGAGTAAGTTATGCATTACGGTACCTTCGACTCTCGTAAGAAGTTAGGGGAAAAGTTTTAAAGGTCAAAGTTACGGTAATTATGAACTTTTGTTTAGTAAATTAGGGTGTCCCAGAAAAAACAGAACCCACAAATTTTGTAATAAAACTGTTAATGTTAACTAGGGGAGTTTAGGATTAGGGTCAGGGTCAGGGTTAGGGTTTAGAGTTTACGGTTAGTTTTATGGGAAAATAAATAAATAATTTGGGTTCTGTTTTTTTCTGGGTCACCCTGTACAGCGTGACCCAGAAAAACAGAACCCAAACCCTAACCCTAACCCCAACCCCAACCATAAACCCTAACCCTAACCCTAAGCCCCCTAATTAAAATTAACAGTTTTATTACAAAATTTGTGGGTTCTGTTTATTCTGGGACACCCTAATTTACTAAACAAAAGTTCATAATTACCAACGTTACTATACTTTCTTTCTTCAAAAGAAAGTCACTCAATGGATCATAGGAACAACAGAAATAATCAAAATTCTTATTGAAATAAGAATTACTCTAGATTCTTTGAATCTTTCCGAAAGAAATATTTCCTTAGAATTGTCAGATTCATTTGTGATTTCTATGATGATGTTAAATGCTTTGTAACGTTAAAGATAACTTCTAATTGAAACAATACTGTTATGCCGATGTAACAGAGTAGTAATAGTGTTTGGATGATAATTTTTAGTATATATATATATATATATATATATATATATATATATATATATATATATAACGAAAATAAAATAAAAAACTACAACAAAAAAGCGATATTTTGGACTTAGTTGATGTTACATATCCAGGACTCAACCAAAACCCGTTTTTATTCCCATTGTCATTTTTTTTTGCAATCTTAATAAAAGAAGGAATATTTTATAGCATATTTAAGTGTCTGAGCTTAAACAAACAACTAACCCCAACACGTGACCCCAAACATGTGACCCGCACGGCGTAACAATACATATCTGTCGACAGGGCATAGAATACTCTGCAATACTCAAACTGTATTTGATGGTGAGTCTGCAGTTCTCTTGTTATTTACTAAGAGCGGTCTAAATTCAGCTCAGTCACAACTAGGTGGTACTCGGTTAGGATCAAACTCACGACTCAGTAATGATTATCTGAAAAACCAGCTTGCCAAGACAAAGTACATTTCTCTAATCTCTCTATCTCTCTTTTCTCTCTGTCTCTATTTCTCTCTCTCTCTCCCTCCCTCTCTCTCTCTCTCTCTCTCTCTCTCTCTCTCTCTCTCTCTATCTATCTATCTCTCTCTCTATCTATCTATCTATGTATCTAGATCTTTAAGAAATCACATCAATACGTCCTTAGTCTAATTATGAATAAGATATTTTATATCAGCCCTGTTAACAGAATACGCTGACGGCATCTTCTTCAGAGAGAATGATCCTCCCGGCAAAAGGGTGTCCTGGACATAACTCACAATTAGAGCTCTTCTTAATATGAAGTCACCTCTGTGCTGTCATTAATCCAATTCCACTCTAACCTGGAATGATAATACCTATTAGGGTCTCATCCATAAGTCGAATATATCTGTTTGAAAATTAAACATATTAGATTGGAATACTTGATATACTTGATGAATCAAATAGAACTGTTTATAAATTATTCGTATTTAATAAGAATACTTGATGCCAAGTAACTGTAAATTATTTGTATGAAGAATAGTTACTTGAGTCTATAATTGTTTACTGATTATACTTGAAAGCTTAGGACTGTGTGCTAACTATTATTAAATGAAACTAGCAAATATATGCACCCTCCGGGTGCAAGTATTTAAGTTTTAATGTAATGAAATATCGCATTAAATTAGAAAGGCTAATGAAACTAAATAAGAAGGCAGATAAAAAGATTTGAAACAGAGGGGGATATAATCGAAAAATAGAACAACTGAAACTTACTCTTCCATCACACTCGTCTTTCACTGTTATTTTTTCTGATTTAACTATTTAGTTAAAAGAGGAAGTAAATAATACAATTACAGTTATCTTTTCTTGTTAATGGATTTCATTTAAGATTCATTGAAGAGATTTTTGCTTATATTCATTAAAATAAAACCAAACAGTTAGAAACCAATAATACTAAGCATATATTTATTAAAATTACATTTTTAATATCAATATGCAAATTAGCCTTCCCGTCCACACAGTAAACCGATATTTTGTTGCATATATAAATACAATTGCATGTTATTGGTATGTAGATATGGATAACAGTATAAATAATGAAAAACAATTTTATTAATAATTGAGGTTAAAATAAGGATAAATTAATGGTGAATGTGGCGTCAATTACTAAGGGAATTGTGACTTGAGTAGTGATTTAGTTTCGGTTACAGGCAGAAAAACACACAATCTCCATTATAATAAGATAGTTACTTGAAATCATATGATAATTAATATTAGACAGAAATACTTGAAACCATACAACTGTATTCAATTAGATAGATAATACTTCATATAATTTAACAATGAGCAAAAATCTTTAGAAACAAAAACAACTAAAAAAATGTGAATGTAAATGTACAATGGATGCAATTCCTTAATCACACGCAAAAAGGAAAAGATAATTTCAAGTTTTAACAGATGAGTCTATATTGTATAATTTCATGGCAACTCCCTTATATCAAAGTGCAAAGAGTAAAGGATAAACTCAGATAATTATCTAAAATGGGTGACAGCTTCTGTTTGCCTTGACGCCAGACCGAGATTAGACATTACAAAGACTGAAAAAAGCAGACGTGAAAGGCAAAATGAGATCGAGGCTAATTGTGATAAAATTGCCGTTATCAAGAAAACAACTAGAACATTTGAAAGAATCAGGCAAGAGTAAATGTCCATTTTGTTGAAAACTTTCAAACAACAGTGAGTTTAAAAATAGAGTAAACATTTGTATTTAAACAGTTTAATAAACAGAATAAACAGATAAGGTTCAATCCCGTTGGTCTCTCAGTTAAAATGTTAATATTTGATTCTATAAATGAGTGAAACTGATAGAGAGGGTTCGATTTAGGTGGTTTCCTGTGGTAAATATTTGTATTCGACCATAATAATGAACGGAACAGGTAAACAGTTGGTCTAGCATCGGGAATGTTGCCATTTGTAATTGTAAATGGATGTTGGGGGTGGGGGCTTATTCCAGGTCCGGATTAATCATCAAGTAAAATAAGCACGTGCTTTAGGATTACTAAAAGGAAAAGAGGGCACCAAAAGAGAAAGGGGCACTACAGTTGTTCTTTTTCTATGATGAGATTGTGTCTTGTAATGACCAGATCATATTTGCAGTAAAACTAAATAGGCAAATTGTTACTCATTGCTTTAGCGAATACTTCTGAATAAAAGATAACATTGGATTCCAGTTTTAGCTGAATTGGTGGCGTAACCACTTACACCTTTTTATCAAATCAAGTCAAATATGGCCGAAACGATATTTCCGTTCTCTAGAACAATGGCCGAAATGGTACTTCCGTTTTATATTAGAACCAATATACTACACTAATGTAAATCTATGAAAAATTATATAAAATATCTATTCAATTTTATTTATCAATTATTTCTTGTAGGATTCTTAAACTATGAATACTCCACTCCTATATTATTTGATTCACTGGGAGTTTTTTTTTATACCCGTCTTACCTGGTGGTCTTTCCCTGGGGGTTGAGTGACAGCAAATCTCCTCAGGTTTCCATTTTTTTTTTCTGAGTATTCTAGACGATTTTCGTTTTCTTTTCATTTTCACTCTGTGATCCACCGCGACGGCAAAATCCACGAGATGACAAGTTCTCTTTTTCTTGTTAATTAACACTAAGTCAGGTCTCCTAGTCGGGATTAAGTGATCCGTCTGTATCTCAAAGTCTCAGATGATTTTATGCGTCTCATGTATATCTATGACATATTCCAGTTAATACATATACAATTTAGTAGCATGGTGAAAATTTAATTTCTAGTACATATCCCAGTGGATCACCTTTCCCACACATCATACCTAGTCTTGTATTTCCGTTGTGATAGTTTGCTGCATTCGCTTATTATGTGATAAACCGCTCCGTCTTTGTTTCCATACGTTCTACACTAGCTATTCTGTTGCATTTTATCTATTTTTGCTTTGATATAGTTTGCTCTTATGGCATTGTCTTGTACTGTAATTATGAGAGATTCAGTTTCTCTCTTGATGTTTATTATTATCATTTTACCCCTTTTGAGTTTTCACATCAGCATTAGCTGATGGTCTTTCACTGGAGTATGAGTGACAGCAAGTCTCCTCAGGTTTCCAGGGCTCTTCTGAGTATTCTGGCAGATTGCAGCAGTGCAGTGTTCTGAATGGTTTCAATCCTTCCTCTGATTTCCAAACTTTCCAAACCTTTTTTTAATCCTTTTGGGACTGTTCCAAGTGCACCAACCACAACTTTCATCACTTTCACTTCTGATCTGATCTGCTGGCACTGCAAAATCCACCAGTTGACAAGTTCTTTCTTTTTTGTTTATCAACATTAGGTCTGGTCTTCTTGCTGGGATAAGGTAATCCATTTTTATTTCAATGTCCCAGAGAATTTTATGCATTTCGTTCTCAAGAACAGATTCTGGTTTATGCATATTATTATTATTATTATTATTATTACTCCATTCGAATTTTTCACACCTGCAGAAGCCGGTAGTTCACTGGAGACTGAGTGACAGCAAGTCTCCTCAGGTCTCCAGGACTCTTCTGAGTATTCCAGCCGATCTCAATAATGCTGTAGTCTGGATGGTCTCGATCCTTCCTCTGATTTTCAATTCATCCAGACTCTTTTCCAACCCCCTGGGGATTGTTCCAAGGGCCCCAATACAATTGGTACAACCTTCACCCTCATGTTCCACAGTTTTCTCAGTTCTCTGGCAAGGTCCAAGTATTTGTCGATCTTTTCGCTCTCTTTCATTTTCACTCTTGTCAATGTTAAGAATGTTCCAGTGTATCTTACAAGATGGACAGCCCATGTGTTTATACCCTTGATGAGATTTCTGCTACAGAGTTTTGTTTCTGGGAGCTTTCTCGTTCTTCAAAGGCACTATTTCCTTACTCTTTCTTTCATCTCACCTTGTTGATGGTGTCCACCTCCAGTACTCCCAAGTATTTATAATTTTCCTTTTCTCCCTTCCCCTTGAACGTTTTTCACACCTACATAAGCTGATAGTCTTTCACTGGGATCTGAGTGACAGCAAGTCTCCTTAGGTATCCAGGACTTCTGCATAATCTAGATTATTATTATTTCAGCCCTTGTGAGTTTTTCACACCAGCGTTAACTGATGGTCTTTCACTGGAGTCTTAGAGACAACAAGTCCTCAGATCTCCGGGGCTATTCTGAGTATTCTAGCCGATTTTAACAATGCTATTGTCTGAATGGTCTCAATTCTTCCTTTAATTTCATGTTCCCCTTGTCTTCTAAACTTTTTGGAACTATTCCAAGAGCACTAACTACAATTGGTATCACTTTCACCCTCATATTCCACAGTGTTTTCAATTCTCTAGCAAGGTCCAGAGGGACATGTAGCCCAATGGATAATGAATTTATTTTATGTATATTTAAGAACATTTCTGGATGTGTGAAACTTTGTTTCTTCGACTCTCAGTCTGCAGTATCAATAAAATGTGTCAATTCTAATGTATTGTTATGGGATGGATTGTGTTAAGTAACAACTTCCTGAACTGATCATTGATTAAATTACTTTATATTTACAACATAAAGAGACAGATATTCTAAGTATATAACCCGATTGTATTGCCAAATTAAGAGCTGTAACTTTACATCTAGTTGTTATTAGGGGGTATCATTGTTGGGCTGTTCTTATGGTATAAAATGGCTTTAATCCAGTCCTCGCTTATTCAGACAGGTTTCACTTCTTGTGGCCTCTCCTTAGTCATTTAACGAAAAGCAGGAATTACACATTCTCAAAGACTCTGTTTCACCTTGACACAAACACAGCACGAACGATGGTGCTTGTCCTGAATAACTCAACCGTGAAGATTTCTGTTATTTCTGTGGTAATGTTTTTAAAAAATATCATACAGAAATGTAATACTTACGTTCATCACCCAGAGAAAAGTTATTTAGTTAATTTGCTCCATTTTTAATGAAAAGTTAAATCCTAAAAGTATGCTTGAAATCATTACAATTGTGTCATCGGACATATTTCTTTTGTCTTTCCCTTACCCAATCTCTAAGAGGGTATCGAATTATTTCCAATGGCCAATTTGTTTTTGGTTTGGTTTGTTTTGTTTTATGGCATATCAACCTCAGTGGGTCATTTAATGCCGATAAAGTTTTGAAATAAATCAATTCTTAATGGATAATACATTTTTTTATAAATACATTTTTCTATTTAACCCATAGATGGGACCCTATCAGGTACTACCACTCCTGGTCAGAGTGGACCAGGGAGCAATGGTGATGAAGGGGTGCTCTACATTCCCCAAACCTCCAGAACTGGAACCGCACCATCAGATAGAGTTTAACGTCATTCCCAGGACATGTAGACCCGCAGCCATCGCCTTCTAGCACCCATATGATAGGCCAATTTGTATATTCTGTGATTTAATTGCAGCTCTTTAATAAACAAATGAAGGAAATAACTGAAAATTATTCTTACTTGGATGCTGAATGGAAGTATTAAATGACAAGCCTCTAAAATTAGTAGATCAGTTCATATACATGGGCAGCAATATCTCATCTAATGAAAGCGATGTCAATATACACATAGGCAAAACATGAAACGTTTTTTTATTTTTAAAGGTTATCGACTCCATGGAAATCAAATCTTCCTGATAAAATAAAATGGGAATTCTCCTAAGCTCTAGCTGTGTCAGCACTACTGTATGGTTGCACTACTTGGAATCTAACGAAATGTTTGGAGAAAAGGCTAGATAAGAATTATACAAAAATGCTACGTGTTGTTTTGAACGATTCCTGAAAGCAGCGACCAACATTCCAAGAAAAACGAACAAAACATGTTTGGTTCTTCTGGAGAAGTAAGGACGAACTCATAAGTGACATTCTCATATGGATTCGTACACATTGTGAGCCGACCAACAGAAACTTATATTAACCAGCTCTATACGAACATTGGATGTTATCTAGGAGAACTGGCAATATTGAACGACAAGTGGAGAAGAGAGAGAGAGAGAGAGAGAGAGAGAGAGAGAGAGAGGGGGAGAGAGAGAGAGAGAGAGAGAAAGGGAATTCATGCCATCGACACGACCTAATAATGATGTTATATATATATATATATATATATATATATATATATATATATATATATATATATATTACACTAGAATTAACGAAGTATTTCACGGTTCGGCTAATCTGGACAAGCATCGAAAAGATTTCTTGTTATAATTATATTCAGGTCATAGTAAATTTATAAACGGTCGAATAAACATAAAGGTTACACAAGAGGCATTTGCAGATAATTGAGTGCTGCCTGTATGTGACTCACTAGAAAATCGATATCAATCTATCTATCTATCTATCTATCTATCTAGCTCTCTATCAATCTATCTATCTATGTTAGCTAGCTAGCTAGCTTACTTGCTATTACTAAAAGACTAATGATATAAAAATAAATATAGCAAACTACATGATGTATATATAACCACATTTTTCCTTTATTTAATGATATTTTTGGAATCATTTTTAAATTTATACATACTTCAAATATTCTCTGTATGATATATTTAGAATGTCTTCTAATCACACTAGATTTTAATAGACATTACTTACTGTAAATATATATTATACCTAATATCAGTTAAAAAAATAACTAGACAAATAAGGTGGATGAAAACGTATTCTTAAATGGTCGATTTCTTTAAGTTTTTTTTAAATTCTAAATTTCTTTCATCTCTTTTTCATGCTTATTTTTCCATGCTCCGATAAAAAAGACAAAAAAAAAAAAAAACAGTAATTTTTTTTTTACATATTCTTGGTCCGCCTACTCGAAATTCACATCTCTCTCTCTCTCTCTCTCTCTCTCTCTCTCTCTCTCTCTCTCACTCACACACACACACACACTCTCTCTCTCTCTCTCTCTCTCTCTCTCTCTCTCTATATATATATATATATATATATATATATATATATATTAATTTAAGTCCCATTCCAACGGGCATGTTTATAACACCAAAGATTAATCGTAAACTCGATTAATTTAAAAGTAACCCTGAAGAATCTATCGATGAAACTCGAGTAGGTTACTCATTTCCATTCTTAAATAAATTTATGCTCTACATTGTATTGAGCACTTTGTATTTGTTTTTTCTCAACCTTAACCTCTGGATATTGTGCGCTTCCAACGATCGTTCTTATACCCACCGGTAAGTTAATACTTATACATATACAAATATATATATATATATATATATATATATATATATATATATCATTTGCTATATTTATAAAGAGTGCTCAATATTGTTGATATAGATTATAGAGCGCGATGAGTAAATTGTCGCCATTTTAAACTGTAAATTTCGCGCATGTATTTTGTTTGTTTCGGGTTTTGTCTACTGTGCAGCAAACTAGAGTCAGTTGGTCACTGTATGCGTGGAAACCATGACGCAATTCACTCGTCCAAAAATTAGGAAAATGTATGCTGTACTACTTGGAATTCACACCAGAATCTTCATCACGAACATTTCAGAGTGTTTAGGTATCCATCTGGGGAACAGTGCAGAGGATTCAAAATGAGTCCAATAATGATTACTAAGTAATTCAAAATGAGTCCAATAATGATTACTAAGTAATTCAAAATGAGTCCAATAATGATTACTAAGTCATTCAAAATGAGTCCAATAATGATTACTAAGTCATTCAAAATGAGTCCAATAATGATTACTAAGTCATTCAAAATGAGTCCAATAATTACTAAGTCATTCAAAATGAGTCCAATAATGATTACTAAGTAATTCAAAATGAGTCCAAAATGATTACTAAGTCATTGAAAATGAGTCCAATAATGATTACTAAGTCATTCAAAATGAGTCAATAATGATTACTAAGTCATTCAAAAATGAGTCCAATAATGATTACTAAGTCAAAAATGAGTCAATAATGATTACTAAGTCATTCAAAATGTCCAATAATGATTACTAAGTCATTCAAAATGAGTCCAATAATGATTACTAAGTCATTCAAAATGAGTCCAATAATGATTACTAAGTCATTCAAAATGAGTCAATAATGATTACTAAGTCATTCAAATGAGTCAATAATGATTACTAAGTCATTCAAAATGAGTCCAATAATGATTACTAAGTCATTCAAAATGAGTTCAATAATGATTACTAAGTCATTCAAAATGAGTCCAATAATGATTACTAAGTTATGGCAATTCGGAAACCTTACTCTGATCGTTTTGATAAGAAAAATAACTCCCAAATGTGTTGCTAAAATCCAGGCCATGATTGACAACGACCCCAGCAAGTCAATCAGGTCCATAACCAGGGACATGGGAGTGTCTGAATTTCTTATCAGGTTATTTAGGACAAGTTGAAAGACCGCGCTGCAAAGCTTCTGAAAAAAAAGAAAAAAAGAACTCAAATATCCCCTCCAACCGAACATGCCTTGCTTTTTTTGAGAAAAATTCTGCCAAGATCAGATATTGAACCTTCAGAACAACATTGGCTTGCTCTGTCCCCACAAGATGTACTGATAGTGATAAAAACCAAACACTCAGTCCACATCATAGGTTTTGGGAAGGTCACTAATGATGCCTTCATTCATCTTCTCACATGGCCTACCATTCAACTTTGTGACCCCCCCCCCAGACATTGTCATTTTCATTGTGAATTAAAAAAATAAACCTATTAAATGTGTTTCCAAACACCAATTTGTAAAGTAGACATTACAAATGATGAACACCCAAAAAGAATATCGGTCAGTTGAATATCTACCAGTAGACGTATCATAGCTAGCATATTTACCATTTCTCCGACTGGAATTATCATAACGAGAATATCTCTCAGTAGGTTTGTCATAGCTTGAATATCTATCACTTGTCTTGCTGTAGTCAGAATATTTATCATAGGATGTTCCAGAATACCTTCCATATGATGAGTAGATATCAGAATCTCGGCTGGAAGACCTATACCTCCTGTCTCTCTCAGGCGAAGGATCATAAGATCTTCGGTGGGACTATATGACTTGACTCTTGTTCTTGGAACATAGCTGCTTCCAAACTTTTTGGTTTCCCACCTTTTCAAGAGATCATCAGCGTAAGATGTATCCCAATCTTCTGTTGGCGTTTTTCCTGAAATTTAAAAAAAAGAATATATGATTATTCGATTATTTATTTATTAAAAAAGGGGGTTTATTTTAAATGTGACATGTGTAAAAGCATGTGAACCCTAATAGTTAGTACCTTCTGGAAGGTTCTTTTATGGCAATTACTTCAACTAAACATCTTCTATGGCCACTGACCAGTCTCTCACATCTGGTTTTGGGGATTTCCGCCCACTCCACCTTACAAAACCCTGCCACTTAAAATAGGTTAGAGGGACATCTGGATAAAACACCAGCTTTTGGTCTACAGCATTTCTATTGGACAAGGCCAATCCAGAGAACGAATCCTCTCCTTTTTAAGCCATTCCTTAGTAGTTTTGCTGGTAATACTACTTAGGGTCGTTATCGTGTCACAAAATATATTTTCGACCAAGCTTCAACTCTCTGATGGTAGGAGATTCTGATACAGAATTTGTCGATAGGACACCATACTTCACTGTTGGAATGAGTTTCTTAGCTTGGTAGACAGTTTTGGCTTTCCTCCAAACATGACAGTTTTGATTATGGCAAAACAGATCTATCTTTAATTATTCTGTCCAGAGAATGGACTTCTTGAAAGCTTCTAGTTTGTCCAAGTATTCTCTGGCAAAGTTTAAACGGGCAGCTTCGTTCTTCGATAAGAGCAGAGGTTTCCTTCTAGCAGGCCTCCAATGAATGCCCTGTCCATTTAATTTTCATCTAAGGGAAGACACATGTACATTTACTCGAAATATTGCCAGAGGAATCTGCAAATCTCTCAAGGTGATGTGTGGGTTAGCTTTTTCCTTTATTTATTATTTTTCTAGTGTTTGTGATCATTTTGATAGACGTTCACTTCTAGGAAGAGTGGCGGTCGTGTTGATTTCCCTCCATTTGTAAATTATTTATTTTTTCAGTTGATCGATAGAGCTGCAATCTTTTTTTAGATGGTGCTATAGCTTTTGCCAGACTGGTGAATAGTCAGTAACTTCTTCCTGATGACATCATATACTGTCCTCTCGGTATTGTTCTGAGGTATTCAGTAGCTTAGCTGGTTTCTTCTCTCTGTTTATTTGTGTTGGCCAACCAATTTATTAAGTATTATCTGCGTTATTCGGACTATTGTCCCCATCTCCATTGTTATTTGTACAACGTTTCGGCCGATATACCCTCCGGCCTTCTTCAGGTATTTCTTGTCGGACTCGGGAACCTTCTCGGACTCGGGAACCTTCTCGGACTCGGGAATTGGACACATGGCCGAGTGGATAAGGCAGTTAGGTTAAGACAGTTCTAAGTGACAGTTATCTCTGGAACCCGAGTTCAATCCTGAGTGAAAGCAGTTAGAAAAATAATTAACACAACTCCTACCCCAGCTATGGTTAGCGGAATGAGAACAGAATACCCCCGTGGAATAAATAAAGGGTTAGGTTCAAAGTTTCGTGATGGCTCCCGAATACGACAAGAAAGTTCCCGAGTTCGAAAAGAAGGTTCCCGAGTCCGAGAATGTTCCCGCCGAGTCTGACAAGAAATACCTGAAGAAGGCCGGAGGGCATATCGACCGAAACGTTGTACAAATAACAATGAAGATGGGACAATAGTCCGAATAACGCAGATAATACTAATCTTCAAGCCTCATCTCAAACATTCAGAGAAACAATTTATTAAGGATGTCTCATTTGACTGACCAGTTTAAATTTGATAATTAAGAACGAAAATACGTTTCTTCAGAATTTATTACCTACTTGATATCACCAATACAGACTGGGGAAGGCACATATTTTTGCATATGTCAAATTTTCAGCTTTGGAAAAAGATCGCATTTTTATATAAGTAATTGAAACACATCTTTTTTTGTGTTTAAATTCATAGTCTACTTTACAAATTGGTGTTCAGATGCATATTTAAAATACTTATTTCAAGTGACTGGAGTGATTCTGAATCGAGATGGTGGCTGCTGGAAAGCTCTACGTCTGGTGTCAGGTCTCTGCAACATGCCACACAAGAATGAGAACTCAGACTTGGCTGTAAGAAAATTCATGCGACCCCATTACCCCTAATATCTGAGCTGAAGGCAATGTATATTGTGCTCTCGATCCGATTCTTCTGAGGAAGGAATGGTCCCAATTAATGTTTATATATATATATATATATATATATATATATATATATATATATATATATATATATATGGACTCTCTCGTCGATTATCGAAGCATGAGTATTAATCCAATAACAACCAACACAGTGTTTTGTTTATAGTGGTGATGAAAATTCCGCACTTTTTGGCACAGTCCATAGAAAAGAATTGGTGCACAAGGAATGCCACAAACCCAATCAACGACTGACTCAGGATTTTTTTAATTCAGAGTTTTCCTTCTAGACTGGTTACCTACCCAAGGTTAAAGAGCCCAGTCTATCTTACTATTTTACCCATAGCTAGAGGGAGAATATATGGATTCATACTTTCCCAAGGGTATATATATATATATATATATATATATATATATATATATATATATATATATATCTGTTGTTTTTTCATATTTGTAGTGCTTTTTCTGGTTACAGTAACACACACACACACACACACACACATATATATATATATATATATATGTATGTGTGTGTGTGTGTGTGTGTGTGTGTGTGTGTGTTGCTGTAACCCAGAAAAGCACTACAAACATGAAAACAACAACAAATTTATACAATACATTTGAAGTGTTTTTAGAGAATAAAACAATTTACAGTCTGAATGATAAAATTGTATGATCTGTGTCAATCTGAAGGTCATTTTTAATCATTCGAATTCTCGATTTAACAGAAATTACTATGAAATACAATTTCGAATCCTTCACTTTTTCTTAAATAAAAGCATCAGTATAATCATGGACGACTGCTACAACAGGAACCCAAAATAGTTTAGTCTATCATAATCATTTTCTAAAGGGGAAAAATATGCAATTGATATCAGTTATGGCTACCGGAAGTAGAAATAATTAAGCATAAATGATAACAAAAGTGGAACAATGTCTTTTAGATACCGGAAGTGGATTCTACTTGTTTATTTCAGTGGACATTATTCTTGAGTTAAAACGTAAATTGGACACATGATTCAACTAAAGAAATTTGAATTCAATTGAAAAATTTGCAATTGTTCACATAACAATATGAATATTTCTTTGAATCAACGTTTCTAAACTAACACAAATATTATTGGATATGAAATTTCATATATTGACATTTTTTACTTAAACTCATATTTTGTTTGCTGAAGTTGAAGTAATAATTATAGTTGTAGTAGCAGAAGTAGGAATAATAAAAGAAATTGTGGTAGTAGTATTAGTAACCGAAGTAGGAGCATAAGTAGTAGTTGAAGTAGTAGGAGTATAAGTAGTAATTGAAGCAGTAATGATAGCAGTAGTAGCAGAAATAGTAATAATAATAATAATAATAATAATAATAATAATAATAGTAGTAGTAGTAGTAGTAGTAGTAGTAGCATGGCCAACTCTGAAAGATTTTAGGTTGATTAAAACGTGACTATAAAAAGGTGTTAGTTACTACATAGTAAAAAAATGCATTTTGGAAATCTTGCCAGTGTCCAATATAAACTAAAAAACTGAATTTTTATATCTAAGTCTCAAAGTTTACTTAGATTCAAATGAAGTTAATTATTCGGACCATATTACCTTTAAGCACCCCTTTTTGATCTCAATTAAGAAAGGACATGTTTTTCATTTACACCGTCAGTATCCGGTTGTTTGTTAGGGGTTAGGGTTAGTTTTATAATTAAAAAATCTAAAAATCTTCTGTTAAAACAACCGGATATTGACGGTGTAAATGAAAAACATGTCCTTTCTTAAAAGGGGTCATATATGTTCGAATTATTCTATAAAAATAAATAAATCAATAAAACGATAAATTTTGTCCAGTAATAAATGGTGTTTTTTACAGATAATATTTATAAGTCAAAGACAAAATAAAATTTGCTACAAGACAAATGTGACGCCATTTTGAAATCTTGATGTTTATCTAACGTTACAACACTTTGTAGATTAGATTTATCGATTCTTAGAGCAATATCAACAAAGACATTCGTCTAATATTATTTAAGGCTTGAAACTTAAGTTAAGAATCGGCAGAAATTTGCCATTTTACAAAGAATTAGTTTCTCTTCCTATAAATCAGTTTCAATTCTCAGAGTATCAATGAAAGGCGACAAAAATCTTAAAGAATCTGAAGATCAAAATGGAAGTCATTTTTCGTCATTAAAGAGAAACAGCAACAGTCAGTGAACTCGCAACAAAAGAAGCGACGAGCAAAAATTCAAACATTATATAAAGTAGAAAAAAGGGTGGGGATGTTGAGTAATTCTGGATATAAGGTGTGTGATGAATGCCCGCTCCTACTTATAGACTCAGCCAGAACCATGTGATCTAACTCTTGGTCAATCACTGGCAGTACTCTGAGATTGATACAATACTTAAACCGACCCTACTGAACATATTTACTGTGACCTTCCTGGACGACGGACATAGGATTAAATCACTGGACCTTTACCAATACGCAGGATAGGACTTATACTAATTTAAGACTTATAATTTAATGGGAAGATAAATAGATAATTTGAGTTATGTTTTTTTCTGTGTCATCCTATACAGGTGACCCAGAAAAAGCAGAACCCAAACCCTAACCCCAACCCTAACCCTAACCCTAAACCCCCCCTAGTTAAAATTAACAGTTTTATTACAAAATTTGTGGGTTTGTTTTTTCTGGGACACCCTAATTACCAGATACTTACTTTGGCGATTACCCTTGTATTTTCAGTGTCCCTCTACGATTCATTGAGAAATACTTTTAAATAAACAAATTGCGTCTGACTCCATAGCAGATAGTGCGGTATTCTTAATTGTCGTTGAAATGAGAAATCAGCAGCAGCTGAAGAGGTGAAAGATTATATAAGACTGAAAGTTCAAGAGGTTGTTGTTTGTTTCAGTAAAAGAACAAGTGTATTTCCTTTGAATTGTTATCTTCATTTGAATGAAGAAGAAAAATAAAAGAACAAAGAAATGCAGGTATACATTTGAATGACAATAAATATCTAATAACAGATAAAGAATGAATCCTTTTACATACAAGTGTAGTGCAAAAAAAATGCGATACATTTTCACATAGTACAATTCACATAAAGCATGCTGACAAGGAGAAATAAAAAAATCAATATTGCAGTGACGTCATCACTGTTGAAAAGAAAAGCCGTCAAGTAGGCTCACTAATAATACAAAGTAGTGACTCTCTCTAAATTTGTAAGCCTGTTTACTGACGATAGTTCAAATAAGAAGCAAACATATAATGATATTTAAAGCATTAAGGACAAAGCATTATTCTAGTTATTTATTAAGAAACAACTAATAAAAAGAAGCAGTTTCACATGCAATATGAAAAGAGAAGCCTCAAAAACAAAATGGAAGTTGTAGGTTTTATTGTTACCTATGTTGGGGTCTAACTATAGTAGTTTCAGGGGAATATATGGAGTAGGCACATGTGCACGTTAGATATAAATTGTGAGATATAAAAAGCAACAAAATCAACTACGGACTATTTATTCCTTTCGGTGGGGTTAAAAGGAAAACAAAATTCGTAAGGTCTTTCTTGTAAGTTCGGAATCCTTTTAGTAGTTATTTTGATGACTAACGGATGCCTTATTTTGAAGTAAAAAAAAAAAAAAAAAAAAAAAAAAAAACGGTAAAATAAGGTACAACATTGCTAATTTCTTTTTACTTTATTCATTTTTGTAGCTTAATCTTCTGAGTATGTGGCTAATAAAAGAGGAAAAAATTAGATTAAATCTTTTTAGATTTAAAATTGACATCCACAGATAAAACTCTTCCATTCACTGAGGTGACTTGGATTTTGATCATTAATGTAAAAATACTGAATCATTAAATATGACTGATTAGATGGAAAACTTTTATCTGAATATTGCATTTTTGGTGTTTTTATAATTTTTTTAGTGTGGTTTTTCATTGGACGATATTTGTTCTACAGTAGCACTCAAGCGAACCCATATCTATGTGAAACATTTTCCAAAATTTATCAAGATTAAAAACCACAGGTTATTATGCCTTTAATTTTTATTACAATACTTTAAAAGAAAGGGGGCATGGCTTGTCAGTAGTAAATCATGATACTGTCAATCAAATTAAACGAAACCATTTTAACATAATTCAAATTACACTTTTAGTACTGAAACTTGTTTTTCTTTCTTTTTTACACATAAATCTTGGATCTATTCTATGTATAAAAAAGGAAAACAAACTTGAGAATGACATTTTCCCTAGATGTTATTAATGAATGCTGTTAAAATCAATCAATGAATCCATCAACGAAAGTAACATTTCCAACTCCTTTAATTCATATCTTAAATGACAGTTTTGAAAAAAAAATTCGTTTCTCACCTTTTCAAGTTACATAACGATTAGCGTTCCTGGTTGCATTGCCATGACAACCTCATAGACAGTTGTAACATTTCCCAAATATTTTTTCTTTCTTTTTTAATCATTATCTGATAAATCTTATATATATTTACCAACTCCTCCACACGAATAGGATGCGACACAAGGTCAATTTCTTAAGCAGAGTTTAACAAGTTTGAATTCAGAGTATTCCTTCTCCTAGACTGGTTTCCTAACCAAGATTAAAGAGCCCAGTTTTCCCACCTATTTACCCATAGCTGGAAGGGGAATAGTTGGATTCATACCTTTCCAAAGGGTATTAGCGATATGAGAAATGCAACCAGGATTTGAACTCGTCTCTCCATGTCCATTTTCTACGACGGTAACCATTACATCTCGCACCTCTTTCCATTTCTAATAAATTTTATACAAGATGAAATTTTAATAACTATATAAATACCCAACTATATAAATACCCAACGAAGTTTAAACGGTTTGAATTCATAGTTTTCCTTCTCCTAGACCGGTTACCTAACCAAGATTAAAGAGCAAAGTCTGCCCTACTATTTACCCATAGCTGGAGATTCATACATTTCCCAAGGGTATTACCATTATGTGAACTGTAGCTTCGTCCAGGATTTGAACTCGGGTTGACGAATCCATTTCCTACGACTCTAACCATTACACCACGGTATTAAACGCATTCGTCCTATGGACCATATTACCTTTAGGCACCCCTTTTTGATCTCGATTAAGAAAGGACATGTTTTTCATTTACACCGTCAATATCCGGTTGTTTGTTAGGGGTTAGGGTTAGGGGTTAGGATTAGGGGTTAGTTTTATAATTTTAAAAAATCTAAAAATCGTCTGTTAAAACAACCGGATATTGACGGTGTAAATGAAAAACATGTCCTTTCTTAATCGTGTTCAAAAAGGGGTGCCTAAAGGTCATATGGTCCCGTCCTATCACTGATAAGCTTTCCTTAGTCAGTGACCAACTACTTTATGTGAGAGTGGTAGATTAAACGGGAGACACCGTGTTTTTGTTAACATACACCAACGATAGCAGGCCACCCTTGGTATACTTGAAATGAACAGAAAAGTGGAAAGACATATACAGTAGGTTGCTACTTTGTAAAGCGGAAGAACAGAGACAAACCAGCAGCATATTATCTTAAAGAGACAGTAAGTTGGTTGATAACAAAAGACTAACACAGTCAACAAGGACGGGATTTAGGTCTATTCTCTTTTGACCTGATGTGACATTTCAGGTGTCACTTTGAGACACATCAGAACAATTTTTGAAATGCATACGTAATAACTTTCTTTCTTTTTTCATTCTTTTCTTTATCTTTCTTTTTATTTAATCCTTTCTATCATTAACCCTTTCTTTCTTCTTTCTTTCTTTCTTTCTTTCTTTCTTTTTTGTTCGTATATTTTTCTTTCTCTTTCTCTTTTGTTTCTCTTCCTTCCTTCCTTCCTTTTGTTTCGTTTATTGTTCTTTCTATTTCTTTGTTTTTTTTTCTTTCGTTTTTTCTTTCTTTCTTTCTTTCTTTCTTTCTTTCTTTTTCTTTCTTTTTGTTTGTTTATTTTCCTTTTTTCTTTCTTTCTTGCTTTTTTTCTCATTATTAATTCCTCGTTATCTCATAATCTAGTTATTTTTTGCTTTCATTTTATTTTCTGATTTTATTGTTGTCTATTTTATTTATTTATTTGGTATTTGCATTTATCTATTCATTTTCTTTAATCTCTCTTTCTTTTTTCTTTCTTTCTTCTCTTATTTTCATATCTTTCTTTCTTTCTTTCTTTCTTTCTCCACATTCCCGGTCATAGAAATGTCGTCTTCTAACTGTCGACGACCCATAACGTTAAAAATCACTACTTTCTTTTTTCCCACCAACCACTCGACGCGCCCTGATTCTGTCATTGCGTTGATAAACTACAAATGTTTCAATCCTCCACTACAACAACCGATCTCTCTCTCTCTCTCTCTCTCTCTCTCTCTCTCTCTCTCTCTATCTATATATCTATCTATCTATCATCACACCCTCTCTCTCCCCCTCTCTATCTCTCTTTTCTCTCTCTCTCTCTATATATATCTACCACCCCCCTCTCTCTCCCCCTCTCTTCTGTATGTCTGTGTGTCTCTCTCTCCACCCCCTCTCTCTCTCTCCACCCCCTCTCTCTCTCCCTCTCTCTCTCTCTCTCTCTGGACTTTATTATCCGACGAAACAATTCTAACTAAGATATACTCTCAAATACAAACTTTCAAATAAAGTTTTTTTTTCTTTCTCAGTTGCTCCGATCAAGTTTGGACATAAAAGTCAAAAACAAAAACGTATCATTTACTTTATTCTATTTTGCTTTGTTTTATTTTATTTATTTATTGAATCGTTTGATCTTGTTGAATACTGACTTAGTTGCTTTACTATAGAGTATATTTCTATGATGGATCTTCTGCTATTGTTGTTGTTGTTGTTGTCTCATTTGCAAATTCCGTATAGAAGAATATGTGATATGAAAACCAGTGCTTAACTAGACGAAACGACTCCACAGAAAAAAAAAACGACACAGAAACACTGGAAACGTTTGTGTGGAAATATGGGCGTACACAGCCAAACAAATACCTCAACTTACAAAAAATACAAAAAAACAAACAAAAAAAAAAACGCAACTTCTTTCTGTGTTGGGTCTATCTCCTTTATCTTAAATAAAATTAGGGTAAATGCAGAGGACACGACAAGAATAGTTTTCTTTTTCTTTTCACTAAGCATCATATCTGTTGGAGAATAAAATAATAAAAAGAATTAAAAAGAAACAAAAAAATTCATTGTGGGTGTTATATACCCCTAACATGATTTGGGTATATAATGGAGGCGAGAGAGTTCTCGGGTATACAAGAGTTTTTATTTTTAAAGGTTATCGACTCCATGGAAATCAAATCTTCCTGATAAAATAAAATGGGAATTCTCCCAAGCTGTAGCTGAGTCAGCGCTACTGTATGGTTGCACTACTTGGAATCTAACGAAACGGTTGGAGAAAAGCTAGATCAAAATTATACAAGAATGCTACGTGTTGTTTTGAATGATTCCTGAAAGCAGCGGCCAACATTTCAAGAAAAACGAACAAAACATGGTTGGTTCTTCTGGAGAAGTAAGGACGAACTCCTAAGTGACGTTCTCATATGGATTCGTACACATTATGAGCCGACCAGCAGAAATTTATATTAACCAGTTCTATACGAACATTGGGTGTTGTCTAGAAGAACTGCCAATATTGAGGAGAGAGAGAGAGAGAGAGAGAGAGAGAGAGAGAGAGAGAGAGAGAGAGAGAGAGAGAGAGAGAAGAGATTTCTTAGTTGATAACTTCGCTGTTTCTGCTGGTTCTATTTCTTCGTCTAACTTGTCTGGCCGCGATCTTATCTGGACTGACCTCCATTAAGGGCTGGTTTTCCTCTTCTTCATCGATTCTTCTTGCTGGGCTGAACATTGCTTTTAATATTTTAATTAACAAACACACAACTTGTTTGTTTTTTGATCAAGTTTTATTTCTTAGCCCCTGATTCAGCCGCGGGGCGAGATGGACTCGCCAGAACCGACAATTGCGTCTGCACTCCCTGAAAGCTGGGTCGCATCTGCTAAGTAAACTAACTTATTCTCACGCGTCCAATCACGTGCCTTTAAGGGGTCAAAGTTTATTAAGCGTCACCGGTAATTTTCCATGGGGCCCCGTTATTTTTAAGTTAACGGCCCTATTCAAATTTTTCTAGCCACGGATACGTTCACAATTTATGATTGCCCATAAATTGTAACATGGGAAAATAAGAAAAATAAAATAATGATAAAGAATTGAAATAGAATAAATACATTTTTCTCATGATGCAAACAAAAATAAATAAATAAAAGAACCGGGAAGGCTTTTTGGTTATCTGTCCATATTTATGATCCCACTTCCGATGTTATATACCCCCTAAACATCGTTCATCTCGGGTATATAATGACGTGAGAGCGCGTGGTGTAATCGTTAAAGTCATAGGAAATGTACTCGTTGCCCCGAGTTCAAATCATGGACGCGGTAATTGGATTTCACTTAGCGCTAATACCCTTGGGAAAGGTATGAATCCTACTCTCCCTCCAGCTATGGGTAAATAGTAGACTGGGCTCTTTAACCTTGGTTAGGCAACCGGTCTAGGAGAAGGAAAACTCTGAATTCAAACCTGTTGAACTCCGCTTAAGAAATTGACCTTGTGTCACATCCTGCTCGTGCGGAAGGGTTGGTAAATATATATAATGACGAGAGAGAGAGAAGAGAGAGAGACAGACAGACAGACTATGAGAAATGATGATTAGGGGTTATTACTTGTACTATCTTGTCTACTTGTTCCTGCTGGTTTCTGTGGGCTGTTTTTCCAGGTTGATTTATTCTGGCTGGACATCTCTTATTTTAATGAATTAACAATACTTTATTGTTTTTCTTTAAGTCTATATTAAGAACAAATCCCAGCCCAGGATTCTAGAAACCGCACGGTGAGAAGCAACTCTTGAGTGGACATCCTCTCTCGTCGAGTAACTGGTCGTAACTAAACTAAACTTAAAATTGTCACACGCTTCCAATCGCACGTTTCCGGAAGGGTTAAGTCGAGGTTATTACCTGTCAATAATGGTCGACAGTAATTTCCACTTAACCCCTGTTATTTAGAATCTAACGAACTCTGATTAAAATATATATATATCTACAGTACGTACATAATTCATAAACTACCAATGAATTATGTAACACCGGAAAAGAAAATTATCTCTCTCTTGTACTTCTCAGTGCGTGGCGTCTGAATAAGTTTTGAGAGTTCTCAATCGGGGACTATGAAGAAAGTACCACATTCATCTTCAGTTCTTTCCCAACGCAATTGCTACTATGTCTGGTGATTTACTTCAGTCTCCAGGAAGAATAAGGAACATACCAAAAGACTTTAAGAACTTTGCTTCCCTTGAACCTTATGAACAATGAATAAACAGTCCATCGTAAAGAGCAAGGTTTTTGTTTTTTATTTAATTTAAAAATTGTTGTTTTTTCTCTGTATTTTTT
>CM042146.1:78875246-78972746 GCA_023376005.1 Doryteuthis pealeii | reverse complement strand
GTTTCATCCGGACATACATACACACCAACAACCCTTTATATATATGTATAGATTAGGTTTTGTTCAGGTACATATACTACACTCTGGTCGTATGCAGAAGTGATGATCCAGGAAATAAATGGTATGATGTCTCAAAATACTTGTTACATTTCCCTGTAAATTTCATCCAATCATCTACACTTCTACGAGTTGTGCAATGGACTAAAAGCCTAGGATGAATTTCAGCCCCTGACACCCTTTCCGACTCCAGAAATCGGGTCACTAGCTTGTTGTATACTTACTGCTAGTGGAGTGGCCATGTAACACTGTAATTACAGCAAAATGAAGCGATCAGGCTTAAACTTCGATCACGTAATTGATTGCAGCAGAGATAAGAAAATGCAAAAAGAAAAAATACAAGAAGGAAAAATCAACAAGAAAAAAAAAAGAATATGCAAGGAATTATGGGTAACAGGTGAAATAAATAAATAAATAAATAATAATAATAATAATAATAATAATAATAATAATAATAATAATAAAATAAAATTCAGGAAATAAATGGTATGATGTCTCAAAATATGTGTTACATTTCCCTGTAAATTTCATCCAATCATCTACACTTCTACGAGTTGTGCAATGGACTAAAAGCCTAGGATGAATTTCAGCCCCTGACACCCCTTCCGACCAGAGAAATCGGATCACTAGCTTGTTGTATACTTACTGCTAGTGGAGTGACCATGTAACACTGTAATTACAGCAAAATGAATCTCATCATGTTTTACAGGAGTTTTGCTATATATCGACTATACGTGATTTTTTTCCGTATAAATGAATATAGGATACTACCGTAGAACGACGGTTATGAAACTCACTACTAGTGAGCTGCATTCTCACCAAGTGCCTCACTTATGAAGCCTCTTGTTAAAATAAGTTCAGCTTACACTTTGTTTTATTCATTGATGTAATAATCATTAATATATAATCCATGACATCAGCTTTTTTTTGCCTGTATTGCAAAAATAATTTCAAGATAACATCAAATATAAAATTTCAACGCCGTTAAAAGATCAACAAAGACTAAAAAGAATTAATAACAGATAAGAAATATCTTAAAATATCAAATGCAAACTGGAAAACAACAGAGGAAATAGAAATACACATACAGCAAGATCACCCGTTGTTGCTCGGTTTTAGATTCAACATTATCATGCAATATTTTGTTTTCTTTTATTTCATATATTTTCTTACTCAAAATATGGAAAAGAAAAAATATACAAATGATCTAAAAAAAAAAAACCAGAATATTTACCTCTCATAGTTCTTATTCCCATAAAAGTAATTTTCATGTTTAAAAAAAAAATTTAAATTCAAGTTTAGAATTTGCCATTTTGTCACAGTGGAAAAGGAATATATATATATATAATAAATAAGTAATCCACAGACACGTGTTTCAAAGTTTCACCTTTCATCAGTGTGGCTATACCGTAACAGCTACCCCTGGCCGGGTTCGAGACCCGAATGAACTTTCGTTCGCCAAACCTTTAACCCGTACGGACAGAGGCAGCTGTCAAATATAGGAGAATATTAATCGCTACATTTCTAAGCGGAAATGAATTCACTAGAGTCCTCAAACGTTTGTAAACAACGCGAGGGTTAGCTAGATGCCAGAACGGTGAATCTGCAATTAAATCCCTATTCAGAGAACTCAACCATTAATGGGAGTATATATATATATATATATATATATATATATATATAATTTCTCAGATTATATATATATATATATATATATATATATATATATGCCATTAACACACGCACACACGCACACACACACACACACACACACACACACACATATATATATATATATATATATATATATATATATATATATAATTTCTCAACCATTCTGCACGAACAGATGCAACACAAGGTACAGTTCTTAAGCAGAGTTTACCAGGATTGAATTTAAAGTTTTCCTTCTCCTAGACTATTCGCCTAATCATAGTTAAATAGCCCAGTCCGCCTTACTATTTACCCACAGCTGCATGGAGAATAGTTGGATACATACCTTTCCAAAGGGTATTAGCGCTATGTGAAATGCAAACAGCCTTGTCCAGGATTTGAACTAGAGTTGCAGAGTCCGTTTTCTACGACGATAAATATTACAGGACGCGATTCCGCATATAATATATCGTGGTTAAAAATCTTGTTTTGCAGATCATTATTGCTGAGTAGTGAATTAGATCATCACAGATTATCCAATAGTCGAGGCCTTGTGCCAAGACCAAGCTTTGTCATCCAAGCTGTCCTCTCTGATTGGCCCAAGAGGATCATGGGAAAAAGTAGTTAGAATGATAGATAATCGACGAGATTTCCCTTATGACAAGACGTATATTTGTATTTTCTGCTGATTTGTCCCGTGCGCACGAGTTATGTTAGAATCGGAGTAATAAAAACTCTATGTACACAAAATATGTCTCCGTGTTCCTGAATTATAAAAATGCAAGATAGAAGCTGAGAGAGAGACAACACCCTATACGACCCGATGACAGAGAAGATGGCAGACTTTAAAAGACTAAGAAGACATCAGAAGAAATAAGAACAAGTATGCAATATATATATATATATATATATATCTTATTATAATGGAGATTGTGTGTTTTTCTGTCTGTAACCGAAACTATATTACAAATCAAGTCCCAATTCCCTTAGTTATTGACATCACATTCTAAATGATTTTATTTTTTCTAACCTCAATTATAAATAAATTTGTTTTTAAATTATTAATACTGGTAACCATATTTACATACTAATAACATGCAATAATGTTTATATATACAACAACATAGCGGTTTGCAGTGTGAACGGGAAGGCTAATTTGCATATTGATATTAAAAATCGAATTTAATAAATATGTGCTCAGTATTATTGATTTCTAACTGTTTGTTTTATTTTAATGAATATAAGCAACAATCTCTTCAATAAATCTTCAATGAAATCCATTAACAAAAAAAAAAACTGTCATTTTATTCTTTACTTCCTCATTTAACTAAATAGATAAATTAGAAAAAATAACAATGGAAGACAAGAGTGATGGAAGAGTAAGATTCAGTTGTTCTATTTTTTGATTATACCCCCTCTGTTTCAAATCTTTTTATCTGCATTCTTATTTAGTTTCATTAGCCTTTCTATTTAATATATTTATTACATTAAAACTTAAATACTTGTGCATATATTTGCTAGTATATATATATATATATATATATATATATATATATATAGAGAGAGAGAGAGAGAGAGAGAGAGAGAAGTAGACAAACACGAGATGTAGTACTGTATGGATGCTTTTTATAGGTAATGATGTCGACGTTATAACGTTTTGGTCTATTAGACCTTCTTCAGGACAGTGGACTGAGTTCTTGTGTTGAAGGATGCTATTCTCATACTGACGAGTCTTGAGGTCGTGTTTGTCTACTTTTCTCCACATACTGTCGAATTGATTTCATCTTTTTATTCCATATATATATATATATATATATATATTTGTAGCTACAACTATTAATGCTCTATATTTACAATTATTGAGCCCTATAGGATTAACTACTTACGCTATGTTTACATAGTAGTAACCATCAATGAATGAATATACATATATATATATATATATATATTGATAAAGTACTTTGGTATGTTTATAAATAAAAAGTGCTTGATATCGATGATGGAGCATATGTAAATATAAGTTAGGTGGTGTAGTCAACGCATAGCGAGAAACTGACAAACAGTATGCGCCGCTGATTCTGTATCTACGCTATCCTAACTTATATTTACACACACACACACACACACACACACATATATATATATATATATATATATATATGAGGTAAGGTAAAAGGAAAGTGGACAAAAAATAATGACTCAAACAAGTCGGAGAGAAATATTTCATTCCGCTTTGCGCGAGGAACTTCATCAGTCTACTTAAATAAACTGATGAAGTTACTCGCGTAAAGCGGGACGAAATATTTCTCTCCTACTTCTACTTGTTTGAGTCATTATTTTTTGTCCACTTTTCCTTTTACCTTACCTCATACTCTCGGATTTTAATCCAACCCTCCTATCTTCATATATATATATATATATATATATATATATATATATATATATATCTTTCAAAAACCGTTTCCGGTAATGCAGTTTAAGGGATTTATCATCATTCTTACTCAAATCTTTACAAGCCGAAAAAACAACAAGCCCTCAAGGAATACATATATTCGCGGTTTCATTGAGATTGAGAATGTGATTTTATGTATTTATTTATTCTTCTAAAGAAGTTTAGAGAGATAAAACAAAAAACAAACATTTCAGTTTTTATTAAGTAAGAGCCTTTTACACGTTTATATCATTATTAATATGATCAATATTCAAATTCCATATAATTAAACAACAGGAAATAACGTGAAAATACATTGAAATAGCAAAATTTGTCACGTTCTTATTTATCGACCAGGAAATAATTTTGCCATTTGACGTTTTGAAAATATTTGGAAAAATGAAGTCGCCATGAAATAATTTCATTCAACATCCAATAATGAATTAGTTTAAAAAAGTTGTTTGGTTGTTTGGTTTAAAGGCATATTCACTTTTGTGGGTTATTTAATGCCAAATCTTTATTAAAATATATGATTTCTTTAAGAAATAAATTTCATTAACTTCATTTGCATTAATAAATTGATAGAAATAATTTCCATTTATTTTGTGACCCTCAGCCACCGTTTTCTAACCCCTATATGATAAAAAGGGGTGGGTGCTTGCCATAAGAGCAGTTTGAAGAATACGGTTGGATCAATCACACACACACACACACACACACACACACACACACACATATATATATATATATATATTAAATAAATATTTTTAGGAAAAACAAACACATGATGTTATAATACACATATATATATGATGTTATAACACACACACACACACACACACACACACACACACACACACACACATATATATATATATATATATATATATATATATATATATATATAATATATATCAACCCCTGTACACGAGCAGAATGTGACACAAGATCAATTTCTAAAACGGTGTTTATCAATGTGAATTCCTTCTCCTCGACAGATTTCATAACCAATGGTAAAGAACCCAGTCTGTCCATAGCTTAAGGGAGAATAATTGGATTGATACCTTTTCCAAGGGTATTAGCGCTATGTGAAATGCAACAGTCTCGTCCAGGATTTGAACTCGTCTCGCCGTATCCATTTCCTACGACCGTACCCATTCCTTACTCGCCTCGGATCAATCATATAGTTGCTAGGGCTTGACATGACTAGCCAACTGATCAGGCCTAATAAGGGCTAAAGTGAAGTGTTGCATGTCAAGTGACTACTTAATACCCGAGTCACAGACCGCTCAGCCACCACAATCCTGTTCTCAAGCATTACAAGTCGTCATCCACAGCCAACAGGTAGCCTCATTGGTGGGTTCTTACCTCTCTGCAGAGGTGCAATCGCCGAATACTACATCACCAGCCGACAGGGACCAGCTTCCAAAGAATATATATATATATATATATATATATGAGAAGTAAATACACAAGCGATGTGTTTATGATATGCCTTTTTTTTAGACGACAATTTTTGGGAGAATATGTGCTTAATTGAAGTCATACCTAATTTTGAAAGTTAATTAATTAATAATTAATTAATTAGGCGGGCATACCTATTTAAATGTAAGGCTAAACAAATCGAGAAAAATCAATCTCTGTAGGCCGAAATATACATACAGTGATTGTTTTTTCTCGATTTGTTTAGCCTTACATTTAAATAGGTATGCCCGCCTAATTAATTAATTATCAATTAATTAACTTTCAAAATTA
Source organism: Doryteuthis pealeii (assembly GCA_023376005.1). Taxonomy (NCBI): domain Eukaryota; kingdom Metazoa; phylum Mollusca; class Cephalopoda; order Myopsida; family Loliginidae; genus Doryteuthis; species Doryteuthis pealeii. Next base: position 78,966,850 of record CM042146.1, on the reverse strand, counting down.
GGTACGACTTCAATTAAGCACATATTCTCCCATATATATATAGATAGATATAGATAGATAGATAGATAGATAGAGAGAGAGAGAGAGAGAGAGAGAGAGAGAGAGCGACAGGAGAGTTTTCAAATTAATGAGTCGATGAATCATAATGGACGTCATTTTTATTTACGGTATTAAATGTGGGAATCTCATTTACATATCTTGTGTCCAAACTAAATCGATCAAGGTCAACTCCAGCAAATGAAAGGGGGTAAGATGGTATTTATTTAATATAGCCAGTAATCTTGTTCAACCATTTCCTCCTACAAAAAGCTACTAAACTTTTTAATAAATGTGATGTCATTATTCTGCAGATGCACCCAAGATGATGAAATCTTTCTCTAGAAGCCCCCAGCATGTCATTATTCTGTAGATGCATCCAACATGATGTCATTTTTCTGCAGATGCACCCAACATCATTTCATTAATCTGCAGATGCACCCATCATGATGTCCTTCTTTTGCAGATGCACCCATCATGATGTAATTAATCAGCTGATGTACCCAACATGATATAATTAATCTGCAGATGCACCCAGCATGTTGTCATTATTCGGCAGATGCACCGAACAGGATGTCATTAATCTGCAGATGCACCCAACATGATGTAATTATTCTGTAAGTGCATCCAACATGATTTCATTAATCTGCAGTTGCACCCAACATGATTTCATTAATCTGCAGTTGCACCCAACATGATGTAATTATTCTGTAAGTGCATCCAACATGATTTCATTAATCTGCAGTTGCACCCAACATGATTTCATTAATCTGCAGATGCACCCAACATGATGTAATTGTAGGTGCATCCAACATGATTTCATTAATCTGCAGATGCACCCAACATGATTTCATTAATCTGCAGTGCACCCAACATGATTTATTAATCTGCAGATGCACCCAACATGATTTCATTAATCTGCAGATTGCACATTAATCTGCAGATTGCCATCCAACATGATTCATTAATCTGCAGTTGCACCCAATATGATGTCATTAATATGCAGTTGCACATTATAATATAGATGCACACAAAGCAATGCCATTAATCTGCAAATACACTCAATATAATATCATTATTTTGCAGAATCATTCAAGATGTGATTATTCTGTTCAATCAAATAACCCACTGTCATTATTCTTTAAAATCTCCCAATTTTATATCATTATTCAGCAGAATGATTTGCTCATGAATAATCAAAGTTTAACGAACGACACTTTCATTTTTATCTGACCTGACAACTTACAAATCTATTGCTCTATTTTTGTACTTTTTCATTTTGACCTTCGTATCGTTATTTGTAGCCATTTAGGCGCCTCCTCGTAGAGCAACATTTAGAGAACTTTCAAGCTAATCTTCATATATTCAGGTTAATTATGTTCTTTGTTTGTGACTTTGTGACAGATTAAAATAAACTTAGAAATTCTATTAGATTTTTTGTAGTTTGCTAAAAGCAAATGAATGTATTTGATTGATTGATTTTTAATGGCATATCAACCCGTCCAGGGTTATCTTATGCATAGAGTTTAGGGAATCTCGAACATTATACGTTTATATTTACATTTTTGTGTAGTTTTTTCAGAGTTTTTTTGGCGCATGATTATTAGATATGAAATATTCTTATCTAATACAAATAATTTGCACACGGTTAGATGGCTTTCAGTCGGTAGAACGTCCGACTAGGAACCACAAGGTTCCGGGTTCGATACCGGCCCTCGCCAACTCAGCGTATGAGTAACACAGGGATCTCTGCGGTAAAGTGAGGAGCTCATGGTAGGTGTGGCGCTCCACCTCAGACGCAAAAACAATCTCCTTGGTCTAGCGCTAGTGAAAAAAGGATATACCCCCTCGCTGTCTGCCTGGCGTCGACTCTAGGCTACCGCGACGACTTTACTTTGCGGGGGTGTATGGGTGTGTGTGTATAAATATAAGTTAGGATAGTGTAGATACAGAGTCGATGGCTCATAGTGTTTGTCAGTTTCTCGCCTATGCGTTGACTACACCATCCTAACTTATATTTATATATGCTCCATCATCGATATCAAGCAATCTTTATTTATAAACATACCAAAGTAGTATTAGATAAGAAAATTTTACTTTACTTTTTTACTTATACCTAATTATATGGTTTTAAGTAACTAATAACAAAATTCCTTAGTAAATAATTATAGCTTTAAGTAACTATTCTTACTACAAATAATTTAAAACAGCAATTTTATCTAATACAAATAATACTCAAACATATCTATTTTACCCTTAGATGGGACCCTAACAGGTACTACAATTATGAATCAGAGGCGACCTGGGAGTAATAGCAATTAAGGGATACTCTACACTCCCTAAATCTCCAGAACTGGCATCTCACCATCAGATGCAGTTTAGGGTCATACCCAGGAACACCCTTTCATTTGGAGGTTTTTTTACCCCTCTGCAAGATATGCATTCAGCGTATTCTAAGCACGGCCAACAGAATAAAATGTTACTGTAGACATTAATTCTTAAAAACTAACACACCAACTATTTTTGTACCATAAAACGGGTAAATTATAAAAGGTTACACTTTTTCTATTGCTACATCTGCTATGTTTTTTAATGTATGAAAAATTGGAAATCTTTCAATCTTTAATCGTTTTATGGAGACTATACAACAAAAACATCCCGGATTGTGATCGATGTTGAAGCGGAAACACTTTTGCAAATAGCTGACTTATAACGATGTTTCGTAAGTGTTTGGCAGATCATTAACTAGGAGGGTGAGTCAAATCGTAATGCCATTTTATTTAGAACAGGTATAATTACCAATACAGGAATATGTATCATACATCAAAATGAAGCTGGTCCTCTGTGGATCACATCCCTACTTCTCCACATAGGTTAGTAAAAAAGTAATGCCATTTTGTTTAGAACAGGTACAATTACCAACACAGGAATATGTATCATACACCAAAATGAAGCTGGTTCTCTGTGGATCACATCCCTACTTCTCCACATAGGTGAGTCAAATCGTAATGCCATTTTGTTTACAACAGGTATAATTACCAACACAGGAACATGTATCATATATCAAAATGAAGCTGGTCCTCTGTGGTTCACATCTCTACTTCTCCACATAGTCACAGTTTCTTTCAATAGCAATGTTTCACCTTTGAATGAGAGCATATATCCCTGCCCCGTAAAATTCTGTTGACTGTTCTTTGAGCCACTTCTTCACACAGATTTCACTTCCTCATCACTGGAATAAAGGTTTACCTCTCAAACCCTTTCATGGGGCTGAAGAGAGGCAAACATTATTCCTGTGTTGGTAATTATATCAGTCCTAAACAAAATGGCATTCCTTTTTTATTCACCCTCGTATATCGCCCTTTAGCGGAGCTTAGAATACGCATGTATCCCCTGCAAAGAGTAAGACATCCCTTACCCCCCCCCCAAAAAGGGGTGCCCTGTGTATAATACTAAACTGCATCTGATGGATTCTTGATATCAACAGTAGGTATTGTAAACAACTTGCTATCAAAATGATTTGATTCGGCATTAAATGCCCGAAAAGGGTTGATATACCGTAAAACAAAACAATCAAAACAACCAGTCAGTTTTTTTTAAATATCTGGAGAGTGTGGAGTATCCCTTCATTGCTATTACTCCAGGTCCACCTAGACCCGGGTGGCAGTACCTGTTAGGCTCCCATCTGTAGGTAAAATAGATCTGTTTCTTTAAAAATACTCATGTTAACCATAAATACTTGATACCATATAACTAAAGTGCAAAACATATTGCCATCGATCGTTGAAAATATAAATGGTTTTGATGATAATGAAACGTTTATGAAGTAATCAAATTTCGGCATCAAATAACCCATAAGGATATGATATGCCGTTTAACAAATAGACAAAACAAAACCATTGGCTAATATAATGAGTGATCTTCATAGGTAAAGTAAAAGTAAAGTCGTCGGGGCGGCCTAAAGTCGGTATCAGCCAGTCAGTCTATCCCCTTTTCAATAGCGCTAGACCAAGGAGATTGTTTTAGCGTCTGAGGTGGAGCGCCACACCTACCATCATCTCCTTACTTTACCGCACAGATCCCTGTGCTACTCATACGCTGAGTTGGCGAGGACCGGTATCGAACTAGGAACCTTGTGGTTTCTAGCCGAACGCTCTACTGACTGAGCTAACCCGGCCCTGACCTTGAACCAGACCAAGCTAAGCATAATAATTGATAGTCTGTCGACATATAGTCCAGGTGACACCGGGTAAAAGAGAAAACTTGGAATGATGTTTTTCTGGACAGAAAGAATCTCTCATCAATCTTCGAAGTAGATGAGCAAGCCACGGTGTAACAATTTTCCTAGACTTGGCTCTGTGCCAGGGCGCTTCATTGTAGTGTAATGGTTTGCAAGCTAATCTCACAGATCCATACTATGAATAGCGAGTTCGATCTCACTGGATGCCTCAAGTCATCCTACTCGTGGCGAACGGCTTGGGTAAATACCAACTTGTCTCTGTGCAGAACTAAACCTCATCAACTCAGAAACAGAATCCTCCAATGGTCACCAATTCAAATATCTCTACTTAATGGAAATAATTCACCGTCCACCATCCTGTGTCTACTAGTCTACATTGTCGGTTGTAGGAAGCGCGCTTAGTGTAACGCTTATCGTCGTGGGAAATGGAATCGGCTACCCAAGTTCAAATATTTGACGAGACTGTTTGCATTTCATTCACTTCACAACAATGCCATTGGGAAAGACATGAACGCATCTCGCCCCAGTTATGGGTAGTAGCGCAGACTGGGTTCTTTAGCTTTGGTTTTGGCAACCTATCAAGGAGAAGGAAATCTGTTGTGGACTAGCATATCGTATGTTTTCTAGGAGTAAATGAACTACCGTTGTTTAGAGCAGTCGGGAAACTTACGAAGACTTTCTCTGGTTTTCATTTTAGAATTTCCGGCCTCTATACCAAAGAGTTTGTTTAATCACGTGATCTCAGGGGCTCATCCCTCCAGGCAGCAGCTGTCTGTTCGTCTAAAAAGAGCGGGGTTGGGTTTATTGCCCAGTGCCTAATGCACCCCAAAAGAGGATCCTCGCATTTTGTTCGACAAACCATCGCATGAGCTTCAGTTTGTCCGTGGCACCCCACGTTAAAAAAGACCTTGTGTCGCATCCCCAGCCTTCGAGAACCGTCTATTCAATACCCATTCTTAGCCTCTACTGCAACGACTTATTTTTATGTACTAGTGTGCCAGTAGACAATAAAAAAAAAAAACACTGAATTCAAACGAGTTTTTATCCCGCTGAAAAGAATTCTCCTTGTGTCTCATCTTTCTCGTTGTGGTGGAGGGGTTGGGTAAATACGCGGATGTGACCTACGAAACTACGACGTTTCAGAGAAGCACTAACTTATCAGCGACATGTTTTTCAAGATTCATCATTATTCAATTCTCACTTTAAATATACGCTCCTACATTTGGGGCGCTGGTGATTGTCGTCTGTGATGTAATATTCGCAGTAAATAAAGACAGAAGATAAGAGAGAAACTGAGAGAGATCTTGCAAGAAATATGCATCAATGATTTATTGCAAAGTGATAAATAATGTGATTGAAAAGAATGTATTGTTCTATGTTACTTCATTCTAAAAACTGATCAGTTTAGAGTTAAATTACAACTAATGAAAGAGCCAATGAATGCGTATCTGAGTCATTTATAGAAATGATAGAGAAGAACACAAATAAATAATCTGAAGATCAATGAACAAAGATTCAGTACATAAATTATATATTCTGCTACAATTATCTTCGTATTGAGCTGTTTGTGTCTGGGTAAATAGGTATATAAGTGAGTATATGCAATCAATACGTAAGTTCGTGGTAAGCTGAGGTTTTTGTCTGAGCCAATTCGATGTAAAGGACAGGTGTACTTCTTATATTTACCAACGCATAGGGAATCTTAAGAAGGGAAAGTTATGAATAAAATAGAAAGTGATTAGACGGATTAACTAGTGGATATTGGTACTGAAAAAAAAATCCCAATAAAATACGAAGGCCATTCAATAAATAAGGTGATTTTGTCTAAGGAGTTAGCAGTAGGAAGCACTGTTAACAGTTGCACCATTTTCAAGGAATTCAATATCGATGGGTCCTTCCACGTCTCTGAAGACTGTCAATGGGAACTTTTTATAGACCGCTGCGCCGGAATTTTTCTTTACCAGAGATTGGGTGTTTCACTCCATGAACAGTCTTTTCGACTCAGGCTCATAGTGACAAACCCATTTTTAGCCCATTTGTAAACATTTTTCATTAAAACTTACTTCTTCGTATAGATCACACATTCTTCTGTAAATTTCACATGGTTTGCACTTCTTGGCCAACAAAAATTTGATGACAGACCTCTGTTCAAGCCTGGATTGATTTGTCAGAATTTTGCATAGCCTCAAAAGTATTTTACTAGATTAAGATATTTTTGCTATTATTTGCAGCTTTCCGTCTACTATAGACAGCTTCAAAGTGTTTTAAAAAGTTTTTATTTGCATCCGCGCGAGTGGCTGAGCAGGTCAATTTTTTAATGACAGTCTCTGGTGCACTAACTGTACACAAACAGGGATGCTTGCTGGGGCTTCTGTTGTCTCCTTCCTTTCGGTTCTCTTTGATGTGGAGGCTACTTTCTTCTCCGTTTCACTCTTTTTCATGCCTTGTTTGACAGTGAGGCACCAGACCGCTCGGTTTTCTGCACAGATCTATGTGTCGGTTTAAATGTGGCATGCCTTCATGTCTTTCTTGCAGACGTCAAATAGTAACGTTACAAATATGACTGTTGTTATGAAGGAAAGGTACAAGGCAAATATAGAGTTTATAATTTGGGTTAACAGTTTATTGGGTTATGGTATTAATGTGAGTGTATACAGTTCTTTATATGTCTTTAAGAGTTGTGTAAATGTCTTTAAGAGTTGCCAGAGGATTTCTCCTGGCGGGGATATATTTTTAGGTAATACAAAGAGTTTCAAGTAGTACACTTATCTTAGTTGTATAGGTCTTAGCAATGTCTCTAAGTTGTCCGGTAAGGTCGCTGTGGTTCTGTTATGTCTGCTTGTGTCAGCTAGTTCTGCTCCCTTTGCCTGCCGGGCCTGTTCTGCTGAATTTTAGGGGTCCGCTCCTGGCGTCTGATTCCAGGAACTAATAGGGGCAGATAACCCAATTTCTGATACTTACAAACAGTTTACTCATTCATAAATGACACATTACACATTCATAAACGTGTCTTATTACACAAAGAAAGAACTTATCAGACAAACACAATATTATATTAACTGTTTTGATCTCATTGAAAATTATACCTTAATTCCTTTAAGTCAATTTGATGTACTTAAATCTTAAAGATTATTTTGGGTCTATGCAGAAATAAGAAGAGTTAAATGCTTTACGATATGACTTGTCCTCACTTGCCAATAGTGATATATGCAATTATTATTCTGTAACTGCAAAAACAGGTTTGATATTCCTTAGAACAGTGGTTCCCAAACTTTTTCATGCTAGCGCTCCCTTGTATTCCCAGTGGATTCCTAGCGCGCCCCTCATACACATATGCAAACATAATATAAAAATGGAAAAAATTAGAATTTCTTAAAAGTAAAAACCGAAAACACATCAGAATTTACCAAAAGTCGAAACGGAATCAAGGTAAATTTTAAACGGAAAATTGGGAGCCTTCAAGATTGAAATTAACGTGAAATGCTTATAAATCTGAGCTGAACTTTGACCCTTGCAGTTGTCTATTGACTCTGCTTTCTAGCCTGGATGGACGACATGTGGTAACTGGTGTGCCACTGTACAGGCGTCAAGCAATCGTTTAGACTTTTGACTCTGATTTCGAACTATGTAACAAAACTATGCATTCGCTTATAATTCTTATGTTAGTTTTATTCTGTATAAACAGCATACATGTTCCTTTACCTTAGTATTTATGAAATATATTTTTGTCATTTAGATTTTGTAAAAGTTATTTATCAACTGCTTCTAATGCCACCATGTTGCTCCCCACCGTCATTTTTTACGTCACTACCCCCACCACCCCTTTTTTGCCGCAACATCCCCATAGATCTTTCCACTACCCCAGGGGGATAGTACCACCCACTTTGGGAACCAGTGTTTTGAAGATATCTAAAAGATATACTCCAAATATGAAAACTTTGTTACTGCCCACCTAGAATCAGCAGTTGAGTGCATAACAAATAAACCAAAAGCCAAACTTTGAGTTCCTTTTGAGTTATAAGCATTTATTAAACAACGGGATAATTAGAAGAAAAAAAAACGACATCTTTACTTAGAAGAAACACAGCAAGTACCAATATGCATAAACTTAAGAAAGCTAAAAACAAACTAGCTAAAACATACTAAAAAGAACAACTAGAATACATTCAAGGTCAAATCAATAAAACCAGAAATTCTGTAGAAAATAAACAATCTCATTAACATGTTTCATATAGTACCTAAAGAGGGCAATGGAATCGTCTGTTTTCTATAAATAGTGGAACCTTGGACGAGAGAACAAAATTATTATAAAATAACCCAACAATCATTGATATGCCATAAAATCCAACCAACGAATTGTTCCTTTAGAATCGCGGCCCCGGGACGTCCTGGGTTAAGCTTTGTTGTCCCCAGACTGAAACAGTCGGAAACTGAATTAAATCGTGGAGATATCAAGAGACCGAATGGCATACTGATTTTCACTCTTCCGAGACGGTAAGTCTTTTCTCAGGGATGCAACTTGTAGCGAAACCTTTGCTAGCAGCTTGGGCTTGTGCTTGGTGCAGATGATAAGTGACACATTTTGCGAACTGATTTATTAATACGTTTTTGTTTTGTTTTGTTTTCTCCGGTTATTTTAATCTAAAGATTAAAAAAAAAAAAGAAAGAAAGAAATAATGACAGAAATGATATAAGACGAAAAGTAAAAGAAACTGATACCCCTGAAGTAAAGATACCGTTGAAATAAATCTACGGTCGGAGTTATCTCCCTTGGTTAGACATTCAAACCTACATTTGATGCTTATCGAGATGACCTTAAACGGTGACAAATTATCAACCGAAATATCAATACCACCAATGCATGTAAACATAAACATCAAATAAAAAGATATCAACTGAATGTCATTTAGGCTTACGTAATCTGCTCTACATATTCCATAATCCGAGATTTCTTGAAAGTTTTCGAGTGCTGATATCAGGGTTCTTGACTTCATTGCATTTTAAAGTATCATAATCCCTAACAGATGGTTGTCCAGGGGATGGGGTCAAAGTTCAAGTGCTGGACGTGTATGCCGAAAAGGGGGAGGTCCCTTTGGAAAAATAGTGAAATTGTAAAAAGAGGCAGCAAAAACAAAACAAAACAAACAAAACATAAATGCATAAAATACATATAGTCATTACCTTCCCTCATGCTAGGTCTTGGGTAAAGTCCAAATGAAGGATTGTAAGAAACCAAAAGTAAAATAATAATAATAATAATAATAATAATAATAATAATAATACGACAAATCGGAGAGGTTGCACATAAAAAAACCTGGACATGGTTAAGAAAGGAAACCTCAAGAGAGAAACTGAATCACTGATAACTGCTGCACAAAATAATGCCTTAAGAACAAATTATATCAAAGCAAAAATTGATAAGACGCAACAAAACAGTAAATGTAGATTGTGCGGTGACAGAGATGAGACTGTAAACCATATATTAAGTGAATGTAGCAAACTAGCACAACGGGAATACAAAGGTAGGCACGACTGGGTTGGGAAGGTGATCCACTGGGAATTATGCAAAAAATTAAACTTCAACCATACAACAAAATGGTATATGCATAAACCAGAATCAGTTCTTGAGAATGAAACGCATAAAATTCTCTAGGACTTCGAGATAAAGACGGATCACCCTATCCCAGCCAGGAGACCAGACCTAGTGCTGATTAACAAAAAAAAAAAAAAAAGAAAAAAAGAAAACGTGTCAACTGGGGACTTTGCGGTCCCAGCAGATCACAGGGTGAAGCTGAAGGAAAATGAAAAGATGGACCTTGCCAGAGAATTGAAAAAGATGTGGAACATGAGAGTGAAAGTGATACCGATTGTAGTTGGTGCACTTGGAATGGTCCCAATAAACTTGGAAAACAGACTGTGTGATCTAGATATCAGAGGAAGAATTGAAACCACCCAGACTACCGCATTGCTGCAATAGGCTAGAATACTCAGAAGAGACCTGGAGACCTGAGGAGACTTGTTGTCACTCAGACTCCAGTGAAAATACCATCAGCTAACACTGATGTGAAAAACTCAAAAGGAGTGAAAATAATAATAATAATAATAATAATAATAATAATAATAATAATAATAATAATAATGGAGTCATGAATGTGTGCACGAAATCAATTTTGGGTAAAGAACTTTGAATGAGAAATTATTTTTGATAAGCCCCTATATTTTAACAGAACTGTTTGACTAAATATTTGCTGGCGATATCTTTGGTCAAAAAGATTCCCCTTATTTATTGAATGACCCTCGTATAAACTTTCTTTTTAGTTTCAACAAAAGTGAAACTTTCCCGCCAAAATAAACATTTCCACCACAGGTCATCACTGTCCTCCTCCTCCTCCTCCTCCTCCTCCTCCTCCCCCTCCTCCTCGGCTAGAAGTTTAACGCAATATAATCTCCTATTTTTCTTCACTACTTCATAGTTATAGATTTGACGAATTTTCCAAAAATAAACAAAACTGAAAGTAACAGTTTCGTAACCGTACTGAAACATCTTCTGCTATTTCATTCCTAAATGACAGTTTTTTTTTCTTCTGTTTCGTTTATTTTAAGCAAAATTCATGGCACTCGACTTTCCTGGTCTTAAAGAGACCATTTTCAACTCAACAGGGGATAATTCTGAAGACAGAACGCAGCATGAGTGATAATGTCTGTTCACTTTCTAAAAAATAAAAAAAAGATAAATAAATGTTTTCTTTCTCTTTTGCATTTTTTTCTTTCTTGCCAAAATGCTTTGCAATTCACTGAACTTTTCTCCATGGACAAAAAACACATTTTTTTTTCATTTGATACATCGCTGTTTTCAAGAATAACAAAAAATATTTTAAAAAGAAAATATAAAAAGAACCATATTCAAATCTTAATTTCTTTTTCATCGACTTTCTATCATGGTTAGTAAAAATAGCCATTCAAAATGGCCCCCTCTCTCTCTCTCTCTCTCTCTCTCTCTCTCTCTCTCTCTCTCTCTCTCTCTCTAATTTCAAGCCTGACACTCAATGTTATTTGATTGTTGTTTTTTTTGTTTTTTTTTCGGCTGCAACAATTGCTCCCCACATATTTTTTTTACTTTATCGTACGTTCTTATGTGACATTTCAAGAAAAGATGCCGCAAATAATCCGACGTCCATTTTTGGCCAACAAAAGGACAGACATGTTCCCTCAATCTAATATGTATTTTCCCGATGCCAAATCTGCGTTTATTTTAGATTTATTTTTTCATCATTCTGTAGTATTCTAGAGAAGAACACCATAAAAGGTCTGATGATTTACGGTGGTTCTTGGTCGGAGAAACTTTTAACTTCTCAAATTCCTCGGATGCAAGTTTCATGTGAGACGACAAAGATTTTTTTTTGTTTATACATCAGCTGGAATATTTCCTCGGTGGTTTTCGGTCCACACACACACACACACACACACACACACACACACACACACATATATATATATATATATATATATATATATATATATATATATATATATATATATAAACCAGATAACTTTATGGTGGGAATGGTTCTATTCAGGACACTTTTTTAATAAAGATTAAAAATTTGATGGTCCATTTGTAGACCTCCATGATTGGTAATTTTATAATTACATACAGAGCAATATCTATATGATTGATAAAAGAAAGGCTTACACGTGGGTCATGTTGGCAGTTATAAATTTGTTTCAACTAAAATTCTCATTTTTGAGAATCTTAACCTTCTTCACACGGCCATACATGCATTCAAATATCTTACAGTTTAAAAACACTTTCAGCGTTAAATTTTATCATATATATATATATATATATATATTTCGTTAAACTGTACTGACGATTCTTTTCGGACGAGTTTTTGTTCGATCCTTTCTAATTTTCTGGCCATCCTCCTTCCACTATTTCACTTTCATTCTCACAAACTTGTGACCTCCCTCCTACAAAAATCTCTACTGCTATCATTGTTTGAACCCAGTACCAATTCCTACTACCTCCCACTACCAATTCTTACTACCTCCCACTACCAATTCCCACGTTACTGCTCGTTGTTTTAAAAACGAAACACCTGAAACATCCCATCAGTTTCACACCTGAAGATGGCTGATGGGCATGCCGAAAGCGCTCGTGAAGAAACCTTTGGTGGATTGCTACACCAGTTCCACCCTGACATTAAAAAGATGGCCAGAAAATTAGAAAGGATCGAACAAAAACTCGTCCGATAAGAATCGTCAGTAGAGTTTAAGGAAATATGTTTAAAAGAAAAAATGCTGCCAAAATACACACACACACACATATATATATATATATATATATATATATATATATATATCTTATTATAATGGAGATTGTGTGTTTTTCTGTCTGTAACCGAAACTATATTCCTACTCGAGTCACAATTCCCTTAGTTATTGACGTCACATTCACCATGAATTTATTTTAATTTTAATCTCAATTATTATTAAAAATGTTTTACATTATTAATACTGTTAACCATATCTACATATTAATAACATGCTATTATATTTATATATACAACAAAATAGCGGTTTACAGTGTGAATGGGAAGGCTAATTAGCATATTGATATTTAAAATGTAATTTTAATAAATATGTGCTTAGTATTATTGATTTCTAACTGTTTGGTTTTATTTTAATAAATATAAACAAATATCTCTTCAATTAATCTTAAATGAAATCCATTAACAAGAAAACATAACTGTCATATTATTCTTTATTTCCTATTTTAACTAAATACTTAAATTAGAAAAAATAACAATGAAAGACGGGAGTGATGGAAGAGTAAGTTTCAGTTGTTCTTTTTTTCGATTATACCCTCCTCTGTTTCAAATCTTTTTATCTGCATTCTTATTTACTTTCATTAGCCTTTCTAATTTAATACGATATTCTATTACATTAAAACTTAAATACTTGCACCCGGAGGGTGCATATATTTGCTAGTATATATAATTGAATAAAAGTGATGACGAATAGGAATAATATGTCTATATGATTACCTTTTAGTCTTTAATTATTCTCAGTAATTTTGGCCTTAAGTCATCCATAGGCAGACAGACAGACAGAGAGAGAGAGAGAGAGAGAGAGAGAGAGAGAGAGAGAGAGAGGGGGGAGAGGGGAAAGAAAAAAAAGAAAAAGTGTCAAAAATATTCAATTATTATAGATTAGTCAGTTACAAAGCCATCACAGTTGGGTATATGTGAGAAATCGAACTCACTAACAATGGTTGATGAGACTAGCTTGCATACCACTATTCAATGGAAAAAAGGAATTAGCTCAGTCATTAGAGCATCTGCATTGGAAATACAAGGTTCTGGATTAAAAATTGACCTCGTGTCACATCCTTCCCGTGGCGGAGGTGTTGGGTAAATACATACTCTAATCTGTTAGTGTGGCTCGGTGGTGTAATGGTTAGCAAGCTAGACTAGTAATGCATTCTCGTAAGTTTAATTCTCATTGGGTACGCCATATTTCTGGCCTTGTGCCTCAACTAAGCAAATCTTAATAAATAACTACTTTTACATATTCGCTAAGCTCAGTTTTATCGTGCACAAGGCTACATTGAAGAGAAAAAGATTGTGTTGCGCCAATTTTCCGAATGGATCAAGTTGCCTTGAAAATTAGCTCTAAAAACGATTGTCGTAGAAATTGGATTCGTCGAACCGAGTTCAATTCCTGGGCGAAGCTACAATTCACACAGCGCTAATACCCTTGGGAAAGGTATGAATTCAACTACTATTCCTCCAGCTATGGGTAAATAGTAGGTCAGACTGGGCTCTTTGACCTTGGTTAGCAACCAGTCTAGGAGAAGGAAAATTCTGAATTAAAACCCGTTAAAGTCCACGTGGGGTGGTCACTACTAGTATAGGCTCAGTCCTAATTACTGATCTATTTCACTAATAATAATAATAATAATAATAATAATAATAATAATAATAATATGCCGTTGTAGCCACGTCAACCATCAATCAAGCTCTTTATTCTTTTTTATTCTATGATGCAATAATGATTATACGAGTTACAAAACATTTTTTTTTAATTACATGGACATATTTTCCTTGTGTCAGTTCAGACTTTTGATACTCGTAATTGAAAACAAAGGGAAGTTATGTTAAAATAACACAACTTTTTTTCTTCTGTTATTTGGTCACGTGTTCTCATTCTATGTTTTTTTTTAAAATGTCGCTTATAAAATAAGTAAAGGTTACTTCTGTCAAACAGAAATTACAAGGCTAAATTTTCAAACAGTTTTTTTTTTCTTTGCTGCTCATCATTTGATAAAATAGCTTTATGGCTAGTTTGGGAATGCAGGCTTAGACGTTAAATTATCTAGACAAAAAAACCAAAAAAAAACCCAAAAAACCCCAAAAAGGAATGAAAAAACAAACATTACGGTTTCTAAATCGGTAGAGCGTTCGGCTAGAAACCACAAGGTTCCTAGTTCGATACCGGCCCTGGCCAACTCAGCGTATGAGTAGCACAGGGATCTGTGCGGTAAAGTAAGGGCTGATGGTAGGTGTGGCGCTCCACTTCTGACGCAAAAACAATCTCCTTGGTCTAGCGCTAGGGAGAAGGGAATAGACTCCTCGCCGATTGGCTTATAACAACTTTAGGCCACCCCGACGACTTTACTTACTGTTTCTAAATAAGGGACCGGTTTAGCCCAGTCGCCAGAGCATCCGCCTTGGAACCACAAGGTTCCGGGTTCGATATTGGCCCTCGCCAACTCAGCGCATGAGTAGTTCAGCTTGGATCTGTGCGGTAAAATGGGCAGCTGATAGTAGGTGTGGTGCTCCACCACAGATGCAAAAACAATCTCCCTAGTCTAGCACTAGCGAGAAAGAGATAGACACGCTCGTTATGCCGACAATAGGCCACTTCGCCAACTGTACTTTACAATTCCTAAATAAAGACCCATTTTATGATTAAAATGTTTTGAGAGTATAAAATTTACATGAGACGTTGCTATTAAAATATTAATAGAAAGTGATAGGATTTTATAGATTTTGGTGTAACCAAATATTGATGCTTTGTAAGAGTGGAAGAAGGCCTTTCTAAATACTTAGTGGTGGTGAATGGTAATTGATTTCAACCTGTTTAGGGCTATTTCATGCCTAAAGATTAGATAATCGCGTTCACTGTATGATAATATGTACATTTTTGTGTTCTTGTTTAAAGTGTTTTTGTAGACCGTCCTATGGAATACAAATAATAGATCAATTTGATCCATAGATGAGATTCAGGCAGGTACTGCCACTCTGTGTCAGAGTGGACCTGGGAGTAATGACGATGAAAAAGTACACCACATTCCTCAGATCTCCAGAGCTGAAGCCTTACCATCAGATGCAGTTTAGTGTAATACTAACTCTAGTATTCAATAATTTTGCAATATTTTGGTAACATGAAGCACAATTTGGAAGCTCTGTGTGTTTTTGCTGTAGTCGTGAAACCCGTCAAATTTGCCTCTATGGCTTGGAGCACGGCCTCGGAATCAACGATTTTAGGCCTACCTGACCTTGCCTGATCGCCGAGGTTCTTGCAACCCAAGCGATATTTGTTTACTGTGATCAATTGCGGTTTTCCACAACAAATATTTTTAGTTGCTTTCGCTGTGTCGGGGTCTAGTTCGAAGTCGTAAAGCATAAGTTCATAAAACGTTCATCTGTGCGGCTTTCAAATCCCACACGGAGTTTAGCCATGCATAACGTGTTAGCGCACAAACGACCATGACACTACCAGCAACAGCTGTTCCTTTCACGGCTTGAACTTGTAGGAAATTTAATTCCTTACATGCCCCGATTTTCCTATCTGACGCTAGGGAACCCGAGAGGTAATTACCTCTCGTGTCTGTCAGTATGCGCTTGGTGGCGTAACGAGGAGCATTATAAAACTGGAAGCAGCAAAGTCAAAAGTCTCTTTCATCTTCCAGCCTTGACAGAGTTAACACGGACCAACAACTTGTACTGTCGGAGGGGGAGTGCACTCCTAGCTTGTTTATGTCACGTGGTTCACGACCACATGCTTAACTTTATATTTTCCTCTTTTATCAGTGGCCTCAAGACTTTCTCTACTAAAAGACTATTTTCCTGTTTGGACATTTCTCTCGTACAACTATGGATAAAATATTCCTTGTATCTCCTGTCATGTTTGTATTATCTTCTGTTAAGTTTGCTCGGGTATTAAAATATACTTGGAGTCATTTCGTCGTAAACTGTTCTCACATTTATTCCGTACGAGGGAACAATTCTCAACCAACTATCGTTCATATACACACTGTTTGAACAGCATTGAAAACTTTGGTATAGAAAATCGTGCCATTTTCTTATCTACCACAGAACATTCTAGAAAAAGAGGTTCAAAATAATATCCCACCACATACACCATTCAAACAAAAAAAGAGATACAATCTTGTATTTTTCGACCAATCAGGGCACGATAAAATATACGCGCCAAATTCTGGTCAAAAACATTCGGGTGTTTCGGTGATCCACCTGTTTCTTATAAATATCTGACTTTTAGCAGTATTCGCTAGACAGTCAAGTGCTTATCATTTGCACACAACACGATTATGTCTCATCCTCCTCTTTCTGCCTATGGGAATCTTTCTTCTCATACCGACAACAACTACATCTGCTGTAGCTGATTTTTAATTCTGAACTGACTTTCTCAACTGTTCAAAGGACTTACTTTTAACATTGTTGTACATTCGTTTAAATTGCTTTGTTCGTGCTTATTTCGTTTTAATGGATAAAACTTTTGTTGGAGACGCGCGGGTATTTTTATCTACAAAAACTGGGTCCTCCGGGTGGTCTGATGGTGCATTGATTATATCATGCAGTTGAAGGGTTCTAAGATACCCATTGAACTTAGTCTCCCAAATTTCGTAGCTTGCCTCATTGCCATTGAAAAAGATTCGAGCGTATCTGGGCCCATAACCTGTTGAGTAACTGGCCACCATCCTTGGTTCCAGTTGTAAAAGAACTTAAAGTAAACAAGTAAGTAAATCAATAAGTCCTTGTGGGATAGTGTCCTTTAGGTCCGACGTCCTAGATGGTCAGAGTGTGAATGAGTTAAGATTAGAATCAGGCCTCTATAAATACACCAACAACAGCAGCAGCACTGCCAGTGATTGGATAATAGGAATATTTCTCAGGTCACGTGCTTATAGGCGAGTCTATATGTAGAAGTGACCATCTGGCACTCGCCTTATATACAAAGTTCCAACAGTAACCATTTGTCTAATATTATTTTTTTTATCTAGGCATAAGTCCGCTACAATGGCACGTATGAAAAATATTGCAAAACTTTTGACTCACCCTTGTAATTTATGTGGAATTGATTTCTTGAATGAGTCCCTCAGAAAAATATGCTTGTAGGAAATGAATATTTGATTTAAAAACAAGAAATATGTTGAAGTTTTGTTTATATTTAGAAGATTTATTTCCAGCATTCTGAAAAAAAGAAAAAAAAACTGAATAAATATGGGAATATTGATCGAATTGTCTTCTTTGTTCATCAATTTCCCTTATTAGCCCGGCCGACCTCATCCCCTTTCCGACCATCTTCCTCTCCCCCACCCCCATAGGAATCATTTTCCCCTTAAATTTATTTCGGTAAATTTTCAAAAGATGTTTGTATTTTCTTTTAGAAAAGTTCTTTTTCGTTTCATGTTTCTTTTGACGCAACAGAAATGTCACGAGAAATTATCTTCTTTTTTTTTTTTTTTTAATTATTTTTCTTTTTTGGGTTTTTCTTTGTGAAATTCGGCCGAGGTTTTACTTAAAAAAAAAAAAATAATGATAATAAATGAAAAGAAATTTGCAATAAAATAAACGGTTTTATATTTGGGATGGATACAGAGATTGAGTCAGAGTTATGTTTCTTTTGATCAGTCATTTTTAGTTGTTTTTATTTATATTTTGTCTAATCGATATTTACTTCTTTTATTGATTCTTGTCAGTAAAAGCAAAGGAAAAAAAACCACAACAAAATCAATGATATTTTCGCTTTAAATAATTAAAAGATATAAATTCATAAAAGTATTTTTCTGAAGAACACACACACACACACATATATACATATACACACACGGGAGCGCGGGCACACACACACTTACACTTACACGCACACACACACACACACACACACACACACACACATATATATATATTTCCATACAAATGAATATGTTTCCATACAAATAAATATATACTAAAAATATATAGTTATTATTTATTATTTATTAACGCTCTATCACAGATATTGAGCACTCTCCTAATACTACAATACGTTGGCTTACTACTGCCTCTCCAAATGTGATAGTGCCAACCATACACATTGATATATATATATATATATATATATATATATATATATATATATATATACTTGAAGCATTGTTAAGTATGTTATAACGGACAAAAAGATGTTTTATATGTCTAATCGATTTCAAAGCAAAGCTTTATCATCAAATCGATTTCAAAGCAAAGCTTTATCATCAGCTAAAATGATAAAGAAATCGATTAGACATATAAAACATCTTTTTGTCTTTATTTTTTACGCATTGTATTGAATAATTCAAGGGCGGAAATTCATAGGAGACCACACCAGGGATAAATTTTGTAGCTATAGATGGCCAACAATGCAAAAATTAAAATAGCTAAATAAGGAACATATGACCTTTATGTAGGCCTTTCTCGATTCTTGGAGACATTTTTTACATTTACACCGTCAAAATCCGGTTAATTGTTAACAGACGATTTTTCGAGTTTTTAAAAAATGATAAAACTTTACTCCGCTTATAATATACCTTGTGTCATATGCTCGTGACAGAGGGGTTGGATAGTCACCACCATTAGCTACCTATTTTCACCTTCGTTCAACAAGAGCCAAGTATGTCACGATTGTAAACATTTACATCAGGGTTAGACGACACATTTTCCTCTCTGCAGCGCTGACAGTGTTCTTGTCAGGCAAATGTTCCTGTCCTTTATCGGCTTGACACACGCGAATGATCTGACGGAGGGATCGATTGCTGTATTGAACAGAATTCACATCGCTGTTGTCACTGCTTGAAAGTAAGACTATAGGAACACCGTAAAGCAGTGGTATGAGGGGAAATAGGCAAGTTGGGTATGGATGACCATATATATATTTACCAACCCCTCCGCACGAGCAGGATATGACACACGGCCAATTTCTTAAGTGGAGTTCAACAGATTTGAATTCAGAGTTTTACTTCTCCTAGACCGGTTGCCTAACCAAGGTTAAAGAGCCCAGTCTGCCCTACTATTCACCCATAGCTGGAGGGAGAGTAGGATTCATACCTTTCCCAGGGGTATTAGCGCTATGTGAATTATAGCTTCGTCAAGGATTTGAACTAGGTTCGACGAGACCAATTCCTACGACAATCGTTTGCAGAGCTAAGTTTCAAGGCAACTTGGTCCATTCAGAAAATTGGCGCAACACAATCTCAATGTATTAGCGCTAGGTGAAATGCATTTACCATGTCCAGGATTTGAACTCAGGGCGACGAGCCCATTTCCCATGACTTTAACTATTATAGCACGCTTCCATGGATGACCATATATGGAATGAAAAGGCAAACCATCTGCCCATATGAGATGAAGTTAGGATAATAGATAGGCAAGAACATTGGCGAAATATACGTCTCAAAGAATCAACTCATATGTTAGGCTATACGTAACCTTTTAAGTACATTAAGTGTAGAGATGAATACAATATGGGGACCAATAATTAAGAAGGCTAGTTTAGATTTTAAAATGCAATGTGAGTCAAGGTAAAAAATCACACATAAGTATGAAGCTAAATATTCTAACTAAAAAAGAACATTTGGTTTATAAGCTCCAAAAATTCACTCTACAAGAAGGTTCCCGTTTTCCTTGATGAGAATCTTTCTTTATTTTCGCCATTTTCCCTTTTCTC
This sequence comes from Doryteuthis pealeii, assembly GCA_023376005.1. Classification (NCBI taxonomy): domain Eukaryota; kingdom Metazoa; phylum Mollusca; class Cephalopoda; order Myopsida; family Loliginidae; genus Doryteuthis; species Doryteuthis pealeii. The sequence continues at coordinate 78,946,581 of CM042146.1, read as the reverse complement.
TCTCCTTCGCTGTTTTACTTTTTCTTTCGTTCTTATTTTCGTTATTTTATCATATTTTTCTCTTCTACTATTTCTTTTTTTTTCTACGATACAAAGTATTTATTTATCTATTTATTTACGCTTGTTTTTCATTCTTTACTTTTTCTTTATTTCTTTTTCTTTATATTCAATTTTTTCTTTCTTTTTTCTTTCTCCTTGATTTTCATTCTTTATTACATCTTTCTTTCCTTTCGGTCTTCGCTGCAAGCCCCATACTTGCGTATTTGATTCAAATCCAACCCGTGGCGAATGGGTTAGGTAAAGAAGGGAGACCTCCAATTGTGGTTCAATGGTCAACAAGCTCTTTTCGCATATCCATAACTGAATAGAGAGTTCGATACTCGTTGTATGCCCCATATTTTCTACCCTGTGTCTCATCCTACCCACGGAGAAAACGGATTGGGTAAAGAAAAGGTAGTTAATAAATAATAAGTTCGACTTAGGAGTTGCCGTTGGGAGAAGACTTTTAAAATCAATACTGAAACGTTTCATAAATTCAGTAGCCTTGATCAGTATATCTTCGGGAGGTCGTCGAAATAAGGTTTTAATTCAGCACAAACCCTGCAAGACGAACATATTTCTTAAAGATACAAGTTGAAAAGGGGAGATTTTTCGATCTTACAAAATGAAAAAGTCGAACGTTGACAAATGAGTTTGAGTTTCTGTGGGTCATTTAATGCCAGAAAAGGTTATTTTGGATTTCAGTCTTTAAAGCAGTGGTTCTATGGAGATAGTCGGTTATATTTTATTATATCTTGTTGAAAAGTTTGCTTTTTTTTAGAAAATTTAAAATGTCTTCAGGGTTTGTATTCCTAAAGAGGGTCCTCAGGTTTCTTGTTTGATAGTATTTGGTGTGGGTGTGTTTGAGGCTGTTACAATTTAGAAGGATATATTTGATTGTAAGTTGTACTTTGCATATTGGGCACAATGGGGCGTCCTCACCTTTTAAAAGGTGTGAATGGATGATGTAGGTGTGCCCAATACGCAATCTAGCGAGTATTACTTCTCTTCTGATTCTTCTGTAGCCTGCCGACCACTCTCCAATAGCTTCTTGTATCTCATGGATTTTGTTTTGGGTCTGAATGAACAGGACTAAAAACATCCGCAGACGCTTTACTTTTTCTTGGTTGATATTTTAGAGCAAAACTTATATCTCCACTAGTTTATTTTAGCATTTTTTATTTTATTTTAATTTTATTTTTTAGACACTGTCCTGGTATCAGTATATAACTTGAAGCGGTATTGAAACAAAAGATACCTCCATTTACGTATCGCAATAATTATTGTCAAGGTTTGGGGGTGTGCATATATTGCAATGGCTTTGTTCCTTTCGATCCAGGTTTAATTTCCCTCAATATCAGTGGTAATACTTTAAATAGTTTTAACAGCATTTAAGGTTAAATTTCTTTCCTTTACGGTTTTCAGAAATTTTTTAACGTTCTTATTTTTCCTTTCTATCTCACCCCAATAATAATATCAAGACAAGGAAACGTATCTTTGTGGTTTTCTTTTATGGTCGTCCATTAATCGATAAAAAGCAGGGACACTACTGGTTACCCAAAATCGAAGACTAGTAAAATGATGAAGTTGATCCTTGGCTTCGAAAGTAGTGTCTCTTTTGTCGTATTGTTTAATTTTTACTTGGAGATAACTACTTTTTAAGTCAACAGTTGAAAAATACTTATACTTGGAAAGACTTGTAACTAAATCATCAATCCTGGGCAACGGTTATGGATCAGGTTCTGTATATATGTTCATAGCGCATATTTCCCTCTGACTTCTGGTTTTGTCTTTTACGAAATCTTGGGCACGCCATTTATAATAAATACTGGGTTCGATAATTTCCTGTTATAATGGTTAGCAAGCTAAAATCTGCAGACCCATTAGTAATGAATACCGAGTTCGATTCTCACTGGATACCCGATAGTTGCGACATTGATGTACTGCTTCATTGCTATTACTCCTATACACATATTTACTATCCCCCCACACACAAGTAGATTATGAAACAAGGTCAATTTCTTGAGCAGAGTTTAATAAATTTGAATTCTCTTTTCCTTCTCTTAGACTGGTTGCCTAACCAAGGTTAAAGAGCACAGTCTACCCTACCCATAGCTGGAAGGAGAATAGTTGGATGCATACCGTTTCCAAGAGTATTTGCGCTATGTAAAATGCAAAAAGCCTCGTCCTTAGGGTCAAATGGAATTGTTTAAAAATTATTCGTATTCAACAGGAATACTTAAAACCATATAACTGTGTGCAAAAAATGACTGTTATCATCAAATTGAAACAGTTACTTGAAACAATATAATTGTTAGAATTATTTGTATTAGAAAGAAATACTCGAAACCGTATAAATGTTTCCAAACAAGTGATTATTATTAAAATTAATAGTGACTTGAAACTTTATTGCTTTGATTATTGATATTTTATAGGAATCCTTGAAATTTTATAACTATGTAGAAAGAAATTATTATTATTATTATTATTATTATTATTATTATTATTATTATTATTATTATTATTAAATTGGAATAGTTACTTGAAACTTGTTACTCGAAAATTGCTTGAATTATTAATCTTAGATAGGAATACTTGAAACCATATATTTTTGTGCAAATTAATTGATTTAGATATGATATCATATAACCTGCATTACTATTAGATAGGATTTCATATAACTGTGCATTAGTATTAGATAGGATATCATATAACTGTGCATTAGTATTACAATATCGTATAACTGTGCACTAGTATTAGATAGGATATCATACAACTGTGCACTAGTATTAGCTAGGATATCATACAACTGTGCATTAGTATTAGATAGGATATCTCAACTGTGCATTAGTATTAGATAGGATATCATACAACTGTGCACTAGTATTAGCTAAGTTATTAGATAGGATATCATACAACTGTGCATTAGTATTAGATAGGATATCATATAAATGTGCAAGATTATTGATAAAAATTGCAATTTAAAAAAAAAGTAATTGAATATTGAAAGTGTAGGTAGGATTACAATCAGACACTTCGAAATTAATTTCAGCATTAAATAACCCATAAGGAGTTGATATGTCGTTCAATAAACCAAACCAAAGCAAAACTCTGTTGGTAAGACAATAATCTGGTAAAGAGGTGGGTGCGAGACATAATGAGTTTCTGCAGCGTTTTGATTGATAGATTTTATTTAACTCCACCCATTTAGGTGATGTTACGGTGCATATGATGTTATTAGCGGAACTCTCCCCCACCCCCAAAGACCCTTGACAGATCTTGTATTTATTCTGCTGGTTGTCCAGTATCAACAAACCTCTAGGCATGGCTAGTGGGGTTGTTGGCTGAGTCATCGACGGTATGACCAGCAGACAAGGTAGTAACAGATTTACTTGCTTACCGGTAAGCAGGCAAGCCCTAACCTAATTTGACATCACACACACACACACACACACACACACACACACACACACACACACACACACACACACACACGCACGCACGCATATACATATATATATTAATTAGACACATTGAATGAAAAACTTTACGTTTAATTTTAGATTAGTTCCGTTAGAAATTTAAAAAATGAATTTTTATGTCAAACTATTTTGACTTATTTTGTTGTTCTTGTCTAGCGACTTTGAGTGGGTGAGGGGGGGGGTGACTGAAATTTTGTAATTTGGAGATTAAATAATTCGTTTAGTATTTTCATCGTTTTTTTTTTTAATAAAATAAAATATTCAAGTTATAATAATAATTAAAAAAATACTGAGCCTAAACAGTCTAGGTTAAAAGCACGATATGGTTAACACCAAAGCCGAACTTTTTTAGACATTATTTTTCGATGCAAGTATCATTGGGGAACGAGTAAGGTTTACGTAAATGGTCTAGACATTGGCAAGTTTTCTAGTTCATCAATTATACCTGCATTGGAAAAAAAGGTCTAAAAAAGGTCTAAAAAAAGTTCGGCTTTGGGTTACCCTTACTGCGCTTTTAATCTGGACTGTAAGCTTTTCATTTCAAAATTTAAATGAAGTGTTCACATCTGAGCAATTTGTATAATAAGTGCTGATGACTAGATTTCGAGATGAGGACCATATGACCTTTAGGCACCCCTTTTGCTTTGCTGATTCATAAGTACATTTTTTCATTTACATCTTCAACATCCGGTTGTTTGTTAACAGACGATTTTTAGAGTTTTTTTTTAAATTATAAAACTAACCCCTAACCCTAACCCCTAACAAACAACCGGGTGTTGACGGTGGAAATGAAAAAAAATGTACATAGCAAAGCAAAATGGGTGCCTAAAGGTCATATGGTCCCGAGATAAAGTCTAACAAATTTCAACAAAATTATGAAGTCAATCTCAATAGTATTTGAACAGCAGATTTAAAAAAAATGAAAAACAAGATTGTGCAAGTGCAACACTCTCTATATTCACCAAAACTTATTATAACAAAAATACGGCTAAATACTGATGTATTGAATAATGAAACTATTCAATATAAAAAAAAACCACAGAAAACTTAAACTACAGTAATTACTACTATCATCAAAATGACGATGACGACGATAGTGAGAAAATGGCGGGATTTAATTCACTGCAGTAGAAATGTAGTTACGCCCATAAATAAATGCACATCTACCTTTCTTTTTAAAAAAGTTAATTTGTTTTCAAACCAAAGATATCAAAATATTATTATTATTATTATTATTATTATTATTATTATTATTAGTGAGTCATCATACAATAAAACCGGAGAGTATTATGTATTATTTATTACTACTCTCTATAGCATTGAAACAGGGGCGAGAGAAGAAGAAGGGGCGAGCGAAGAAGAAGAAGGGAAGAGAGAAGAAAAAGAAGAAGGGAAAAGAAGAAGAAGGAGAAAGAGGGACGAGAGAAGAAGAAGAAAGAAGTCGTGTAACAACTCTATAATCAAAAATAAAATTATATATATATATATATATATATATATATTATATATATATATATATATATATATATATAACAGGTATACTTATTTTTGGACTACAACATTTTTTTTTTTTTGGTTACAGTTTCAATACTGCAGAATTTGGTGATAATACCAAATATGAACAATTTAAATTGTTCGTACTGTTATCCTCATCTTTGTTGTTATATACACAACGTTTCAGGCGATGCGCTCTCCGGTCATCTTCAGGTGTTTCCTTGTCGAACTCAGGACCTTTCATGTAATCGGGAGCCTTCACGGAATTTCGAACCGAAGTCTTTATTTGATGCATTCGGTTAGATTACTCTCTTTCTGTTAACCATCACTGAGTACAAGCGTTTCGCTATGTTAAGTAGTCAATGTTATTTTCGCTTGTAGTCTGATGATTGTGCACACCATATGAAACTTCAAGTAACAGACTTATAGTGTTCATAATTATAATATTTTTAGGTTTTATACCTGCTCTGTCATAATAGCATCAAACACGTTTTAATTTTTAAAAAATATTTGCATATTCTTTATAATAACTAGCATAACAAAACCGCCCTTCGGGCAGTGTAAAAATAAACTTTTGGAAAATATAGCCTGAAGGGAGTGGGATTTAAAATTCAATGTCAGAGGGGTAGTATCCAAGTAAAATTAATAAATCAATTAAAGTAATAAAAAACAACAATGCCAAAATAGGCCAAAAACTTGAAAAGGGCATTCAACATTTAATGATTTTAGTAATTAAAATCATCAAATTTATTAAAGGAGTAAAAAATAAACAATTTGAAATAGAAATTAGGAAAGTTAACTTTTCTACACCAACATTTTTCCTGAAATAATATTTAATAATAAAATCAAATTTAGTTTATCAATGAATAAAACAATAAATTCTACAAATTGTATTTTAATCAAATGAATGGATAAAAAAAATTACTTTTTATTATCTTATGATTTAATAACTCTATTATCTTAAAACTTTAAAAATGTTTTTGTTACTGTAAAAAAAAACGGAAGCTGACTGATACGGACAAAATAAGACATGTAATAATTTAAGGTAAGGTATGAATAAGTGGCTATATCTTATTTATAAATAAATTTCTCGTAAAACTTTATACATTAGATAATTATAATACAAATTAAAATTAAAATAACTATGTAAAAATGTATATAACTAAGCCTGCATTTATTGAAAGATTCGTTAAAAATCGTCTAGACTACCAGATATTACAAAGACAATTTCATAGTGTATATAAACCAATGCTATTCTGTAATATTAATAACCATCTTGATTATAAATTAGGTTCTCATTAATAAATGCTTTAGATTATTGTGGAATCTGTGAAGTAAGCAGTGACGTAGTTTCGGCTTCAGACAGAAATGCAATCTATCTCCATTATATATAGATAATAATAATAATAATAATAATAATAATAATAATAATAATAATAGGGATTAGGTCTCTAATTGTCTGAAACCAAAACTACGTCTCTGCTTACGTGTGGGGATCTTTGTCCCCGGAAAAGCACTGTTTAACCCTAAGTTTTGTAGGAGAATAAACCGTACTTCGAACGCAGTGAGGAGATGGGTGCTGCTTTTGAAGAAAGGAGACAAACGACTTTGTATACAACAAAATGTTTACTGTACATATAAACAAATATCAAACGGGGATATACACAATGTAAAACAGCCAACAAAAGAGTCCAAAAGAGTCCAAAAGAGTCCAAAGAGTCAAAGAGTCCAAAGGAGTTCAAAGTGTTTGGTAGGTAAAAGGTTGTTAAAGGTAGTTTAAGTGGAATGAAAGGTAATTAAAGTTGCAGATAAAAATGCCTGCGGAACTTAGCTGTAATCCTTGTGAGTTCTGTTCCTCGTAACTTGTTCAGCCATGTAGAAATTGTTTTAGGCATGCGTTTGCCGCTCTAGCTTCTACGTGGTGATGATTCCGAATCGTCGCCATCTTGGGCTTCTAACGATACGGTCAAGTGTTGTTAGCCAGGGTAGAGGCAAAAAGAGGCCGAATTCTTCAGTGCCCCTCTTTTATAGTTAGCATCATGTGACCCTAAGGGACTGCAGCTAGTGTCCGGTGAGGCCGGATAACCATTCGCTTAATAAATTTCCACATACCTAAAATCATCATAACATAGAATAAATACGCTCAAAATTTAAGCATGCAACCTTAGACGATCCTCATTGTTTTTAAAACAAGTTTCAATAAAAACATGCCCGGTAATATATATTTATATATAGTTTGTTTTATTATAATATATATTTAAAGTTATCCATTTCATATTGTTTTATTTTTTTTTACTCCTTTAATACATTTGATGATTTTACTTACTTTAGGTACAAACTCTCAAATATTGAAATTTTAACTCCCAATATCAGCCAATATCTTTCAAAAATTAATTTTTACACTGCCCGGAGCATGTTTTTAATAATAATAATAATAATAATAATAATAATAATAATAATAATAATAATAATAATCTGGACCTTGCCAGAGAACTGAAAAAGTTATGGAATATGAAAGTGAAAGTGATACCAATTGTAGTTGGTGCATTTGGAACGTCCCAAAAGATTGGAAAAGGGTTTGGAAAGTTTGGAATCAGAGGAAGGATTGAAACCATTCAGAACACTGCACTGCTGCAATCTGCCAGAATACTCAGAAGAGTCGTGGGACCTGAGGAGATTCATTTCAGATTCCAGTGAAAGGCCATCAGCTAATGCTGATGTGAAAACTCAAAAGTAGTAAATAATAATAATAATAATAATAATAATAATAATAATAATAATAATAGAAGAAGAAGAAGAAGAAGAAGAAGAAGAAGAAGAAGAAGAAGAAGAAGAAGAAGAAGAAGAAGAAGAAGAAGAAGAAGAAGAAGTAAATGAAGTGTGCTTAAAATAGGTGATAGAGCATTTATCTAAGTTAGAATATTGCAGACACAGTCAACGGTGTTTGTTTAATATTATTGGTTAGTATCATTACCAATGTAAAAGTAATGTATTTATGGACATTTTGCATTGGTGTTTCCTTTACACTAGTTTATGTTTGGATTTCTTTGGTACTTGACCTGAAATGTTCACTCTATGATAACTGAAATTATTTTATAATATTTCCAATCTATACAAAGTCACTGTATAGTGCTTGACTATCTTTTGTTTTCTTTTGTTTTAGTTTTTCTGATCTTTAATGTACAATGATTGATCTATTAATGTTTTCGTTTTTGATTTGATTTTGTTCCGCTTTTTGTTTCTTCTTTCTTTGTGTATGTTAATTGCACAATAACTGTATGATGCTTTTTCTAAGTTGAATAAATTTCTATAAATCTTGGGTCAATTTCCTGAGACGTTGCATATTTATCGATTTTTCTATGTGTGCAATTTGAAAAAAAAAAAAAAAAAACAATATAAAAAACCATCATATAACCCGTTGATAATCGGTGAATTTAACTGTCAAAATTCAGTGTGAAAAAGAATAAATTAAGAGAAAGAATAATGAGAGATAATATGAAACGAAAAGATCAACTAGGTTTGTCTTAAGCGGTACAAGTGAGAGCCGAAATATGGAGGTATGAGACTTCATGTTAGATGTTAGACGAGATCTTGACGACAAACCAATTAGCAATGGTCCAATTTATGATTATTTGACTTTACAATATGCCACAATAACCATAAGAATTTAATGCTCAAAGGTGGTCCGATTTATGATTATTTGCCACAATAACCATAAGCATTTAATTATCAACGGTGGTCCGATTTATGATTATTTGCCACAATAACCGTAAGCATTTAATTATCAAAGGGTTATTCTTTTAAATTTCTATTTGTATTCAATTGATTGATTAATTGCGAGCTACTTATGTCGTGTCAGCCATCAGACGCTGTACAATAGTTTAACGATACCGTGATAAGTTAGTGCAGGGATTCCATTCCTTAGTCGTCATGGTTCTCCTATTTGACGCAAGGTAATTATCGCCCGTGTCTGCCGGTAGGCACTAGGTGGTGCGGCGAGCAGCAATACAAAATGGAAGGGGCAGACATAAAAGTCCTCTTTGACCTTCAAACCTGGAGATAAGAACACCCAATAGTTGCGTCTCCTGTCTACGGGTTAAGCGTGTTGTGCCCCAAGCACCACGTGTCATGTAGCACACGAGAACAAGCGTGTTTATAATTTCCTCTTTTACCAGCAACCCCCAGACTCTTATCAACTAAAATAATCAACTACTTCTATTTTCCTAGTAGGACATTTCTCTTATACAACTATATAAGATCTTCTTTGTATCTCATGTATTTTCTGTATTCTCTTCCATTACATTTGCTCAGGCAATGAAATATCATTGTAATCATTTCATCGTGAATTGTTCTCATATTTATAGCGTACGAGGAAACGATATACTTAACCAACTATTGTTTGTCAATAGAAGCAGCATCTACCCAGTTTCAAGTTTCACTAATGATCGCGAGCGTTTACATCTTCCAGTGTTCAACTTTGTTGCATAGCCTCTTACTTACCATACTCTTATATTTAGATTCTTCTTGACCGAACGGATATCTCTGCTATCTCTGCTATGTTGTCTCTTCTATTCTGTTATCTGGGATGGTTTCTCTCTGTCTCCTGATCTTCCTTCATCTTTGTGTCCGTTTGGTTCTTATTAATGACCACAAGACTTGGATGTTTTTCAGACGTCTTTATTCAAACCAAATTAACCAACATGCTTAAGAGAATAGCCATCTTTGGAGCAACATCACTTGCGCCGGTCTCCTCAGAAAACCCAGCTAAAACAAACTCTCTATTTCCTGTACTCACATAAGGATTCACTTGCCCCAAGAACAGCTACAAGGCCGGCAACAGGTGAAGCCTTGTCAATATCTTAAGGGTATTTTCCATAATTCTTCTTTTACAGAATTACCAATTATATTCTAAATTCTACATACGTGCACAATTAATAGACAACATATTTATTATCAAACACTTCCCCAAAATATCAAAGCTAGTTGATAGAAAGTCAGCTTAAATCTTGACTCAAAACATTCACCATTCATCTTTGTAAAACTATGCCTAATAAGCGAAATTTTCAATAAAAAATGTATTCAAAAGAGTACATTTCACGCACTGTTGATATCAAAAAAGGAATTGCTGGTGTAGCGAGACTAAACGTGATTATCTTCTTAGTAGAGAGAAATATAAATGTTCCTTGCGACTTTACAATTGCGTGTCAGGTGGGAGATTCAAACACTTGAGTTGAGATGACACATATTTTTCGTTCGTCTTTGGAAAGTATCCAGTGAGATTCTCTTTACCACCACATTTTCCTTGCTGTTTAAATACTTACCTGGTTTCTTCGGAAACCTGCGTCCAGTGATATCGACTCTGGACCGGTAAAGTAATTAACGGCCTGATCCCATGGGACCATTCCCCCAGGCGACACCTGCCCCCTTGATTTAAAGAGGCGGGACTGGGTTTATCGCCCAGTGCCTTAGGCGCTCCCTTCAGGTGGAATGCCGACGGGATCTACGATTTTTTTGTGTTTACCATCCCATTAGCTTCGGTTCGTGGGTTGTCTCACATTAAAAAGACCTTGTGTCATACCCCCATAAGTGGGATACGAGGTAAATAAATACTTGTTTAAATGCATGAAATTACTTAGCACGGTACAGTTAAATTGTACTTTACCCTTGTATTCATACAGGAATTTATTTATTTTTATACAGTTGCACAAGTTATGTCCCTATTTGTCTGAATTTTAGAGATGAGGCTTGATAATTTGTGTTATTAGATGTTTCGGGCTGTTTTCCTCATCTTTATTGTTATATGTCCAATGATTCGGCCTATGTGACCTCCGGCATTCTTCGGGTGTTTCTTGTCGGACTCAGGAACATTCTCGTCGACCACTGACGCAACGGATATAAGGTTAATACAGTTTTAAGTGAAAATCACCCGTAAGTTGCAGTTTCAATCCTGAAAAAGGATGATAATAATATAGAATACTTGACATAACTTAACACTTGTACCCAGTCAGAGTTAGCGGAATGAGAGCAATCTACCCCCAATGTATTAGCTAAAGGGTTCGGTTCGAAGTTCCGTGAAAGACCCCGATTACGACATGAAGTCTCCTGAGTTTGACAAGAAGGTTCCCGACTTCCACGAGAAGGTTCCCGAGTTCGACAATAAACACATAAATAAGGCTGGAGGCATATCGGCCGAAACTTTGTGTATATAACAATAAAGACGAGGACAACAGTCTGAAAAATCCAACGCGTTCTGTCACTTTATCTTCTTTTAGTATTAATACTGTAAGGGCAGTCTCTCTTGTCTGAGGGTTTTGGTGAATCTCCTGTGTCAGGAGACGCTATTTTGGTCACGTGACACAGGAACGCAAGGAGAGAACGCTCTTGTTCAGTGCATCACTGAACAAGCCTGGGTGTGCTTGTCATCTCTCTCCAGCAGACACCTACGGTGCACACCAGACGCCACAGCCTCTACTTACAGTAAGTGGTTACCACTTTGTCTATTAACACTATTGTGTATGTTTGGACACTTGTGACATTAAATAGCCTGGGAAACTTTGTTCCCCTAATATGTTATAATAAAGTTATATAAATGTAATTAACGCGTTTGTTGTTTTCCTAAGTGAAGTATTCTGCATTGGGTACTAATCCTTTAAGTAGCCCAATGTTTTATAAAAACCAGAGTTAACACTCTGTGGACCTCTTATAATACTATCAGGAGCTGTATTCGCACAAAGTTGGGTCCTAATAACAATTGGTCTTTTTGATTTGTTACTTACTTTCACTGACCTAATATTGGTCTTTGTTAGTATTAGTAAAATCGGCAGAGTGGTCTATTGTCGCTAACATCCGAACAGCGAGGGAGTCTATCTCCTTCTCACTAGCGTTAGACCAGGGAAACTGTTTTGCTGAGGTGGAGCGCTACAACTACCATTAGCTCCAAATTGCTACTTTACTGCACAGATAAAATTACCTAAGCTGTGCCACATGTGAGAACCTATATTGAAACCGGGAATTTTGCGATTCCTAGCAAATCCTCTACCGACTAAACGGAAAGTGAAAAGGGAATAGACTCCCTTACTGTCCGGCTGATGTCGACAATAAGCCACACCGTCGACCTTACTTTTTTGTCAAGTAGCCCACGATTATGAAACGGGAAATCCATTTCAATTTATCCTTGCATCTTCCTATTTTGTGTTCTTGGAACTGTTCAATGTAAGGGAAAACTCTAACCAGATTAATAAGGGAATAGTCTTTTTAATATATGAAAGGGAGCATACATTATTCATCTAATAACCATAGATCCACCTCTAAGTCAATAGTAGATATTGAATTTCTATTAATTTACTTGTAGCCTGTATCCTTAATTTGGTTTTACGGACAGAACAGTCTTCACACACACACACACACACACATATATATATATATATATATAATATATATATATATATATTTACCATCCCTCCGCACGAGCAGGATGTGACACAAGGTCAATTTTTTAAGCGGAGTTCAACAGGTTTGAATTCAGAGTTTTCCTTCTCCTAGACCGGTTGCCTAACCAATGTTAAAGAGCCCAGTCTACCCTATTATTTATCCATAGCTGGAGGGAGAGTAGGATTCATACCTTTCCCAAAGGCATTAGCGCTAATTGAAATGCAATTACCACATCCAGGATTTGAACTCGGGGCGACGAGTCCATTTCCCATGACTTTAACCATTACACCACGTACTCCCCAAACAGATACCCAGCAACCAGCCTACTAAACCACAACACCTCAAATCAATATATATATATATATATATATATATATATATATATATATATATATATTTGTTTGAGGAGTTGGGGTTTAGTAGGCTGGTTGCTGGGTATCTGTTTATAGTCTCATTTAATGGTGGATTTTCTGGTGTCGATAGGCAGTTGCTGGTTGTTGGACTGCTAGTCTCCACTGATACATCATTGTAAGCACGTGACTACTCTATAACCGCGGGAGGTTTCCATACTTCCGTTACTAAGTATCTTCCATATATGGATTGTTCATATACAAATGTGTCCCCCGACCAATTTAAGTGCATGGTCGATATGTCAGCGGATAATGGTGTTTATTGAACAATCGTATATAGTCATTCTTCAAGTATTTATTTCCATCGGTTGCATACCAAAAAAATGTATACAAACGCCAAATTTTCTGCCACAAAATCTCGGTGTTTTGTTGGTCATGCCTTTTTGTTATTGAAACAGATTGTTTTTATATGCAGTTGTGGATCCGGTAGGTTTCTACGAGGGTAATCCAAAAAGTAAGGCTCCCAAACCGCAGGGGATGCAGGGAAACTGTTCGTGCGGCCACTGGCAACTGATGTGTTTCTTGTGCATGCGCCTGCGCCTGACCCTGCGTGCGCCTCGCTGTCACGCTCAGTCATGGTTTAGCAGTCGTTTCTGAAGGAGCTCCCGATTGACCCTCACACCAAATGTGGTTTGCGCATTTATTTGGTTTTTGCACACAAAAAACATTAAACCGACTGAAATTCATCGCAACATAACGGAAATGTATGGCGAGTCATGCATGTATGTCAAAAACGTATGTAAGCGGTGTAGGGAGTTTGCAACAACGACGAGATTCAACGCTTCCTCAACGACATGGTGGCGATCTGGTGTGACATGGGCATACAAAAACTGCCACAGCGCATACAAAAATGCAAATGACGATTGTCTAGAAAAATAAATGTTTAAACTTTAAAATGATGTAAACATAATTGACAATAAACGTTTCTGTGATTTCTAAATATTTTGAAAAGCAACAGAGGTCCTAACATTGTTTTTGTGTGCGTATTTCTCCTCCTCCATCCGACGATTAATAGTCGTTGGTGACTATGCTAGAGTTGTTGTAATCACAGACAACCATCAAGCACAGTTATTTGTGTCATCACATTGTCTTTTGTGGACATCCAGACTGAATGAATGTCAATAGCCTTGATGACACTAGAGCCCAATTAGATTATGGTGAGACCAATGTTTTTTTCTGCTTCAAGAAACAATGACTTAATGAAACCGACAGACATGATTATTTCTCCTTTGTCCCTTGAGTGAAGTCGGTATCTCTTTCAAAGGCAACCTACCAAGTGTGTCAGTATTTGACATGTCACATCCTATCCCCCTAGTGTAATGTATCCCCATACGCCGACAACGTAAGTGCCCATCTCTGTATGTTGAGATTGTTTTGGTTTCCCTTAATGATCCTAACAACGGCTTGCGATCGGTTACTATGGTGAAATAAAATCCTATACGACGTCTGATGGAACTTTTTTTTTCCAAATTAAAGAAAAATAGAAGTAAAGTTATAAATAAACTATAAGAAGGCAAAGCTCTCCAATACTCAAAACACACTAACCACAAAATTTCCAGGCATTGTTTAAAACAGTCATTCTCAACAGGGGGTCAATATGGCCCCTGGTGACCATATAACATTTGCAAGCAAAAAATAATTAATTATTAGAATACAATAAGACTTTTAAACATCAAATGGCTATGGGGATCCACCAGAGTAAAATAGGAATCAAAGTGGACCATAAGTTAAAAAAAAGGTAATTTTCACCTTTAGTTGTTAAAATTCCTAGTATAAATTGTGCGTGCGCATTATCTGAAATGAACTTTATTGTTATTAAGAACACATTTTATAATTTTTGTGTTAAAGCATGCACTTGTATTGTTTTCGAAACGATTCTAAGATTTGTATATTTCGCACGGACACATTCAAAATGGCTACCGTCTTGTTTCAAAATGAAAGTCAGTTGGCTAAATTCCTAGCATAAAATTATCTGAAATCAACTTAAGTGTTATTAACATAACATTTTATGATATTTTCGTGTTAAAGCATGCAGTTGTATTGTTTTCGAAAAAGTTTCTAAGATTTGTTTATTTCGCACGGAGACCTTCAAAATAGCTACCGGCTTAGTTCAAAGTGAAAGTCAAGGAGGTTACTCTAATTGCCTTAATTGCTAGGAATTTAGCCAACTAAAGGTGAAAATTACAAAAAAAAAAGAACTTCTGGTTTAAAGCATTGTCACATATATCAACTATATTTGTTAGAACAAGAGTAATTATGAAAAGTTGATGAAAAAAAAAGAATTTTCTTCGAGAGTGTAGCTAACTCATCAGAAAGTAATCCTGTCATGAGAAGAGGAACATCTGTGCTGTCAAGTGATGATGTGTATTGTTTTTTCACATGGTGAAAATGAAAGAAAACGAAAAGATAAACAAATACCTAGATCTTGACAGAGGACTAAAAGAAAGAAAGAAACAGTGGAAGATGACGGTGAAAGTGATACCAATTGTAGTTTGTGCACTTGGAACGGCACCCAAGAGTCTGGAAAACAGACTGGAAGAAATGCTAATCAGAGAAAAATCGAAATATTCAGACAGCAGCATTTCTAAGATCGACTAGAATACTCAGAAGAGTCATGAAGACCTGGCGAGACTTGCTGTCGCTCAGACTCCAGTGAATGATCATCAGCTTTACACTAGGGTGAAAAACTCACCAGCGGTGATATATCATCAGCTAAAACTGATGTGAAAAACTCAAAAGGAGTGAAAATCCTATTATAATGGAGATTGTGTGTTTGTCTGTCTGTAACCGAAACTATATCCCTACTCAAGTCACAATTCCCTTTGTTATTTACATCACATTCTCCATGATTTTATTTATATTTAAACTTCAATTATTGATAAAATTGTTTTACATTACTTACACTGTTGACCATATCTACATATTAATAACATGCAATTGTATTTATATATACAACAAAATAGAGGTTTACAGTGGGAATGGGAAGGCTAATTTGCATATTGATCTTTAAAAATTGATTTTAATAAATATATGCTTAGTATTATTGATTTCTAATTGTTTGGTTTTATCTTATTGAATATGAGCAAAAATCTCTTCAATAAATCTTAAAAGAAATCCCTCAACAAGAAGAAATAACTGTAATATTATTCTTTATTTCCTATTTTAACTAAACAGTTTAATTAGGAAAATTTACCAATGAAAGACGGGAGTAACGGAAAATGATGGAAGAGTTAGTTTCAAAGTTGTTCTATTTTTCAATCATACCCCCTCTGTTCAAAATCTTTTTATCTACATTCTTATTCAGTTTCATTAGCCTTTCTAATTTAATATGATATTTTATTATAAAATTTAACTAAAATACTTGCACCCGGAGGGTGCATATATTTGCTAGTAATAATAATATATGGACACTTCAAACGACAAATTGGGGAGGTTGCACATGAAAAAATCTGGACATGGTTAAGAAAAGGAAACCTCAAGAGAGAAACCGAGTAACTCATAATTGCTGCACGAAACAATGTCATAAGAACAAATCATATCAAAACAAAAATTGATAAGACACAACAGAACAGCAAATGTAGGATGTGTGGTGACAGAAATAAGACCATAAACCATGTAAAGTGAATTCAGTAAACTAGTACAGCGAGAATATAAAGCTAGGTACGACTGGGTTAGAAAGGTGATCCACTGGGAATTATGCAAAAACTAAATTTTTTGGTATATGCACAAACCAGAGTCTGTTCTTCAGAATTAAACACATTAAATTTTCTGGAACTTTGAGATAAAGACAGATCGACTTATCCCAGCCAGAAGAACAGACCTAGTATTGATTAACAAAAAAAAAAAAAAAAGAAAAAGAAAAAAAAAGAGCACTTGTCAACTAGTAGATTTTGCAGTTCCAGCAGATCACATGATGAAAATGAAAGAAAACGAAAAGATAGAAAAATACCTGGACCTTGCTAGAGAATTGAAAAAAACTGTGGAATATGAGAGTGAAAGGGATTCCAATTGTAGTTGGTGTACTTGGAACTGTCCCCAAGAGTTTAGAAAACAGACTGGAGGAATTGGAAAGCAATTACAATATTGTTGAAATCAGCTAGAATACTCAGGAGAGTCCTGGAGATCTGAGGAGAATTGTTGTCACTCAGACTCCAATGAAAGACCATCAGCTTAGGCTGGTGTGAAAAACCAACAAGGATTGAAATGATAATGATAATAATTAGAAGGTTTTTAGGAAAATAAAGTCACATATATCTGGAAATATTAGAAGCATCAAACGAATCGAGATGAAAGAAAAATAAACTCGAACTTACACAGAAGCAAATTACTGGAAACCAAATTCTGCAACAGAAGTTTAATCAAAAGAATAAATACATGGACAGTCTTCTTTGTAGAGGGAGCATATAAATAAATAAAGAATGATGACGATGCACAAAGGCCTTACAGCGTAGAAATGATGTTGACAAACTATATGCTTAAAGAAATGAAGGAAGAAGGGAACTCGCCAACATTAAAGATTGTGCTGTTGTAGTAATTTTAGAACTTGAAGAATACACAGGAAAGAGCAAAGAGAGACTAATTACATCAGCCAAAACTACAACAAAAACAAAACAAGCAGGAAAACAGAAATTATAAAATCGGGAAAGCAAAAAGAGGAATATAAACAACTATATGGATACTTCAGAAGAAAAACTAAGGAAATTGCGCATGAAAAAAAACAGGGAAATGGCTACGCAGAGGAGACATAATGAGAGAAACTGGATCGCTATTAATAGCAGTGTAGAATAACATCATAAAAACAAATTATGTAAAAGCTAAGATAAATAGGACGCGTGTGAATGTAGGCAATGTAGGAGAGATAGAGAGATAGAGATAGATAGATAGATAGATAGATAGATAGAGACAGACAGACAGACAGAGAGAGAGAGAGAGAGAGAGAGAGAGAGAGAGAGAGAGAGAGAGAGAGAGAGGGAGAGGGAGACAGAGAGACAGAGAGCGATAAATATGACGTGTGTGAATGTAGGCAATGGAGAGATAGATAGATAGATAGATAGAGAGAGAGAGAGAGAGAGAGAGAGAGGGAGAAAGAGGGAGATTGAGAGAGAGAGAGTGTGGGATAATTTAGTAATGAATGTTTTATGTTTGCTATTCTTGTTGAAATCCATAAAACGGTCTTTTTACCGTTGAAATTGTTAAAAAAGATACACTCAATAGTTATAATTGCTGATTGGATTTATATTTAGTTGAATCTCCGTTCACCAAGGACCAATATTAGCATTAGTATATCCGTGATGTTCTAACACGAAACACAACGGAAGGAAAGACAATAAAAACTCATAGATACATACAATAACATTTACCATTTAATATATACAATATACATGCCAGCGGCTTTAAAGTAATAAACACACGTGCCCCAACAGATAAAAATATACACATATTATTCCATGAACAAGCAATGTGTAGAAGAAGTACAAAAAACTTTTTGTTTTTGTTTTGTTTTGTTTTACGGCATATCAACCTCAGTGGGTCATTTAATGCCGATAAAGTTTTGAAATAAATCAATTCTTAATGGATAATACAATTTTTTATAAATACATTTTTCTATTTAACCCATAGATGGGACCGGTACTACCACTCCGGGTCAGAGTGGACCAGGTAGCAATGGTGATGAAGGGGTGCTCCACATTCCACAAACCTCCAAAACTGGAACCTTACCATCAGATAGAGTTTAACGTCATTCCCAGGACATGTAGACCCGCAGCCACCGCCTTCTAGCACCCATATGATAAAAAGGGGTTGGGGCTTGCCATAAGGGCAATAGGGTTGAGAAAATCATATAGGTGCTAGGGCTTGACGTGACCAGCCGATTGATCGGAGGGGGCCTCTCCGACCGCCCGTCTAGCTCAAGATAGGGCCAAAGTGGAGTATTGCATGTCATGAACTCCTCATCCACCTGGGCTCTATCCTTAAGCATCACGGGTCGCCACCCACGGTCAACAGGTGGCCCCATTGGGGGAGTCTTACCCCTCTGCAGACGTGCAGTCGGTGCATTCTAACGCCCCAGCGACAGGGCGGCAAAAAATGTTTAAAAATAAGGTTTACGCGATGAGCGTAGTTGATATCACCATGTGGCTTTACCGATTCCTGGAAGAATCCGAAACACTGTCTGAAAGAACAGAGAAAAAAGTCGAAAGTTTTGCTTACTTTTGTAACGTGAGGGACAATTCGGCTGCTAACGGATTTTTGCCAAGGTCATGAAGGTGACGAACCACACTGGACTATGAGATACCGAGTTCTCCTGATACTCTCCAAGTGCTTACTCGCCGTATTTGCCTCTATGGTTAGTGACACAGCCTCGGAATCACGGTTTTATGCCAACCTGACATTGAACTGATCGTTGCGGTTCTTGCAAACCTGAGTGAAATTTCTTGAATCATGTTTGGACTAGTAAAGCCTAACTAAAACGGAGGTTGGAAATGAAGTCGAATCTTTATAACATTAACAAAATACAATACTTGCCAGTGGCATGAAAGAAGGTAAACCACTGCTAGTGGTATAAGACTACTCAGTCAGTATAATACTCCTGTATTTATGACGATTGGGACATACCCATTAATGTTCATAGGTAGGGTATATGAGGATTGGGACATAGCCATTAATGTTCATAGGTAGGGTATAACAGCTTATATATGCAACATAACAGCTTCTCTCTGTTCTATTGAATACTTGCCATGAACCATTCTTAATTTGCATGCAAAAGCTACAAGTTATCGATATTCCGTGAAACTTAACTTTTTTTTTTTTAAATAAGGACACCGTTTGACAAATATCGAAATGAAGTTTTGTACCAATTGACAAATTACTTATTAGGTGTGTCGTAAATTGCGATTGTTTTCTGGAAAATAAAAAGAAGAAAAAAGATTTTTTACTCGTGAACACGCCCAACTGTCAAGGGATCAATTTTATGGCTCATTTGGTGTTTCAAAGATCCACAGTTTTATTCCTGGTCAGGATTTTGAGACGCTACCTAAATAATGGAGGCGCACGTAGCGTAACGGTTATCGGTGTGGGAAGTAGACTCGAATACTCGAGTTCAAATCCTGGACAAGACTGATTGAATTTCACATCGTGCTAATACTCTTGGGAAAGGTATGAGTCCAACTATTCTCCCGCCAGATATGTGTAAATACTAGAGCAGACTGGGCTATTTTGCTCTTGTATGGCAACCGGTCTAGGTGAAAGAAAACTGAATTCCTGAATTTCTTAAACAGACCTGGAGAAGGATGGGCATCGTCAAGTTATTTCTGCCCAAGACACACTACATGACAAGCGCCCAAACGACCAAAACAGGTCACGTGACCAGTAAGCTAAATGGTTGCATAAAGTCAAACTGTTCGTTTATTAAGACGAATCTGGTTGATTGGTTGGTCGATTAATTGGATTTTACGGCATGTCAACCCTTGTTGGGTCATTTTATGCAGAAGACATTTTGTTTTATTCATTCTTGACGGATATTCAATTCTTTTCAAACTCATTTTTTTATTTAACCTATAGATGGGACTCTAACAGGTACTACCACTCCGGGTCAGAGTGGACCAGGGAGTAATGGAGATTAAGGGGTATTCCATATTCCCCAGAGCTCCAGAACTGGAACCTCACCATTAGATAGAGTTTAACCTCCTAGAACCAATATGATAAAAAGGATCGGGGTTGCCATAAGGGCAATAGGGTTGGGGCAATCATATAGGTGCTAGGGCTTGACTTGACAAGCCGATTGATCAGAGGGTGCCTCTCCGGCCACCCGTCTAAGACACGATAGGGCCAAAGTAGATTGTTGCATGTCATGGACTGCTCAGCCACCAAGGTTCCATCTTTAAGCGGGTGGCCCCATTAAGGGGTCTTATCCTTCTCCAGAATTGCAGTCGATATATTCTAAAGCACCAGCCGGCAGGGCTCAAGACGAATTTGTCATGTAAATGCTGGGACAGACTGGACTATTTAACCTTGGTATGGCTACCGGTCTAGGAGAAGGAACAATCTGAATTCAAACCGGTCGTAGACCTGGAAAGGAATGGACTCCGTCAAGCTATTTCTGCTCAATGCATGCTACACGAGTATCGCCCTGACGACCAAACCAGGTTACGATCTAAATAAATCTTGTCACAACTCTCCTCCTCCCTCTCTCTCTCTCTTTCTCTCTCCCTCTCTAACGACCTTTGTTACAACATGTTTAGGCTATTTTTATTTTTTCGTATAAAAAATTTTAAAATTTAAATGTAAATGTTTGTCTTTACCCAATAAGAGCCTGAGTTGTTTGAGGAGTCATGTTGAAAAAATATGCTTGGTTTCACCCCATCTACTGAAAGCGATGTCAACATATGCATAGGTAGAGGAGTCCTTGTGGTGTAATTGCTAACATGCTGGAGGGCAACATCGTAGTAAGCAAGTTCGAAATCCAGACGCTCTATTACGTTCGAACTAATACCCTTGGGAAAGGTATGAACCCCTTCTTCCTCCAGCTTTGGTTTAAATAGTACCACTACTATTCTTCTAAAATGATGGCGTTGGTATTAAATAACCAATGAAGGTTGATATGCCGTTAAACATAGAAATAGAAACAAACACGCGTAGGTAAAACTTGGACTACAATTGACCTCATGAAAATCTGATCTCTCTGATAAAATAAAACGGAAATTCTTCCAAGCAGTAATCGTGTTGCACCACTTGGACTTTAACGAAACACTAAGAAATATATCTTATTATAATGGAGATTGTGTGTTTTTCTGTCTGTAACCGAAACTATATTACTAATCGAGTCACAATTAACATAGTTATTTACATCAAATTCTGCATGATTTGATTTATATTTAAATTTAAACCTCAATTATTAATAAAATTGCTTCACCTTTTTATTAGTGTTGTCCATATCTACATACAAATAACATGCAATTGTATTTATATATACAAAAACTAGTGGTTTACAGTGTGAATGGGAAGGCTAATTTGCATATTGATATTAAAAATGTGATTTTATTAAATATGTGTTTAGTATTATTGATTTCTAATTGTTTGGTTTTATTTTAATGAATATAAGCAAAAATCTCTTCAATGAATCTTAAATGAAATCCATTAACAAGAAAAAATAACTGTCATTTTATTCTTTATTTCCTAATTTAACTAAATAGTTAAATAAGTAAAATTCAGCAATGAAAGACGGGAGTGATGGAAGAGTAAGTTTCATTTCTATTTTTCTATTATACCCCTACTCTGTTACATATCTTTTTATCTGCCTTCTTATTAGACTTTCTAATTTAATACGATATTTCATTACATTAAAACTTAAATACTTGCACCCGGAGGGTGCATATATTTGCTAGTATATATATATATATATATATATATATATATATATATATATATATTTTCCTTAAACAATCTGTTAAAAATCAATCACACAAAAAGCGGTCACAATTGTCTTCCTATTAACACAACATAATAAGCTCTGAAGAAAATCTTTTGAAAAATTATAAATATTGCAATAGCAGCAATATAAAGCTGAATAAATATATTTATTTGAACATCATCTGTGTTTTTTCACATCATCTTACAAAATCCAAAATCTTAGATAAGATCGAAAAAAGAATTAAACAAGAATGCTGCGTGTTGTTTTGAACAGACCATTGAAGTAGTATCCCCACATAAAAGCATTTTATACATCCAACAACCAGAAAATATCCAAGTAAATCGAACGAGACATAATGAGCACGGCTGGAGAAGTAAGGACGAACTCATAAATGACGTTCTCCTGTGGGATCTGACACAAGTTTTCGGCAAAACCTCATATTCATCAGGTCTATGCGGACATGGGATGTCATCTAGAAGACGTATTAAGAGCGGTAGTCGATAGGGATGGTGTGTGTGTGTGTGTGTGTGAGAGAGAGAGAGAGAGAGAGAGAGAGAGAGAGAGGGGGGGGATCCATGCTATCAGCACGCCTTGATGATGATGATGATGATGATGATCTATTTACTTTTTTACAAAATATATCTATACATATATAAAGGGCAGTTGTGGGAATCTGTGTGCGGAGGAAAGTTTGAAAATAAAACAATTAACGACAAAGTAAATAGATATACACATTAAATATCACCAGGGCTCGGTTTTAGAGCAAAAATAATGATTAGATTTATATTCGTGAAGATAATTAAAAAAATACAATTTAAATGATAACAGCATGGAATTTTTTTCATTTAATATTTTAGATAGTAGACATTAACATTTCTTTTCAGAGTAGCTGGATCAATGCAAGGTCTATTTTATTTTTTTTACATAGGGATTTAAATGGGACATCCCACGAGGATTTAACTCACAATTCAATAATAATGGATCAGCGGGACTAATTTTAAAAAATTCCCCTCTACCCAGGCGACGCTGGGTAGCCGCTGCTAGTATTTACTAAATCTCATATTTTCGTACTTAAGTGAATAAATAAATGAACTCCTTTGCATAGCAGTCGGTCCGAGTTTCAATTTCATCCCATTCACATTATACAGGGCGTTATAAATCTTACGTTAATAACATTGGAGGTGTTTGTCGTGTAATGGTTATACGTCGTAGGAAATGGACACGACAACACGAGTTCAAATCCTGAAAGAGGCTGCTTGTATTTCACATAGCGCTAATACCCTTGATAAAAGAATATATCCAACTATTATCCACCAGCTATGAATAATAGGCTAGACTGGTCTCTTTTAACGTGGTTTTTGCAACCTATCTAGGAGAAAGAACAATGTGAATTCAAACCTGTTAAACTCCGCTTAAAAATTGACCTTATGTCACATCCTGTTCGTCTGGAGGGGTAGGTAAATACATATGTTTGCAACATCTTTTTTTGTTTGTTTTAAATATTTTATTTACAAAAAAAACAAAAAACAAAAAACAAAGCGAAATCAGTCGAAAATACATAAAAAGCATTTCGTTTACAGAACTGCTCATCTTTGTTCGACTAGTAAGTGGAGTTTAACAGGTTTAAATTGACTTTTCCTTCTCCCAGACTGGTTGCCCAACCAAGGTTAAAGAACCCAGTCTGCCCTACTATTTACCCATAGCTGGAAGGAGAATAGTTGGATTCATAGCTTTACCAAGGGTATTAGAGCTATGTGAAATTTAAATAGCATAGTCCAGGATTTGAACTCTGTTCGTCGTGTCCATTCGACAGTATTAGCAAAGTGGAAACATGTAATCTTTCGTCCGCAACACATTAAAAAAAAAACACCCAGATGCTACATACCCGAAAAAATAGAGAGGATCCATCTGTCTTTTTAAAATCTAAAAAAAAATGTTTCCCACCCGTAGCGTATAGAGTCGTGGCTTTGTGGCGCAACGGTAACACGTCTGACTGTAGAATAGAAGGTTCTATTTTCAAATCGTGTCGTAGTCAGATGATCTGAATTCAAATCCTGGACGAGGCTGTTTGCATTTTACCTCGCGCTTATGCTCTTGGAAAATAGGTAGATCCACCTCTTCTCACCCCCGCTATCGATAGATAGGGTAGACTGGGCTGTTTAACCTTGGTACAACAAGGAGAAGTACAACTCTTAATTAAAACTGGCTGTATTCCTGGAGAGGTATAAACACCACTAGGCTATTATTGCCAAAGAGACACGCAACATGAGTAGCTCCCATGGCCAAGTCAGAAATAGCCTGGCAGAGCTCATCCCTCTCCAGGTCTTTTCAAGAAGCATTAAAGACAATAGATACTTTTTTCATTGACTATTGAGAAAAGTTTAGAACTTCTTTTTGTCACCGATTATTGTTTCGGTTTGGTTTGGTTTGGTTTCTTTATTTAATGGCATATCAACATTTGTGGGCTATTTAATGCCAAAGTCATCCTTGTATAAGAATAGTAGCGATACTATTTAACCCATTGCTGGTGTATAACTGTATCGAATGATATCATTGTCGCTCATGACTACATTCACAAAGAAAGCATTTTTCTTTTTTGTTACCCAATCACCCAAAAGCAAAATAGAGTCTGATCATTTACCTCTGGCCGTTCCCAACTCATTCTCCATTGAAGCTGTAACAATAAATAAAAATATTTTTTTCTTTCTCTAAATGTCGTATCAAGCCAGCTATTATTTTTTGTGGGCGGTACGCTGACTTTTAATGAGGATATAAAAGATCTGAATATCTAGGATCGACGCAGAATGCACTCAATGACGTATTTACGTCAGTCAATCAGGGTGGGGATATTAATGACTATAACATACGAATACACAGGAAAGGGAGAATGAAAACTTGACCCCTTTGTTGGCTGGGATAGTAGAATAAAACGACTGCACCTCTGCAGAGTAGTAACCCCCCCTCCCAGTGGGTTCACCTGTTGGTCATTGATGGCAACCCGTGATGCTTATGGACCGGACATGCAATACTCCACTTTGGCCCTTTTGAGAGACCCTCTCTGATCAGTCGGCAGATCACGTCAAGCCCTAGCATCTATATGATTGTCCCGAACGTTTTGCCCCCATGAAAAAAAAACAACCCTTTTATCATATATGTGCTAGAAGGTGGTGGGTGAAGGTCTTAGTGTTACATACTCATACACATATACCCATGTTGGGTACATATACAAGTGTTCTTTTACTGGAGAGAGGGGGGATAGACACAGGCAGATAAAGAGATTCATAACTTACTTCATTGGCCATTGGTGATCTCTAGTCGTTTCTATTCTTTTTCTATGACTTCTATTTCTCTGTTCTTGTTGGTTGGTCGTCCTTGATTCATTTCTTCTTCTAGATCAGTCTTGACATTCATCAACCACAAAACCATATTATATTATTTAAATTTTTATTTACTTAACTAAACACCTTCCTCTAACTAAACACAGTGCGCGTGTGCAAGTGAGCCCCAGATAAGGCAGATAGGCCTTATCTGCCTGACGTCCAAGCTGAAGCTGAAACCCAACCAGGTCCCACGTGACTTCACGTATTTCGCGGGCTTTCAGTAATATTCTATGGAAAGTTCCGCCCGTGACATGAAAAGGTCCATCCCCTCAGGAATACAGGGAGTGACAATAATCTTATGCAACCGCATAGATTATGCAACATTAGGGTCCTGAGTATGACGTTAAACTGCATCTAGTGGTGAAGTTCCAATTCTGAAGCTTTGGGGAATTTAGAATACCTCTTCATCGCCATTACCCCCAGGTCCACTGACCCTCTCGAAATGTCTTAGTCGAGTTTGATACGAAACTGTAACAAAGTAAAAAGTCGTATTATTTATGGAAAAGATAAATATTAAAACATATTACACCACATAATTAATTACATTCTATTTCAGGTTTTATACAATACGGTGCTATTTTTCTTATTTAAAAATGTAACAAAAATCTTGCGGTATTTTTGGCGGGGTTGAAACGGATTAATTGCATTTCAGTTTATTTCAATGGGGAAAATTGATTTTAATATACGAGGAAATTGAGTTACGAGCGAAACAAACTAGACTCGTTGGTCAAGGTACCATTATATATATATATATATATATATATATATATATATATATATATATATTGAGCACCTTCATATGCCAATACTTTTCTCATTCATCCTCCATTCATTCTATATTATATATATATATATATATATATATATATATATATATATATATATATATGTGTATATATATATATATATATATATATATGTGTGTGTGTGTGTGTGTGTGTGTGTGTGTGTGTGTGTGTGAATGTAAAGAAGATTCTTTTTAAACAAGAATACATTTAGGAAGGCGAGTGATATTGTTGCTCTTAGTTGATTTGAGTTTTAAATCTCTTCTATCAATTTTTCCATGTTTATTTTCTTGTACTTAAAAAACAGTACATTTATATAGGCATAGATATACAGCTTTCAAAACTTTATCATATATATATATAAAAGAAAAGAAAAAAGAAAAAAAAGAAAACAATCCAAACGAATTTAACCAAAAGATGGTTTTCACTGAACAAATGGACTTGTCACTTTTATCATTATATTCTTCCACCCAATTTTTATGGCATGTCTAACACTTTGAAAACTTCTTTTTAAGAACTTTCTAAAACAATTTCTTTCACAATAAATTTTCTTCTTCTGATGACCTAATGTCGAAGCTAGTTGAGAACAATTAAAAAAGAAATAACATAAAATATATTCCTGTTTGTCTCATCACTTTTATTTATCCCATATATATATATAATAGAAAAGTTGCAGAAACACACACAATCTATCAAATATCGGACATATTCTGCCAATATGATAACTCAATGCCTGAAGAAAACAACAGATCAGAAACACGTGTCGCGTATGTAAGATAAAAAGAATAAATTTTTTTTTCTGGAAACATAATACATTTTGCGGACCTTCTTTTTATAAAATATTAAATTTTCTCCCGTTGGAACCAGAACAACATTATATATATATATATATATATATATATATATATATATATATATATATATATATATATATATATATATATATATATATATATCATAATACTTAACGGCATGTAGAGAAATGTAACACATCACATTTGTTATGAGGCAAGTGAAAGAGTGTCTGTTGAGTCCCTGGATTTTGGTGCTAGCAGTTCTTGTCCTGTAACCTAATTTTTTTTATTATTATTTCCATTCAAGACTCATTGAATGATTCAGTTCAGTTGATTTCCCAGACATTAGCAGAGTTCCTGAAGAATGTTAAGCGAATATCAGAAGCAAGGAATTCAGTTGGATAACCCGGATGTGTTTCTCTCCTCTCGGCAAATAGAAAGCTGGGGAGGGGGGAAGAAGGAATGGCGTGAGGAGAAGAGCTGGTCCCAAAGCAACCATCAAAAAGAGTGTCAAATTAACTGGTAACTTTTAGAATTGGTTCCCGAAAGACATTTAATTAGGGCTGGCTTCAGGCTATCAAATTCCTTGCCTACCACACGCACACATACAGAGAATCACACACACACACACACACACACACACACACACACACACACATATAATATATATATATATATATATATATATATATATGTATATTGAAAAAAATCAACCGTCTGCAGAAGTGCATAGATATTAATGTACTTTATATAGAAAAATAAATGTTTTATTTATTCCCCTGTTTTTATTAAGCATTTTCTGCTTTTTTCGGCATCTTTACCAAATATTTTCACCCTCCGCACCCTCACACCCCTACACACACACACACACACACACACACATATATATATATATATATATATATATATATATGTGTGTGTGTGTGTGTGTGTGTGTATCAAAGATGACAGACAAGGATTTAAAGTTGAGATTTTAATTAAAGTTGATATTAACCTTTTCATGATACCGTGTGAGATGTCACAACTGTGGCTGCGTAAAAATTGACAGAAATCTCTTGCATTGTATCCTGAGTACATGTAATTTCGGCCTTCGTTGGTTATTGTCGAGGATGTGGGTATGACCACGCCATATACAAGTCCTTGTCTGTCATCTTTAATAAGATATGCCTACAACAAAATCTGCTGCCTAAACACACACACACACACACATACACACACACGCACATCGAAGTCAAAAGTAATAAAGGTCAGGTCTCCAATGAAAAGTTGCATAGCATATAAATTTTCTCGCAGAAGATTGGTGCTATAAAATCTTCTCAAAGTTAAAATCCAGAAGTGTGTTAATATAAAGCTGCAAGTATCATATAATACAGTAGCTATGTGAAAGACAAAACAGCAGCTTCAAAATCCTGGACGAGGTTGTTTGCATTTCACATAGCGCTAATACCCTTGGGAAAGGTACGAATCCAATTATTCTCCCTTTGGTTATGGATAAATAGTAGAACAGACTGGTCTCTTTAACCTTTGTATGACAACTGGTCTCGGAGAATGAAAACTCTGGATTCAAACCAAAAGGGCTCTAGTGGAAACTACGTTGAGAGCTCCGCCTTCTCTTCCTCCTCCTTCTCCTCTTCTTTCTTCTCCTCTCTCCCTCCTCCTTCTTCCTCCTCCTCCTTCTTCTCCTCCTCCTTCTCTTCTTCTCTCTTCTTCCCCTCCTTTCCTCCACTTTTCCTCCTCTTCTCCTCCCCTTCTCTTCCTTCTCCTCCTCCTTCTCTCTCCTCTCTCCTCCTTCTTCTTCTTCTCCTCCTTCTCCTCTCTTCTTCTCTTCTCTTCTTCTCCTCCTCCTCTTTCTTCTCCTCCTTCTTCCCCTCCTTCTCCTTCTCCTCCACTTTCTCCCCTCCTCCTTCTCCTCCTCCTTCTCTTCCTTCGCCTCCTCCTCCTCCTCCTCCTCCTTCTCCTCCTATCACTTTTCTTCCTATGTGTCACTGTCTTTATACACTGAAATTAGGTTTGATTTCAAAGTTGAAGAGGAGGCAGATAAACAAATTGTTCGATGAAAAGTTCCCGTTTGGGAAAATCTTTTTTTAAAGCGCATATCTCGGAATAAATTAACTAGTTTAAAGTTAGTTGAGAAAGTATTAGACTAGGAATAATCAACTGGTTGTTACAAAAAGTAGAATTTCGTCTATTTTCCGCCCCCCCCCTTAATTATTTTTAATTTTCCCATCCACCGAGGACTCTCCTAAAATAGAATTAAGCACAATGGTCCAATGGTGTAAATCAATGTTTCTCAACCTATTTTTGGCCGTGGTCTCCTCCAAACCAATGCGAGTTCTTTCTGGCCCACCCAAAAATTTAGTGGCCACCAAGAGGGCCTTATGGCCCCCTGTTGAGAAACTCTGATTTAAAGAATAAATTAGAAGTTTTTTAAAAAATTGAAAACTAAAAATTTTTGCATAAATCAGATAAAAAACAATGAATAATATTTATGTTGACAAAATAGCTTAGATTTATTAACATCTTAAAGTTTTTTTATTCTAGATAATAATTATTAATACAAATACCATATATATATATATATATATATATATATATATATATATATATATATATAACTTTTTTCGTGAGGGGTTACACTATATTTAAGATTGGGGGGAAAGAGTGTGTCAGATTTTAGAACAATTCGCAAATTGATAGAATTAAAACAATGGTGGACAGACCGCTCGATGCGCTCAAGCAATTGATTGGCAACACATCTCAGCACATCGAGCGGTCTGTCCACCATTGTTTTAATTCTGTCAAGTTGCGAATTGTTCTAATATATATATATATATATATATATATATATATATATTGCATGTCCTAAATTTTTTGTGGGCCCCTCTTGGTCCCTTGCGGACACCGATTTTTGCCTTGTGTCCCTTCTTCTCATGGCCCATAAGGGTTCATATAACCCCAGTTGAGAAAGCATGGTGTAAATAACGGCTAAACTAATTCACTTCAAACCAGTTAGCTAAGCAGCAATCGGGTTGGATACACTTAAATAAGTCTTTATCTTGTTTATCCTCTACTGAGATATTTCCTTCTAGAGAGAGAGAGCGTCATTTTCCGTTCCCTCTCCCATGTGAAATGTTGATTGCGAAACATTCATTCAGATCTCGCAAGAGAAAAAGCTCAAATTAACCAACAGTCAAGAAAACGAGAGGAAAAAATATAGGCGTATCGTAAATCTGTCTAATGTGAAAAATGGCTTCGTCGAAGACTCTACCTTGTCTTAAAAAGTTGTTAAAAAAGTATCGGTACCTTCAAGGAGATTAACCCTGGGCGTTGATTCTCATGTCCCATCAGATGGATAGTATATATTTACCAACCTCTCCACGCGAGCAGGATGTGACACAATGTCAATTTATTAAGCGATGTTTAACAAGTTTTAATTCAGAGTTTTCCTTCACCTAGACTGGTTGCCTAACCAAGGATAAAGAGCCCAGTCTGCCCAACTATTTACCCATAGCTAGAAAGAGAGAGAGTAGAATTCATACCTTTCCCAAAGGTACTAGCGCTAAGTCTAGGATTTGAACTCGGGGTGACGAGTCCATTATCCCATGACTTTAACCATTACACCACGCGCTTCCATCAGATGAATAATAGGTAAGTTCTCCTAATCAGAAAGCTGCGTGCCGTCGGGACATAAAAACTTTCTTGGTTTTACTTTTAACATAAACGATTTACAGTATATTGCTGCCTGTTGAGTACAGCGAGCATCGGTAGGTTTCTTTTATTAAAATCCATAAACATTACATGTACAGCTCAGTCGGTAGAGCGTTTGGCTAGAAAACACAAGGTTCCTAGTTCGATACCCGCCCCGCCAACTCAGAGTGTGAGTAGCACAGGGATTTGTGCGGTAAAGTAAGGAGCTGATGGTAGGTGTGGCGCCCCACCTCAGACGCTAAAATAATCTCCTTGGTCTAGCGCTAGTGAAAAGGGGTAGACTCCCTCGCTGATTGGCTGATACCGACATGAGGCCGCCCCGACGACTTTACTTACTTACATGTACAGCAACACTTAAAAAATCAAACTAAACAGCAGTTTATTTCTACCTGTTATTAAAGACGGTATCAATTCAGAAATGTGTATATCTCTATTTTTCGTATGTGACGCTTTCTGTTCAAGGGGGAGGTAACCGAAGCAGCTAATTTAACCTTTATTTTGACAAACATGCAAATAGTAATGCGACCTATTTCTAGCATAGGAGGAGTTATTAACTCTTTACCTACCAAATTTTCCCCACGGCTGTACCAAAGTTTCTTGTATATCCCATCATACAGGTAGAAAACTACCTGTATGATGGGATATTTCAAAGTTCACTATCTATTCACCTCAGAACTGATTCTATCCAAATAAAGTCCTATTTTTTGTAATCTGAGACAGTCTGCTCAATCTAAAGTAACTAACCATCAGTTTTTGTACCAGCTTACGGGATGATCGCAGTGGTGGAGGAGCCGCTGTAAGTGGTTTAAGTAGTAAAGAGTTAAGGAATGAGACAAATTTACTCTTGGAGAATTTTCTGAATTCTATTGTATTTCTTAAACTGACTAATTAAAACTCAGAAACGAATTTTTCTCCGTCAAAGGTTACCCCCCCTCCATTTTTTTAACAATTTAAACTTTTAAATTCGCTAGATTAACAAGTATTAGGTTTTATTTCTGAAAATTAATAAAACTTTAATTAGTAACTACTTAATATAATTAGAGAAAATGCTAAATAGAGATGTCCAATTTGTCGTGTAAAATCCCCTACTTATATTTAACACAACGAAACTTAAATAAAGGTTAATATTGTCTTCAAGATTTTTGAACCATTCAAAAGAAGAAACGTTTTTTAAAAAAACTCTTGATGATTTTTAAAATATTTTTTCAGCTTACAGAAATAAGGAAAATTATAAACATAAACAATGTTTACATTTTCGCACCATTGAATAAATTTAAATTTAAATTTAACGTAGCCAAAAACAAGTTATGACTACCGACTTGCTTTTAAATTCTTGGAAACATCAACTAAGAGTCAGAGAGTCAAGAGTTAAAAATAGTGTGTGGGTGGGGTAAATTTGACTCGGCAGAGTGGACATCTTTAAAGCTATGAATTTAAACGTTTTATGCTTCGGTAAATCGTATTCCTTATATGATATAAGAAACAATAGTAGGGAAAAAAGTTAAATCAAGTAAGAGTCTGTTTGGTAAGTAATGTATATATTTACCCAACCCCTCCGCTACGGACGAGATGCAAAACAAAGCCAATTTTTAAGTAGAGTACAGCTGGTTTGAATTCAGAGTTTTTTTTCCTTCTCCTAAACTGTTTATTGTACCAAGGTTAAAGTTGTTTAACCTACTATTTAATAGCTGTGGGTAGGAAGAAAGATGAATTCATGTTTTTCCCAAGGAAATTACCGTGAAGGGGAACATTAACAATCTCAACCTGGATTTGAACTCGAGTCGCCGAATCCATTTCCTTGATAACCGATACGCAATGACAGCAAAAGTTTAGAGCTTCGGAAAATCGTATTCCATATAAAGAACCGTGATAGGAAAAATGTATAGAATATGCAATCTTTAAAAATTTTCCCAAAGGTTTTGAACTTAACATTTATCAGATAAAATGCAACACTATATAAACTTCCTATAAACAACAGTTGGGCTGTTATTTTATTAGTTTTAAGTATTTCTACACAAGTTTTTTTTTTAATAAGCGCTAATACAAGTTTAACCAACATTTTCAAAGTTATTACTTATCAGATATACATCGATCTTTATAGGCTTGCTAAAAACTAAGGTGGTGTGATGCTGAATTCCAGTGCTACCCATCAACTCCTGCGACACTACTGTTGCCAAACTGTATTATTGGTACCTTACATTTCCTTTGGATCACAGCGGCAGTGTGGAGAGGGGATTTGCTACATGGGCAACTGCTCATCCTCCATATGAACCCGCTCAGTCTATGTAGTTCAAAGAGAAAAAAATTTGACACTACTCCATCGTCTCTCGTAGACGGAAGACTGCCAACCAATGTTATTTACTAGATTTAAGTGTTTCTACACAACGTTTTTTTTAATATAAGTGCAAATACATAGTTTAGCGTTGGACGTGCAATTAAAATTATATTTAAATGTTTCAAACGTCATTGTGTTAAAAACAGACAAATAGTTTGTGCAAACTACTGTGATGATTTATCAGACATTTTTTTAAATGTAAAAAAAAAAAAAAAATCCTCAAAATATTTCTTTTGAAATCATAAGATCTAATTTCATACTCTTCTCCTTTCAATATATTTTGAAGACCATTCGGACCATTTAGGCACCCCTTTTTTATCTCGATTAAGAAAGGACATGTACTTCATTTACACCGTCAATATCCGGTTGTTTTAACAGGCGATTTTAGATTTTTTTTTTAATTATAAAACTAACCCCTAACACTAATCCCTAATCCCTAACCCCTAACAAACAGCCGGATATTGACGGTGTAAATGAAAAACATGTCCTTTCTTAATCGAGATCAAAAAGGCGTGCCTAAAGGTAATATGGTCCGACCATTCTTTTAGGGTGCCATACTATAACTTGCACCGGGTCAGTGTGAATTGATAACAGCTGAGTTTAGGCTCCTAGCTCCGTCGGCACTTCCCCTCGCCTAAAAGAGGCAAAGGTTGAGTTTATTGCTCAGCACCTGAAAGGAAATTCCAACGGAATTTAATCATTTTACACTGCCCCACAGGAGTTTCAATTCTTGAAGGATAGACTCCCACTAAACCCAACTTTGTGTCCCATTTTGTTTTCGCCAAACAAATACTTATAGTAAATATTTACTGCATAAGTAAGTAGTAATGTTGGCAGGGTGGCCTGTTATCGGTATCAGCCGGAGAGCGAAGGAGTCTATCCCCTTTTCGTTAGAGCTAGACAAGGGAGATTGTTTTTGCTGAAATGGATAGATAGAGATATAGATAGATAGATAGATATTAATAGACTGGGGTAGATATATAGATAGATAGATAGATAGATAGATAGATAGATAGATATTAACAGACTGAGCTAGCCTAGATAACTGAGATAGCTAACTACAGACAGACTGAACTAACAAAATAAAATAGGCATTGTGTCTGTCTCTGGTGAGTCTGCTGAATTTACTTGTATAACGACCGAGTCATTGTTGAACTGATTGTCAATGAATTTATCTTATACTTTCAATGATTCAAGTGTCGAGTTTTATCTGTGAATCACATGAAAAGGCGTTTCCTACTTTAAATAAAAACGAGCTGTTCGTAGAGAAATTTGGGATTCGCTCCTATTTCATTTCGAATTCTCTCTATGTTGTAGGTTCACAGAAAATAAATACGCAGATTTTAGATATATTTTATTGTCCGCCTGATTTCTCTTGTTTATTATTTTTCTTACATTAACTCGAATATCTTTGTATGTTTACGCAAAAGAATTCGTAGTTTAATAGTGTGTATACATCTGATTTGGTTTGGTTTCTCTGTTTAATGGCATACCAACTTCCGTGGGTTATTTAATGTCAAATCCGTCCTTTTTAGAATAACAGTTGTGGGAAAGAAATGACCCTCTCATTCTCCAGCTATGGATTAAATAACCTATAGCTCGTGGGATGAGGGGTTCATACCTTTCCCAAGGGTATTAGTCTACAAGGGAACATAAAAGCGGAACTAGAGTTCGAACTTGCTTACTACGATATCGCAATCCAGTACGTTAGCCAGTACGCCACGGATACTCACCCTCGTATATATCTGAGGAGGTTCAAGATTACATTAAAGAATGAAAAAAGTAATTCTGAAATTCTTGTAGTTAATAAATAAATGAACAAACGAAATTGATTTTTAAAACATTTTCGCATCATTATCTTCAGAACATTCATATTACTTAGCTTAGATGTGGCACAAGGCCAGAAGTATTGGGCACCTAATGAGAATTGAGCTCACTTACAATGGTCTGAAAATCTAGCTTGATAACCATTACACTACGTGAGGTTCCCCACATTCATTTTATTTCAGTTCGACAAAAGTATAATGTTCGTGACATAAATGGGGCACAAATTAGTTAACGGTTAATATCGTAGATTTGGGTTAATGGCGTATCAACCTTCGTGGGTTATTCAATGCCAGAGCCATTCTAGTAGAAAAACAGTAGTGATACTGTTTAACCCATAGCTGGGAAGATTTGGGGTTTCATACCTTTCCCAAAGGTATTAGTACGAAAGTGAACATAAGACTGACTGGAGTTCTATCTCGCTTAGGACCGGCTGTCCTATTTTACCGTGGTATGACAACCGGTCAAGGAGAAGGAAAACCCTGAATTCATACCTGACCTGGAGAAGGATGAGCTCCGTCGGGCTCAGGACCAAAATCGGATTACGTGGTCAGTTGGTGATAAAGCTAAATATTTACCTACAGTCAAGACGTTCGTTTTTTAGACTAACTTGTCAAAAGACATAAATAAAAATAAAAAATATTTGTGTGATTTAATCAGCGAAAGTTTCTGATTATTTATTGAGTTTATATTTCAATTATTTTCAATCAGAATTGTCAATTGATTTTATTGAGAAAAAATCGTAAATGTAAGGAGGTGAGAATTTAAATTAACAGCAATGAATGAATGTGAGTCTCTTCAAGTGTCAGGAAGACATTGGTGAGGAAAGCTGTAAATGAAATGGAACAAGAGACGGTGACGACAAAGGAGACTCATTGTGTGTGTGTGTGTGTGTGTGTGTGTGTGTGTGTTACACTCAAAAGGGCGTGGCATGTGCAGTTGTTGCAAATCAAAAGAAAAAAAAGACGACTGAATCTCCATTCAGAAAAATGTGGGGGCGTTTTCTTTTTAGTTCTTGCTTTTAATTGCTGTTTTTATTCCTTGGCATATGGAGATGCCTGTAAGCAGAGATGGGACGGATCGGATTTTAGTTGATATTTCTTCTTCTTCTTCTTCTTCTTCTTCTTCTTCTTCTTCTTCTTCTTCTATTATTATTATTATTATTATTATTATTATTATTATTATTAATAACGGTTTTTCATGATAGCAACGAATGAAACTTCCTAATTTCAGTCATTGAGCACACTTGTTGAAGGGCGCATAAGGATGTTTCAAAAATACTTTGACAACAGTTTTTTTCGTTCTATCTTGGTATATAATATATATATATATATATATATATATATATATATATATATACTATCCTCTCCGTCTGTCCCAGTCTGTCCCACTATTTTACTTTTAATTTTTATATAGCTGAAGGGAGAATAGTTGGATTCATACCTTTCCCAAGGGTATTAGCAATATGAGAAATGCAAACAGCCAAGATTTTCACTTGGGTCACCGATTCCATTTCCGTTATTCGACGATAACCATTACACTACGTGTTACGATTTTTGTGGCCATTTTTAGGCTGCAAGTCAGAGCACTTTACAGTGGAGATCCCTTGTGTTCTTTCGAGATAGGTAGAATCATTTGGTTGTTCCTTAGTGAAGAATCCTTGGTTGTTCCTCGGTGTTAGATAGAATCCTTTGGTTGAGCAGAGTCCTAAGTTGCAGATCCGTTCGGCCGTTTCGAATACGTGCAAATGAACGGCTTTCAAGATCGGCGATTAAATAGTTAACTATCAACGCATTCGAGCGTTTTGATTGGCTTTGCAGAGTCTATAAGTTTAAGTGGTGGCCTACAGCACCCCTTATGTAACATTCCAACACTACGTACTTAAAATGATTTCGTTTTAAAATTTTCTGGCCAAATTGATTACAATTTGAAGACAAAAATTACAAAACAAAAAAAAAAAAACTTAGGATTGATGCCTAGGGGTTGCTGCTTGTGAGTTGCTGCGTGGGGGTTGATGTCTGGGGGCTGATGCCTCTTTAAGACACTGACATTTTGGTTTACTCGAGGTAGAATCTTTTGCAGAGAATATTCCGTGGAGGCAATTCATTGAGGGTGCTTAATTTTTTAAAATTATTATTTCACCAGGCGTCGAAGAACCAACGACATTTTATAATAACAGCAATTATGGCAGCTGTTCTCTGAGATCCTAAGGACTGTTTTTTCCCCTCAACAACTGTGCAGCAATATTCATCTAATTTATTGTGTAAATTGTTGCTATTCGTAAAAAATTCTCTTCACAAAAATACTAGTGACCCAGTATAGTGATTCAGAAGAGTTTTGTCTATTTACATCAAAGTTGTGTGTGTATATGAATGTGGGCGTGTGTGTGTGTGTGTGTGTGTGTGTGTGTGTGTGTGTGTGTGTGTGAAAGAGAGAGAGAGAGAGAGAGGGGGGAAGAGAGAGAGAGAGAGAGAGAGAGAGAGAGAGAGAGAGAGAGGGGTGAGAGGGAGAGATATAGAATGAACAAATTCTGTCTAGTTTTTAGGAATAAAATTCTTTACTCTCACTCATACACAGAAATGCATATATATATATATATATATATATATATATATATAAACCACCCAGACAGACAGCATCCCCACCATCTGCTTAATTAATCCCCAGTCATAAACACCGCCCCCCTAAGGCAACGAGAGAGAACTGATACGGAAACTTTTTCGTGATTCCCCAGAAAAATGTATATAAAGCCGCATGAATTTCTGTGTAATTAGATAAGCGGTCCGATGAAACTCATAAGTATACACAGATACCTGTGGGTATAAATAGATCTATAACCGCACAATGCCCGATTTTTAAACTTCTTTCTTTACCATATATATATATATATATATATATATATATATATATATATAACACTCACACACATACTAAGACTAACTAGCACACTCTTCCCTACTATTTACCCTAATTTGGAGGAGAAAAGATGGACCCATGCTTTTTCCCATGAGCATCAGCGTGAAGTGAAACACGCAAGATTTGAACTCGGATCCCCGTGTCCTTTTCCTGTCAGGGCAGGCGCCTCCATCTGGCTCAAGACGTTGAACCAAAGTTGTATTAGCAATTGGTAATTTTGTTTTTACAGATACAAATGTCGGACACTTGATTTAATAATGTGGAAGATCGATTTCTGTCAGTCTCTCTGTCTGTCTGTCCGTCTATTTTTCGATTAGATCAGAATTTTACAAGATGCTTTAAATATGAACTTTATTTCCGTGTTCCTCAACAAATGAAACTTCCTAATTTCAATAATTGTGCCCACTTGTTGAAGGGCGCATAAGGATGTTTCAAAATACTTTGACATAATCTTTTTTCGTATTTAACTTTTTCATTATAGAATATAAAGTATCAATTCAAAATAACCTTTAAATCTAAATGATGAGTTAAAAAATGAAAAATGATTTAGTTTATATATATATAT
Source organism: Doryteuthis pealeii (assembly GCA_023376005.1). Classification (NCBI taxonomy): domain Eukaryota; kingdom Metazoa; phylum Mollusca; class Cephalopoda; order Myopsida; family Loliginidae; genus Doryteuthis; species Doryteuthis pealeii. The sequence goes on along the minus strand of CM042146.1, from coordinate 78,908,012 downwards.
ATATATATATATATATATATATATATATATATATATATGGCATTTCACATAGCGCTAATACCCTTGGGAAAGGTATGAATCCATATATTCTCCCCTCCCCCAGCTATGGGTTAGATAGTAGGGCAGACTGGGCTCTTTAGCCTTGGGTAGGTAACCAGTCTAGGAGAGGGATAACTCTGAATTCAAAATTCCTGGGGTCAGTCGTTGATTGGGTTCGTGGCATTCCTTGATGCACCAATTCTTTCCTATCGACTGTGCCAAAAAGTGCGGATGGTCCAACACAAGCCTTCACCACTATAAACAAATCACTGTGTTGAACACTCATGCGTCGAAAATCGACGAGAGAGTCCATTTCTTTTTTTCCCCTTTTTTTTTTTAGAATATATATATACCTACCCCTCCGCACGAAGAGGATGAGACACAAGGTCAATTTCTTAAGCAGATTTGAATCCAGAGTTTTTCTTCTCCTAGACTGGTTGCCTAACCAAGGTTAAAGAGCACAGTCTGACATACTATTTTATCCATATCTGGAGGAGAATAGTTGGATTCATACCTTTCCCAAGGGTATTAGTGCTATGTGAAATGCAAACAACCTGGACCAGGATTTGAACTTGGGTCACCGAGTCCATTTTCTATACTTGCTTTAATAATGTGGAAGATCTAAATCTGTCTGTCTTTGGATTAGATAAGACTCTTACAAGAAGGCTGAAAAACGAACTTTATTTCCGTGTTTCTCGTTAATCAGGCAAATACGTTTTCACATCGCTCGCAAGAAACAAAAAAAATAATAATCCCAGCACTTTAGATGCATCAAGTTATATTGAATAATTTAACCAATTAAAACATTTTTTAAAAAATTTTATAAAGAAAAAGAAAAAAAAAAGAATCTCAGTTAAAATAACACGAACCACAAAGAATGGTTGGATGATTGACTAATTTGGCACGATAAAACAATTCCCCAAATATTGAAGGTCATTTGAAGAATTTGTGCAATGATTTGACAATGAGTCAGACTTTGTTTGGGTTTTGCTGAAAATCCTTTGCATCTGGGGTTTGTAAGGGTTACTGTCAGGGTCAGTGTTGAACCCCCCACCCCCTCAGCTGTCAAGGCGAGCATTAAATACGAGACACAAAAAAGTCTGTTGACAATTTCCGGTATAACCTGTCGTCTACACGATGCGTAACGGTAAATAAAAAATTAATTTATTCGTTGCTCTTTTCATGGGAAAAGGACACCAGTCCATATTTGGAAGCAGTCTGTTGGGATTTTGAAAGATATATATTGCACGTTCGTCTAGGAACTTCAAGGTTCCAGGTTCGATACCGGTACTCGCCAGCTCAGTGCATGAGTAGCGCAGAGATCTGTGCGGTTAAGTGAAGAGTTGATGATAGGTGTATCGCTCCACCTCAGGCCCCAAAACAATCACCTTGGCCTAGTGCTAATGAAAAAGGGGATAGACCCCCTCGCTGTCGACATTAGACCACCCTTCCAACTTCACACACACACACACACACACACACACACACACACATATATATATATATATATAGAGAGAGAGAGAGAGAGAGAGAGAGAGAAAGAGAAGAGAGAGAGAGAGAGAGAGAGAGAGAAGCTTAACTTAAGGCTAACAAGTGTCATTCACCCAGTGAGAAACGAACTCATTACATTATAGAAATAGAGGAGTCTGTTTGCATTTTACATAGCGCTAATCCAATTGAAAAAAAAACATGCATCCAACTATTCTCCCCCCCCCCCGTTATGTATAAATAGCAGGGCAAACTGGGCTTTTATCCTTGGTTAGACAACCAGTCCAGGAGAAGGAAAACTCTGAATTCACACCTGTTAAACACTGCTTAAGAAATTGACCTTGTGTCACATCTTGCTCGTGTTGATAAATAACGATAACGATATTTTGGACTAGTTCACTAACTACTACTCTACCACAAAGTGCTAAAATATTTGGATCATATGACTTTTAGGCACCCCTTCCGCGATCTCGACTCACAAGGACACTGTTCTCATTTACACTGTCAAAATCCGGTTGTTTGTTAGGGGTTAGGGTTAGGGGTTAGGGTTAGGTTTAGAGTTAAAAAATAGTTTTATAATTAAAAAAAACTCTAAAAATCGTCTGTTAATAATTAACCGGATTTTGACGGTGTAAATGGAAAAAATGTCCCCAAGAATCGAGATCACAAAAGGGGTGCCTAAAGGTCATATGGTCCAAATATTTAATTATTATAAACTAGTCAGTCACAAGGCCAATATAGTAGGGTATATGTGAGAGATCGAACTCACTAACAATGATCGGAAATAAAGGAATTATTTATTTAGAGAAAGTTTCAAGAACTTTAATTGGATTGATTTACAGCTTTCATAAAATTTTAGACGCAGATACTCCCCCTTTCCCCCATTCTCTCTCTCTCTCTCTCTCTCTCTCTCTCTCTCTCTCTCTCTCTCTGTCTTCTCAAGAACTGTTATAATTTATTCAAGTCCAGAGTCACCATTTTGTCATTGTCTTTGAATATGAGAAATTGGTTTCAAGTGATTCTAATAAATGTGATAAAGAACACGATTCTGTGACTTTGTCATTTCCCGCCATTTTCTTTATTTTGTTTGGGGGTGGATTGGGAGGGGAGTAAGAACCTATTAAAACTGAAATGAATGGATAATAATCGTCATAAAAATAAAGTATGGCAATAAAAATAGATTAAAGAGATTAAAAATAAATAAGATCTTTTTTAAAAAAGAAAGAAAGAATATTCAAGAAAAGAAAAGAAAAGAAAGAAAAGAGAAAGAATATTTAAAAAAGAGAGAAAGAAAGAAAAATGAGAAAGAAAGAAAAAAAGAAGAAAAGAGAAAGAAAGAAAAGAGAAAGAAAGAAAAAATATTCAAAGAAAGAGAGAGAAAGAAAGAAAAAGGAAGATCGAAAGAATATTCAAAAAAGAAAAGAAAAAAAAAGAAAAAAGAAAGAAAGAAAGAAAGAATATTCAAAGAAAGAGAGAGAAAAGAAAAAGGGGAAGGAAAGAATATTCAACGAAAGAATGAAAGAAAAGGAAAGAAAAAAGAATAAAAGAAAAAGGGAAAGAAAAATAGCATATTTAAAGAAAGAAAAGAAAGAAACAAATTAAGACGATTCAAAGTAAGAAAGAAGAAAAAGAATAGGAAGAATATGCAAAAAAAGAAAGAAAGAAGAAAGAAAGAAAGAAAGAACCTTAAAATAACAACTTCATAAATAAAGGGAGATTACAAATCATATAAAAGCAAAAAAGTAAAATAAATAAAGGGAGGCAACTCATTTTAGTTGTGTATGATTTTTTTTTTTAATTGATCGTCCCAGTTCAGTGTAGTTCACTGTAATTCCAATATTTATCTACTTATTTATTTTGAGATGCAGGTCTTTCATACATTCTGGTATGCTTTTGATACTCTAGCAGGAATAAGCTGTTCCCATTTAAATGATGTCTTATTTATTTATTTATTTATTTATTTGTGTATTTATTTTTTTTAAAGAAAATGAATTCCACTTAGAATTTTGCATACTACTTGCTTAGTTTTAGAGCAGTCGTTACCAATGTAGGGTGTACGCACGTACGCCCCACGTTTGGGTGGTGATTTTTAAGAGGGGTAAATTGGGACTAATGAGGTCTGGGTCCCAATTTTCGATTTTTATCTTTTTGTTATTTGTTGTCTTTTGTTTATTTCATTTTACTTTTCATAGATGGCTTGTCCTTTGGAAAATTGTTGGAACCAAGGTATTGGTATTTTAAGCTTCTTCAACTCAAACGGAGTTCATTTTTTATATTATAAGAATTATATAGGGATTGCCAATTTATCGTCTGCTTTTCATTTTAAAAACGAATTAAAATTAACTAAATCGATTATTTAAGGTCAAATTTGTGTCTAAATTGAAAAGTAGTAACATAATGAGCATCAATTAAAAAAAAGCAAAATAATGTAATTTATTTTTAATACATTCTAAACTATTTTTTCGGTCAATTTTGCTCAAATATATTTTAAACATGGACGCCAAGTTGCCGTAAAATCCGTGTTTACAAAATAAATTTAACCCTCTCGATTGAAAAAAAAACAATAAAAATCAGGGAATTGTTCCGATTTTAATGAAATTTTCAGTGTTGATTTATCAATAAATGAATCTTATAATGCCCCAGTTATTTTATTTCAAAACTTTCTGATTTAATTAGGTATTTCTGCTATGATAACAATTATACATTGCTACATGGTGGGGCATCAGGATTTAAAGTTCTAATTACTAGTTCTGCTAGACTGGTTCCTAGACAACCAGTCTAGGAGAAGGAAAACTCTGAATTCAAGCCTGTTAAACTCCGCCAAAAAATTACCTTATGTCACATCCTGCTTGTGCTGAGGGGTTGGTAAATATGTTCTCTTTCTTTCTTTTTTTAATTAAAAAAAAAATCCATTCCATTAAAACAGATAAGAGTTGTCGATTCGCACTCTTGTCCCCTCTCTCTATCTTTCCACCATTCTTTCTTTATTTCTTATACTTTTTTTCTGATGAGTAGCAGATCCTTTTTCTTCACTTTCTTTCTTCACAATAAAAATGGAATGGTCCATTGCTGGTGGCTGTTGAAGTATGACACACGTAGGTAGCTACTAGCGAATTGATATATAGATTTATCATCATCAACCGACCTTTGTTTAAATCGTTTGATTATAGAAAAGCGAAAGATCAATGCTAGTAACTATTAAAAAAAAAACAACATTAAACGTCTATCTATTAACTAAATAAACGGCAATTTCTGTCTGTCTGTGAATAACCAATTGGCACTTACAGCAGTGATCAGATCATGATGAAAATTTACACATGTTAAGCTAATATTCAGGAACGGTAGTGGCTAAATTGATTCCAATAAAAATCAATAATGGAACCCCTGGGGACATCTTTACAATGGAAGAGGGAAGAGAAGACGTGTCTCTGAGAGAAGGGGAAAGAGGAGTAGTTGTAGTAACTACTCACCCCCTCTCTCACTCTTTACTGTAATTCTACTACTACAACTACGTAATGTAATTGTTTTAAAATACTCTTGCCGTATAAAATAAAATAGTCTATATATGAATATAGATAAGAGATTTATCTTTAACTTTAAAACCCGAGCAACACTGGGTAGCTCTGCTAGTAAATAAATGAATAAATGATTAAATGTATAAAAAACATTTGTGCATCGGAAAGAATGAATCTATGTGTGTCTCTCTTGTGTGTTTCCATGTTAAAGAAGATTGTGTTTTAGACCTATTTTCACACGGTTAAGAAGAGGAGGCGTTTGCTCAGAATGAGAAAAGCAGGGGAAAAAAAGTTCGATGGGAAAAAGTAGATGTCTAATTGTGTCGTCAATTTTATTTGTGACCTCCTCGTGGTCAGTGTTTCGTTGAAACCCCACATACACAGGTAGAAAAAAGTGGATACGTTAGGAATTGACTCTTTCTTTTTATGGTTTAGTCGGCTACGAATAAAGTAAGTGTGTAAGGGGGGATGGCTGGTGATAGTAAATAAAATAAAAAATCTGTTTATGATCAGTCGGTTTATATTTTTTCTTTCAGCAGAGGAATTCAAATATATGAGAGAGAGAGAGAGAGAGAGAGAGAGAGAGAGAGAGAGAGAGAGAGAGAGAGAGAGAGAGAGAGAGAGAGAGAGAGAGAGAGAGCGATTTATTTCTTCAACATATGCAACACGCACTTTGGCCTTAATTAAGCTAGACGGTCAGTCGGAGAGCCCCTCCCTTTATCATATATATATATATATATATATATATATATATATATATATATCAACCCCACCGCACGAGCAGGATGTGATACAAGGTCAATTTCTTAAGCGAAGTTCAACAGGTTTGAATTCAGACTTTTCCTTCTCCTAGACCGGTTGCCTAACCAAGGTTAAAGAGCCCAGTCATCCCTACTATTTATCCATAGCTGGAAGGAGAGTAGGATTCATACCTTTCCCAAGGGTATTAACACTAAGTGAAATGCAATTACCACATGCAAGATTTGAACTCGGCCGACGAGACCATTTACCATGACTTTAACCATTACACCACGTACTTCCCTTTATCATATATGTGCTAGAAGGCGGTGGCTGAGGGTCTTCATTTCCTGGGTACGACTGTAAACTATCTGATGGGAAGTTCCAGTTCTTGAACTCTGGGGAATGTGGACTACTCCTTCTTTACCATTGACCCCATGTCCACTCTGACCCGGAGTGGTAATACCTGTCAGGGTAATATCTATGGGTTAGATAGAACAACATGAGTTCTAACAAATGTGAAGAAAATATTCAAAGTAATTTGTAATGAAAAAAAATCACATAATTTATTATTGTTTCGGTGTTTAAATCAAATAAATTTTATTAATAACCGACATCCCATTTCGTCTAATTAGTGTTTCCCCCGCCAAATCTGTGTTACTCCCACATATCTACACAGTGCCTCCTCTTTACTGCAAGGCAATTTTCATCAAGTAGTTTTTAGATAAAATACATGAAAGCCAACCTTCCGGGACCCAAAGAAGCCCTTTCCCCCCCCCGGTCGGTGGAAGGTGGGGTGTAATGCGCGTTGGCCCCGCGTCTAATAATATTTTATACTTTTACACCAAAAATATCTAGTAATACTTGCAAAAGATCAAGCGACAACAAGTCCCCCAATACTTAAGGATTTTCTCAGTATTCAACCTGATTTATTCATGCTATTAACTAGTGAGGTCCAAGTTTCTTTCGGATTACCAGTACGTAAAAATACAATAGAAAATAGTGTCACTAAAAACGTATATCTAGAATAGACTAAAGGAATTATGTTTGTGTGTGTGTGTGTGTGTGTGTGTGTGTGTGTGTGTGTGTGTGTTGAGGATGTGTTGTTATTTTTTTTTTTTTAAATGTCAATTTAGGTAGAGTTTTGCTGCACTGCGTAAAGAATTTAAGGACCATGTGACCTTTAGGAACCCCTTTTGCGATCTCGATTCTTGGGGACACTTTTCTCATTTACACCGTCAAAATCTGGTTGTTTGTTAGGGGTTGGGGTTAGGGTTAGGTTTAGGGTTAGGGTTAGGGTTATGGGTTAGGGTTAGGGGTTAGTTTTATAATTTAAAAAACTCTAAAAATCGTCTATTAACAATTAACCGGATTCGTGGGGACATTTTTTCCATTTACACCTTGACGGTGTAAATGGAAAAAATGTCCCCACGAATCGAAATCGCAAAAGGGGTTTAAAGCGTCATATGGTCCGAATTTAAAAACTAAATACATTTATTATTGTGCCATTAACAATTGCATCATTAATGTGATGTCTGTGTTTATTCTGAATATAATAGTCGAGCGGGCAGATCTTTGTTCCTTAAACTTCAAACGTGGGAAGAGTAAAAAAGTAATGCCATTTTGTTTAGGACAGGTATAATTACCAACACAGGAACATTTCTTGATGAAATAACACGGCCAGTAATATCGGTCAGGTGCATGGTGCAATTATGTAATAGTCGTAGGAAATGGACACAGCGAAACGAGTTCATAATGCTAATACCCTTGGGAAAGGTTTGAATCTAATTATTCTTCCTCCAGCTATGGGTAAATAGTAGGACAGACTGGATTCATTAACCATGGTATGGCAACTGGTCTAAAAGAAGGAATTCAAACGAAAGGGGCTCTCTTCTTGATAGTCAAAACTACTTTAAGGGCTCCTTGTCATATCACATAGGTTCCTATTAACAAATTGTGTGCGTTTGAAAGTTTATAAGGCATTGTGATAATTTGCAATGTGGCCAGCGAGTTGAAAATCACTTCAAACGTTGGAAGACAGATGAGGATGAGTCAAAAAGTAATGCCATTTTGTTTAGGACAGGTATAATTACCAACACAGAAACATGTATCATACATCAAAATGAAGCTGGTCCTCTGTAGATCACATCTCTACTACTCTACATAGTCACCGTTTCTCTCAATAGCAATGTTCCACCTTGTATCCTTGCCCCGTAAAATTCTGTTGACTGTTCTTTGAGCCACTTCACAACAGATTTCACTTCCTCGTCACTGGAATAATGCTTGCCTCTCAAATCCTCTTTCATGAAGCCGAAGAGATGATAGTCTGAAGGCGCTAAATCTGGTGAGAATGGAGTATTCGGTAAAGCTGTCCACCGACGATGAGGCGATTTTCTCTTTTGTGCTGATGCTTGTGTGTGGTCGAGCATTGTCATGCAGAAGGAGGATATTGTCGATTGACAATTTGGGTCTTACTCGTTGGATTCTTGCTCTGAGTCTTGTTAGGGTATCAATGTAGGCCTTAGTTAAAAAAAAAAATTCACGTGAAATAAAGAAAATGGCATTACTTTTTGACTCACCCTCGTAGTTTCGTGTTTGGTTTGTTAAACAAAATTTAATCTCGGCAACAGTCGGATATTTCCGTTAGAAAATGAACGGTTTTGAATAGACGAATTTGAGATAACGAGTAAAACGAAGAACAGCAATAAAATATTGGACATCATGACTTTATCTATCGATCTTATACTCAAGAGTTTTGAAATACCGGAAAATGTGGAAAAGAAATCTCGAAAGTGTTTGTAATTGTTCTTCCTTGAAAATTCCTTAAGGAAAGTGTTTTTCTTTACTTCTTTTTTGTTTTACTTTAACAACAAAAGGAAGGTAACGATTGATGACGATGATTTTTAGCGGGAAGCTCAAATGTCTGATGAAGAAGAAGGGACCATATTTGATTTGTCTTCAATTTGAAATTGAAAGAATCTTCCAGTGATTATGCGAGCTGACAGAGAAAATGTAGACGTAAGAAGTTCTGTCTACATTTTCTCTGTCAGCTCGCAAAGTCGCTGGGAGGTTCTTTCAGAGTGTCTACTGATTTTCTATAGAAATATACACATTATTGGAAGGAAAGAAGACTTTATTGTTTGCATGAACGAATAAAATGAACAATTCTTAAACATGCTTATCAATTCAATGTTCAAATTAACCAGAGAAAAAATAGAACAAATTGTTTGAAAAATTCTTATAATCACCGATAAATATCCATATTATAATTCTGCTAGTCCGTTTGTTCGCATATTCTGTTCATCCACATAGCCTCCCCGCAACCAATTGGGATATCCTCACACATTTCTCAAATGATTAGCCTAGCCCATAGCTTCACAAGAAAGACAATTGCATATATTTAACAATTCTACCAAATTTATATAAAAACATGAAAAATCCTCGGAAATTCCACAGAAAGACAAAAAAAAAAATCAAGAGTAGCTATCTAAGCAAAAAAAGATGACTTGCAATTTTATTACATGTAAATCCTATTGTTGGCTTAGTAATAAATAATGCAAGAATATAAGCTAATAATCTATATAAGACTTAATGCACGGTGATAGTAGTAGTAGTAGTAGTAGTAGTAGTAGTAGTAGTAGTAGAGAGAGAGAGAGAGAGAGAGAGAGAGAGAGAGAGAGAGAGAGAGAGAGAGAGAGAGAGAGACGAATAAATTAATGAATAGATGAAAGAAAAATCATGATTAATGGAAAAGGTGTCTGCCTCCACAACTCAAACAATCATTATTTCTACAATAAGAAGTCAAATAAAAAAAAATCTTATGTTTTTATTTGAAATAAAGATAAAACAATACCCTTTTTCTAAATTTTAGGGTCTAAAAGGGCCGGTTTAGCTCAGTTGGTAGAGCGTCAACTCTTACACTATAAAGGCAAATTGAATGACAATTTGAAACGCCTCAATATTGACCTGAGTATCTGGGAAAATCTAGCATCAAATCGGAAGGAATGGCGTAAGACATGTTTCGTTAGATTAAAGAGCTTTGAAGAAAATAGACTGATCAGCTCCGTCTAACTTTAAAACTGTGTAGCTTCATAGCTCGCAATATGTCTTCTTGATAGCATGTCCAAAGGTGACGTTGATACGAATACCGTATCAACGTCACCTGATGAATGCATGCGATTTTAGCATGTATGAAACCTAAGGTTGTGACTGTTCTATTGCCATCAAATAAATAAATATGTAATCCCTTTATATATTTATTTTATTACATTATATAATTGCTCTATTCTTTATATCGAGCACTCTCCTAATACTACTGCAATTTGGCGCACCATTCCAGTGAAAGCTGAAGCAGTGACTATCCCAGGCTATATATATATATATATATATATATATATATATATATATATATTATATATATATATATATATAATAACAAAAAACCCAGACAACTGACTCCTTATTGAGGAAAATATCAATTTATGAATGATGTCGATTCAATTACTTTGTAATATCACGAAATGAAGTATGCCACAATTTGATTTTTTTCCCTCAAATCCAGACATTTGCTTACCACGCCATTAGCAAAGGACTAATCACAAATTAGGATGTCAAATCAAGGAAGAAGACATTTTTAGAAATTTCCTTTTTTTTGTTATTTTTAAGAATTTTCGCTTTTCGCTACATCTAAGGTAACTTTAACAACTATAATCGAGGAAAATAATCACTTCCTATGTGTGTCTTAGCCATTAATATTTCATTAAAATTTGTGGCAATAATAAAGAATGGTTTAGTTTGTTCAATTTTTTTGTCCAATACTGTACACACACACACACACACACACACACATATATATATATATATATATATATATATATGTGTGTGTGTGTGTGTGTGTGTGTGTGTGTGTGTGTCTGTGTGTATCAGGAAGCGCGTGGCGTAATGGTTAAAGTCATGGGAAATGGACTTGTCGCCCCGAGTTCAAATCCTGGACGTGGTAATTGCATTTCAATTAGCACTAATACCCTTGGGAAAGGTATGAATCCTACTCTCTCTCCAATTATGGGAAAATAGTAGGGCAGACTGGGCTCTAGGAGAAGGAAAACTCTGAATTCAAACCTGTTAAACTCCGCTTAAGAAATTGACCTTGTGTCGCATCCTGCTCGTGCGAAGGGGTTGGTAAATATATATATATATATATATATATATATATATATATATATATATATATATATATATATATATATATATATATATATATATATATATAGTAGCAATAGTGTATGGTTATTACTATCTCACTTGTTGAGTTAGCGGTGTGCCAAAATTTTGCGATATTTCTAGGAGTGCTCAATATCAGTGATAGAGCTATTATATATGAGAATAGATAAATATATATTAGTTTGTGTATATATATTTATTGCATGGATGTAATTATGCGACCCTGGGTTTCATGCCTTTTTTTTTCGGCATTCATCAGGCGGAGTGAAAAGTTTCTTTAAAAATCCGATTAATATACCCAAAAAAGATTTATTGTGTTGATAAGTTAATTTGCGTGTTAGTGTGTATAAGCTTGTATATATATGTTGGTGCATGTGTGCACATGTGCGTGCATGTGTACTCTATTGGACAAACAAAAGAACAGAGAGAGAAAAAACTTAACCATTCTTTATCATACCCCCACACTCAATCACGCACACACACACACACACACACACACACACACATATATACATATATATATATATATATATATCTGTGTGTGTGTGTGTGTGTGTATAAATATATGTGTGTGTGTATATATGTGTGTGTGAAGTATAGTCGACGCCGGTTTATTAATCGACTCTCTTTCTTTCACGTCATAGATCGCCTGATGACTTTTGCTCAAATCGAGGGCTACCAATTTCATTAATGACAGAGATTTATATTACTTTTTTTTTTGTCTACATCGAGATATACCAATTTATTGGATGCTAGATTAAATTAATCAGACCAATAATCTGCAGCATATATTTAACAACTGGGGTCACCATTTTAAATAATGAAATCTATATGCTACATGATATTAACGTTCAGACATCGACAAAATCCCGAGAGATTTTTGTTATCTTTATCTTTTGGACAATAAAGAATCGAGAAAATTAAATTATATTCAAAGAAACAAGAGATTCTACGAATTAAATTGTAAATGACAGCGCCTAATAAATACACAAAATTAATAAGAAGAAAAGGTGGATACACAATGTAAATAAGATTAGAAAAATTCATATGAGAATATTTACGCATGATTAGACTCAGAGGACACATTTTAAATAAAGAAAAAGAAAATGGTGAGGCTAAAAAAATAGACATATTTGAATAGTTATATAATAGAAAATACACTTGTCAGGATTTAGATTTTAAAATACGGGCGTGAGTCAAACAGTAATGCCATTTTCTTTATTTTATATAAAACTTAAATAAATTTCTCTGAATGTTTGAGATGAGGCTTGATGATTAGTATTATCTGCGTTATTCGGACTATTGTCCTCATCTTCATTGTTATTTGTACAACGTTTCGGCCGATATTTTCCTATTTCTTGTCGGACTCGGGAACCTTCTCGGACTCGGGAACCTTTTTTTCCATGGCTCCCGAATACGACAAGAAAGTTCCCGAGTTCGAAAAGAAGGTTCCCGAGTCCGAGAAGGTTCCCGAGTCCGACAAGAAATACCTGAAGAAGGCCGGAGGGTATATCGACCGAAACGTTGTACAAATAACAATGAAGATGGGGACAATAGTCCGAATAACGCAGATAATACTTAAATAATTTTAAAAAAATATAAAACTAATGCCTACATTGAGACCAAACGAGACCCAGAGCAAGGATCCGATGAGCAAGACCCAACTTGCCAATCAACAATGTCCTCCTTCTGCATGGCAATGCTCGACCACACATAAGCATCAGGACAAGGGAGAAAATCGCCTCATTCGGGTGGACAACTTTACCGAATCCTCCATACTCACCAGATTTAGCGCCTTCAGACTATCATCTCTTCGGCTCCATGAAAGAGGATTTGAGAGGCAAACATTATTCCAGTGACGAGGAAGTGAAATCTGTTGTGAAGTGGCTCAAAGAACAATCAACAGAATTTTACGGACATTGATACATATTTGAAGGTGGAACATTGCTATTGAGAGAAACGGTGACTATATAGAGAAGTAGAGATGTGGTCCACAGAGTACCAGCTTCATTTTGATGTATGATACATGTTCCTATGTTGGTAATTATACCTGTCCTAAACAAAATGGCATTACTTTTTGACTCACCTTCGTAAGATTTTACATGGTGCGACAGAAATATCTCCCACATTTTAAACTCTCACCTGTTTGGTGCAAGTGAACTTAGGCAAGTGGTAATCGTAGCTCCGTCTAGCAAATGCCCTACCATTTTTTCAGATGTCATCATGGCAAGGCCTGTTGGCTGGTGCTGTAGAATAATCCTACTGCACCTCTGCAGAGGGTAAGACCCCCTCCTTAATGGGGCCACTTGTTAACCATGAGTGGTGATCTATGTTGCTTAATGACGGAAGCCTGCTGGCTGAATAGTGTATGACATGCAACACGTCCCTTTGGCCCTTGTATAGGGTCTCCTGACCTTGCATACTAGTCCTTCAGGGCGCGGGTCCAGTGTGCTTCGGCCACTGGATCAGGGTAAAGTAAAATTAATAGCATCGATCCCAGGGGGCTATCCCCAGGCAATACCTGCCCCCTTGTGGAAAGAGTTGGGTTTATTGCCCAGTTCCTGAGGCGCCACCTTGAGGGGGAATGCCGAGGGGATCGACGCAATTTTTGTTCTTTCCCACCTATGAACTTCGGCTTGTGGGTGGGCCCACATTAAAACGAGGCCTTGTGCCCAGTCCATACAAGTGGGGTATGAGACAAATATACCTTTGGCCCTTACTCGAGCTAGGCGGTCGGTCAGAAAGGCCCCACCCCGATCAATCGGCATGTCAAGTCCTTGCACCTATAGGATTGTCCTGATAGTATTGTTCTTATGGAAAAACCCATAACTCTTTTTATCCTATATGTGCTAGAAGGCAGTGGCTGAGGGTCTTAGTGTCCTGGGTATAACGTTAAACTGCGTCTAGTGGCGATGTTCTAATTATGGAGCTCTGGGGAGTTTGGAGTACCCCTTCATTGCCATTACTCCCAGGTCAACTCTGACCCAGAGTAGTAATATCTGTTAGGGTCTAATCTATGAATTAAATAGATTTTAAAAAATGTGTTTAAAAAATTGAATCTCCATAGAAGAATGAATAACTCAGAAACGTCCTCGGCATAAAATAACCCAAGGGTTGACATGATGTAAAAGCCAACCAACCAACGATCATGTCTTGGACCGGTGCACACCGCGCATTTGCTGTTGAAACGTTTATCTTTCAGACTGGAGAATCTTTACTTGCTACACAAAAAATGTTTTCGTGTTCATATCATGTTACATCAGATTTATGCAGTTCCGAATAGAAAACCGATACCGCTATAGGTTGAAAAATTCAGAATCGCATGTTCATCGATTAAAAGAATGCTATCTGGGGGAATCAAAGGATGCTATTTCCCAAAATGTGGCAGAAATTCTGACAGACATGACCGTTGGTCTTTTTGTCAAACCGCATTTAAAAAGACACCTCTAATTTGCCTTGAACAGTAAAAGGATTTCCAAGGAGTTTTACTTTATCTAATATCACGTCGGCAGTGGAAAAGAAGAAGATTGTAGATGCGCTATGATTTTTATACCATAATGACTTCAATGGTTGCCAATAGCAACATGGTTGGTAGTTTTTAACGTTTCAGAAAAATAGATGTAACTTCATAATCAAATGGAACCTGATTAATTATCGTTCAAATTTAAACAAGGTGTGTGGAAACAACTCAAAATTCTATGTTTAGTGTTTTATAGCAGCGGTTCCCAACCACCGGTATCGGTATCAGCCGGACAGCAAGGAAGTCTATCCTCTCTTCGCTAGACTAAGGAAATTGTTTTTTTTACGTCTGAGGTGAAGTGCCACACCTACAATCAGCTCTCCACTTTACTGCACTAAAGCTGAGCTATTCATGCGCTGAGTTGGCGAGGAGCTGATATCGAACCCGGAACCTTGTGGTTCTCTAAAAAATAGTTGGTCTTCTCTTATATTTGTTCCAGGTGTCAACAAAAGATTCAAAATTATTTGAAGAAAGAATTTTCGGAAATAAATGATTGAAAATCAATGTATTATAAGTTATATAATGAACCGGTTTAGCTCAGTCAGTATAGAGCAGCCGCATAGAAACACAAGTTTCCGGGTTCTCCAACTCAGTGCATAGGTAACGCTGCTTGAATCTGTGCGATAAAGTGGGGAGCTGATGGTCGGTGTGGTGCTCCACCTCAGATGCAAAAACAGTCTCCCTTGTCTAGAGCAACCGAAAAGGGGATAGACTCCCTCACTGTTAGACTGATGCCGACAATTGGCCACTTCGCCAATTTTACTTTTTCATATTATTATATGACATTTTCGTTGTTAATAATTGCTTAATTTACATCATCAGAATAACTTAGTAGAAGTTTATAATGCAAACTGTATACCTCATCAGAGTAACTTAGGCTTGGGAAAAAGATTGGAGAAATTGGAGATCATAGGAAAAATCGTCAGACTGCAGCACTGTTAAGATCATCTAGAATACTCAGGAGAGACCTGGAAACCTGAGAAGAATTGCTGTTACTAAGATTTCAGTGAAAAACCTCCAGTTAAAACTGGTGTCAAAAACTCGCAAAGACGGGAATTAACAGCAAAGTCTCCACCGGTCTATATCTAAAATACAAAATGTTGCAAAAGGCTAACATGAAGTAATTTATGTTGAACAATCATCTTAGTAAAAAGTGCTTGCTTCTCTTGAAGAACAGTTTTCAAATCCCGACTTTAATCGGGGCTCGAACTCCGACCGCTGAAAGGAGATATGCAACTCTCTCAGTTACCGGAAACAGGCTATTTAAAACCATTTTTAAAATATCAGGAATTATCAGAATTCAACGATAAACCCAGTCGCATTTTTTTTTTTCAGATTTCAGTTTAGAAATCTTTTTTGCAATAACAGACATAACAATGAAATGCTAATTAGAACCTTTCACTCCTTCATAAATAGGTTGCTTGATTTTAACGGCATGTCAAGCTATCAATGGTTATCTTATGCCAAAAAGGTTTGGGAATTGAGTTCAATGTACGCTTATATTAACATTTTTGAGTAATTGTTTCTTAAGAGTTTTTTGTTCACACGGTCATATCGATTAGGAATAAGTTTTAAAACATATCTGTTTGACCCATAAATTGGACCCTAACAGGTAATAGCATTTTATGTCAGAGTAGAGCTGGGAGTAATGGAAATGATGTGGTATTCCACACTCCTCAGATCTCGTCAGTTAAAAGAAAAACTTTTTTTTTTTTCAAGTCAAATTTGTCGAAACTTTCAACCTGTAAGTCGGCGACAAACTTAATTTAAAAACAAAACAAATCTAGTGCACAGGTTAAATTGAATCTGAAATCAAAATTATAGCAAAAAGCAATTATTGATCTCAGTTCGAAGCATTTCAACGTCTAAAGTTGAAAAAGGACGACTTAGATGGGTGTTCTTCAAGTTCGGATTTGCTGTTTTATAAAATTATACAACTCTCAAGAGATGTGACACACATACAAAAACCAACGAGACTGAGTAAACATTTTTGGGCTAAACTTGCAAATCGATCGGAAAATTAGGGTGACCGAGAAAAAACAGAACCCACAAATTTTGTAATAAAACTGTTAATTTTAACTAGGGGGTTTTAGGGTTAGGGTTAGGGTTTATGGTTAGTTTAATGGGAAAATAAATAATATGGGTTCTGTTTTTTTCTGGGTCAGCCTGTATACAGGGTGACCCATAAAAAACAGAACATACAAATTTTGTAATAAAACTGTTAATTTTAATTAGGGGGGGGGGTTAGGGTTAGGGTTAGGGTTATTTTAATGGGAAAATACATAAATAATTTGGGTTCTGTTTTTTCTGGGTCACCCTGTAATATGTTTTAATTTTCTGACCGATTTGCAAGTATAGCCCATTTTTGGTAACTTAATTACAAATTAACTTTATCTCATTCGAAATTGTTCCCATAAGTTCCCGGAAGTCTTCAACTGACACTGGCTTTAGTTGATTCAACAACAGTTTCAAAATGGCGATCACGAAGCAGGGGCTTTGATAATTTGGGAACTTGAAATAGTCAAAAAGACTAAGGTCAGTTTCGTCCAGGGTTTGGTGTAACCCCACAGGAATATACCTTTGGGTCAAAGATCTCGTTCACATAGAAAATATCTCGAAAGTATTTAAAAAAGATATTTTTCAGATTGGCAACCCTGACTAAAAATCAACTTATTAATGTTAATTCATCACAGGAGCTGATGGTAGGTGAGGCGCTCCACCGCAGATGCAAAAAGAATCTCCTTGGTCGAGCACTAGTGAAAAGGAGATAGACTCCCTCGCTATCCAACTATTCCAACTTTAAGCCATCCCGTCGATTTTACTTTACTTATTCTCTATTTGTGAACTCATATGTCTCTCGGTCATCCAAAAGTGTTTTCTGATACCTAAAATAAAAAATGAACTCTGGCTGGGATCGAACTTAATCTCCACAAGGCTGTGTTAACTTGTTAAATGTTGGTTGATTGTTTCGTTTTACGGCATATCAACCCTTTTCGGATAATTTAATGCTAAATTAAGTCTTATTCGGTTTCTATCAGCACCTGCTGTTCCTTAAATGGTCACCCATCAAAGTATTGAATAGACTCATCGCTTTTTAACTTCGGTGATCTAGCTGAAACCGGTGCTTTCAAAGTGACTTGGCCATAAGCCACTTGTTAAATATTTCTGTCGAATTGTCCTGCGGTTTTACACACAAACTGATAATGTGTTCCATTTTCATGAGACAAAATACCCATCAGCGTAACACACACTTATAATACCACAAGATGACTTATCTGAACGCGAATTCTGTGAGGCAAACATATTTATTGAATGTGTTTCACAGGTCAACATATATATATATATATTTCATTTTCGATTAGGGCTGCCAACCTGAAATAAAAGCAAGTTAGTCATTAATTTCTAGACTGAATATAGGTACATATTAGCATATATTTAAAAAATATCTTATTATAATGGAGATTGTTTGTTTGTCTGTCTGTAACCGAAACTATATTACTTCTCAACTCACAATCCCCTTTGTTATTTACGCCATATTGTCCACGATTGTTATTTTTATTTAAACCTCAATTATTAATAAAATTATTTTACATTATTAATACTTTTGACTTTATCTACATTCTAATAACATGCAAATGTATTCATATATGCAACAAAATGGCGGGTTACAGTGTGAACAGGAAAGCTAATTTGCATATTGATATTAAAAGTTTAATTTTATTAAATATGCGCTTGGTATTATTGATTTCTAATTGTTTGGTTTTTTCTTAATGAATATGAGCAAAAATCTCGGGGATAAATCTTAAAAGAAATCCATTAATATAAAGAAATAACAGTAAGTTTATTCTTTACTTCCTAATTTAACTGAATAGTAAAATTAGGAAAATTCAGCAATAAAAGGAGGGAGTGATGGAAAATGATGGAAGACTTAGTTTCAAAGTTGTTCTATTCTTCGATTATACCCCCTCTGTTTCAAATCATTTTATTTGGATTTTTATTCAGTTTCAAAAGTATTTCAAATTTAACATATTTCATTACATTAAAATTCAAATACTTGCACCCGGAGGGTGCATATATTTGCTAGTCTAAATAAAATTGCTAGGTGCACAATTTTAGAAAAAGTCAACTGGAAATATGTTCACGCCTTGTGAATCAAAGAAAAAAAAATTCGTTGTTATGTTGAATCTTTGCAGCTGCCATGTTTATCTGAACACAAAAAAGTAATTAACTTTAAGAATTGAGACGAGAAAACTGTGAGTAACAACAGTTTATATTTCATTGCCTAGGGCAAGCAGCAAGAGGCATTGGCGTCGGTAATTTTCACCTTTAGTTGTTAAAATTCCTAGCATAAAATTGTGTGTGCGCATTATCTGAAATGAACTTAATTGTTATTAAGAACACATTTTATGATATTTTTCTGTTAAAGCAATGCAGTTGTATTGTTTTCGAAACGATTATAAGATTTGTATATTTCGCACGGACCCATTCAAAATGAAAGTCATTTTCAAAGTGAAAGTCAGTTGGCTAAATTCCTAGCATAAAATTATTTGAAATGAACTTAATTGTTATTAAGAACACATTTTATGATATTTTTGTGTTAAAGCATGCAGTTGTATTGTTTTCGAAACGATTATAAGATTTGTATATTTCGCACGGACCCATTCAAAATGAAAGTCATTTTCAAAGTGAAAGTCAGTTGGCTAAATTCCTAGCATAAAATTATTTGAAATGAACTTAATTGTTATTAAGAACACATTTTATGATATTTTTGTGTTAAAGCATGCAGTTGTATTGTTTTCGAAACGATTATAAGATTTGTATATTTCGCACGGACCCATTCAAAATGAAAGTCATTTTCAAAGTGAAAGTCAGTTGGCTAAATTCCTAGCATAAAATTATCTGAAATGAACTTAATTGTTATTAAGAACACATTTTATTATATTTTTGTGTTAAAGCATGCAGTTTATTTCGCACGGAGACTTTCAAAATAGCTATCGGCTTAGTGAAAAGTGAAAGTCAATGGAGGTTACGCTAATTGCCTTATTTGCTAGGAATTTTAACAACTAAAGGTGAAAATTACCTTGGCGTCTATGTTAACTCAGATAAAACAGAGTCCATGTGTTTTAAACAAGATGAAACCATCTCCACATTAAATGACAAACCTCTGAAATTAATTGACCAGTTCATATTCCACAGTAGCTATATCTAATCTAAGCGATGTCAATATACGGATAGGGAAGACAAGGTCTGTAGTTGATGGGTTATCGATTATATAATAAAATAAAATGGGAATTCTTCCAAGCTGTAAACGTGTCAGTACTACTGTTTGGCTGCACAGCCTAAACGAGGTGCTTGAAGAAAAAAACTAGACAAGTTGATTTCAGATAATTTTATGCTAGGAATTTAGCCAACTGACTTTCACTTTGAAACAAGACGGTAGCCATTTTGAATGGGTCCGTGCGAACTACACAAGGATACTGCGTACTGTTTTAAGGAAATCCTGGAAGCAGCGCCCTTTAAAGCAGCAGTTGTACGGCAATTTACATTCCATCTCACAAACCATTCCAAATACATGTTTGGCACTGCTGGAGAATCAGGGACGAACTCATAAGAGACCTTCTTCTGTGGACTCCTACACATGGACAAACCAATTTTGGCTGACCTGCAAAAACTTACATTCATCAGATCTGTGCAGACACTGTCAGCTGTGTAGAGGACAGGCTAAGAGCGATGGACGATAGAAACGTGCTCAAGAGTCAAGGGAATTCATGTTATCGGCACGACTTGATGGTGATGATATATATATATATATATATATATATATATATATATATATGAATAAAGGAAAGAAAGTATAGAATGGATAATATAGGATATTTTAATCAATTTTACTTACACGTGTTTTCGTCAGGAGTTTATCCATGTGTACATTATTCAACCTATTATTATTTTTAAATAACCAAATAAAATGAAATAATAATGATAGAAAAAATGTAGAAATGTTCCGCACAAATAAGGATTTACTCTGATGAAGGTCGAATTTTCTTTGTGTGCGGAACATTTCTACATTTTTTCTATCATTATTATTTCATTTCATTTGGTTATTTAAAAATAATAATAGTTTGAATAATGTACACATGGATAAACTCCTGACCGAAACACGTGTAAGTAAAATTGATTAAAATATCCTATATTATCCATTCTATACTTTCTTTCCTTTATTCATTTTTTCAACATAACGTCGTATTCACTTCCAGTTTCATTTTTACACACACACACACACACAAACACACACACACACACACACACACACATATATATATATATATATATATATATATATATAGTAGTGCCTTGTCTTACGATTTTAATTTGTTTCATATGTAGCTCACTTTCCTCGTATATCAAATCAATTTTCCGTATTGAAATAAACTTAAATGCCTTTAATCCGTTCCGGTTCCTTCCAAAAAACACTATTTTTATTACATTTTTAAATAAGAAAAATAACACTCTGTTGCACAAAAACACAATAAAATAGCATGTAATAATTATCTGCTCTAATATGTTTTATGTTTTATGAATAATATTTTTCTTTGACGTAATGTTTGCAAATGTTTTTAGTGAACTTATTAACATAAGCGTATCTGAAGCTCACTCGTACCGTACATTTTATCTCACAATACAAAACAAAAAATCGACTATGTGACAGCTCGTAACTAAAAAAAACTTGTAAGATGGGATACTCGTAAGTCAAGTCACCACTGAATATTGAAATTTTGATGTTTGTTTTTAACAAAATTTATACTTCTGTCATTGTCGTTTTAATAAAAGTCACCAACAGTTTGCCTTCTCCAAAAGGGAATTTTTCGCTTCTTATAAAACTCTCCAAGTATTTTATTAAAAAGAACAAAGACAGTTTTAAAGAATTGAATATTTCTCTGCTCCATTTAAGCATTCTTTTAAATTCAGAAGAAAATTTGAATTTAGTAAATCACTGTAATTTGGAAAGCAGAGATCACACAATATCGTGGGTGATACTTGGAAGAAAACAAAGAACTTTTTCCCTACAGGCACTTTTAAAATTTTCATATACATATAAATATATATCTATATATGTGTGTGTGTGTGTGTGTGTGTGTGTGTGTGTTTAGTGAACGGAAGACGTATGTTTGCTAATATGAAATTTGTATCGTTCGTAAGCGTCGGCATGTGTTCGCAAAGTGACGTCAGAGGAATAGCAACAAAATTTATCTAATTTCATCGGTTTTTTCCCGGCGGAAGGCAGCGATAATGATAAGAGAAAGACAAAATCTTATTAAACGACAATTCCCAAGGTTTGCGCTCAAGAAATCCGAGAATCAATAAGGTGTTCTCAACTTCTGAACTTTTTCTTTGTTTACCTAAAAGCAAATTTTCTAGCTTTGTTGTTTAATGGGTCCGAAAGATGCGTACAAGAATGTTTTTTTTTTTTAATTTTTATTATTTTTATTTATTTATTTTATTTTTTTGAGGCGGAGAATCTTTCAATAAAGGCAGGTGCGCTTTATGTGGCTATAATCTGAGAACGAGATTTTTGAAAACCACTTCTGACAACGTCGCAAATAACAATTTTCCTTTTCAGAGCCAATTTCAAATTTTATTGAGATTGAATATTTGTCCATGGTTAAAAGGGATTCGGAGTTTCGGTTTCATTAATTTCATTTCTAATGGAATGGATCGGTCGGTAGAGCAACGGGTAATTTGCCCAGAGGTTCAACCTCCTTAAAAGAAAATTGCTATTGATAAACCGCAACTTAACCATTTTTTGTGCTCTTTCACTGGAAATAAGTCGAACATTTTTTTATTCTTCAGATAAATAGACGGTCAGTAAGAAATGCAGTGCCAGGTTACGCGCAAATTAGAAATGATCTTTATCTAAAAAATATTTCTGGGGAAATTTATAGCGGTTAACGTGCTGGACTGTGATATCGCTGTAAGCGAGTTCGAACTCCAGTCATGCTGTTAATCTCATATAGGTATGAATTTAACTATTCTCTCACCGGTTATTGATAAATTGGAAAAAGCTATTTAACCTTGGTATGGCAACCGGTGAAAACAGCTGTACGATCACCTGGCTTCTATTACACAAACAATCCGGGCTAAGCGAACAAGACATACCGGACAATGCTGGAGAAGCAAGGACGTTCTCCTGTGGACACCTACACATGGACACACCAGTGTTGGTCGATTAGCAAAAACCTACACTGATCAACTCAGAATTGATTCTGGATGCCGTGCGGAAGACTACCAGGAGCAATGACCGACAGAAACGTTCGGCCATGGAAAGTCATGGGAATCCGTGCAAACAGCGCAACCGGATGATGATGATGATGGGGAGGAGGAGAATGAGGACGATGATGATGATGATGATTATGATGATGGCAACTGGTCTAGGAGAAGGAAATCTGAATTTAAACAAGATCTCGGAAGTGGGTAACTCCTTCAGGCTATTCCTACCCAAGACACGCCACATAGGTAGTACTACCACGATCAAACCAGTTTACAAGACCAGTGAAGAAGATGCGAAAGAGATTTGAAAGAAAATTAGGTTAAATCGAACTTAACGGACCTAAATTCCACTATCGTATGTCACTCCACCGAAAGAAAAGAAAAATACCAAAAATCAGGGAACTAACCGAATTTAATGAAATGTTCAGTGTTGATTTATTAATGAATAAAAGATATAATGCACCAGTTATTTTATTTAAAACTTTTACATTTTTTCAGGTCAGTTAACTTTGAACCATGTATTTTTGAGAATCTGTGTTAGGCCTCAAAGATGCGTGATTCAAAGTTAACTGACCTGAAATAATGTAAAGTTTTTAAATAAAATAACTGGTGCATTATATCTTTTATTCATTAATATATCAACACTGAAATTTCATTAAATTCGGTTAATTCCCTGATTTTTGGTATTTTTTCTTTCAACGGGGTGACATAAGATGGAAATTTAGGTCCGTTAAGTTCGATTTAACCGAAAATTATATACGTATGGCCATTAAAGGTCAATTTGTATTATTAATGTGGTTGTAAATAAAAACGCGCGGATCCGACCGGACTGATTTGATTGGTCTGGCTGGGAAAAGGTTAATTAAGAATTTAAAAATTGATTACATAGTTGAGCGGTCAGTGTATATATATATATATATATATGTGTGTGTGTGTGTGTGTGCGTGTTGTGTGTGTGTGTGTGTGTGTGTGTGTGTGCGCGCGCACGCGCGTTTTAAAATGGCTTATTTCGCCTTTGATCCTATGGCAGGTTGTTTCATTGCAAGTGCCTACCTAGTAAGCCTCGTTATCATATATTCATCTTGACGCTAATTTTGATTGTTGGGTCCTGTTACTCATTCAACAAAGAGATTGTAAACTCAAACTCTATATCAGTAATAACCACAAGACTAATTATACACACAGACACACGCGCACACACACATACATCTATATACGCATATATAAACACATATAGGAATATACTATCGCATGCTATATATAAAAGAGAATATTTGACGTGATATTTCAAACCGTCCACCTTTCAGCGTCTTTTCTTCAGATTTCAAATTTTGAACAGACTGATAAACAAGGACTATCTCTTGCTTTTCTCGTTATTCTGTGATGAATATGCCCTGAAGATGATCTAATTAATAGATCGAAACACTGCAGCGTCGGCTAATAAACTTACCACTCAACTCATTTAAACCTGTGTTTTTTAAATTTTCTTAATATACTACACACCATCGGATTCACTTCCGTCTCTTCATATATATATATATATATATATATATATATATATATATATATATATAAATGTAAGATATCCAAAACTGGTAGTAAGGGATGATTCTACATGGGATCTTCAAAATCTCTTTTCCTTCTCCTAGACTGGTTGCCATACAAAGATAAAAGAGCTCACTCTGTCCTACTATTTACTTATAGCTGGCTAGAGATTAATTGTGTACATACCTTTCCGAAGGGCATTAGCGCAATGTGAAATGCAAACTGCTTTATCCAGAATATATATATATATATATATATATATTATATATATAATATAACACACACACACACACACACACACACACATATATATATATATATATATATATATATAGAGAGAGAGAGAGAGAAAATCCTCAGTTTATCAGAAAAATATTTTGGCCTAGTTAATCTCTTCAAATCTGATTCTGATTTCAGAATGGACAAGAATTACATATTAGGTTTATTTAGATATATATTTAAATATATGAAATATAAGATCATTCTTATACATCCTTATATATATATATATATATATATAATATATATATTATATATATATTATCATCATCATCATCATCATCATCAGGTCGCGCAATTATCACGGATATCCATGACAATCTCTCGCCAACCTTCCCTATCATTCATTGTGCCAGAGAGGTCCTCTGCGCAGCATCCAGTATCCTTGCATAGTTGGTCAATGTAGGTTCTTTGTGGCCGGCCCACACTAACATGTCAATGTGTTGGCTTCCACAGGAGAACGTCGCTTATGAGCTCGTCCTTGCTTCTCCAGCACTGCCCAGCATGCCTTGTCCGTCTCACTCGGATGGTTTGTGAGATGGAGGGATATATATATATATATATATATATATATTATATATATATATATATATATATATATATAACGAGCAGGTTTTGTTAAAAACACGGAATATTTCTTCTGTGTGCTCTTTAAGAGTAGACGTTCAAGTTTTCTTGTTGTTTTTCATATATCAGGGTCCAGATGATAGAGAATAAAATTCGCGTGACCAAACAACCAACCTCAACAACCAATAATCACCCCGATGACGACCAGGGAAATGGCTGAAAGTGCTTGGGTAAAAAATATGGAACACTTCTACCATCTGGACGCTGATATACTAAAAACAGCAAGAAAACTTGAACGTCTATTCTTAAAAGATCATCAAGAAGAGATATTCCATGGTCTTTAACAAAACCTACTTAAATAATGATAACTTGCTGCCAAAATATCCAATACATAGTATCCGGCTCAGAACCACAAGGTTCTGGGTTCAATACCAGCCCTCGCCAACTTAGCGTATGAGTATCACAGGGATCTGTGCAGTAAACGGGGAGGAGAGGGTATGTGTGGCGCCCCTCCTCAGACGCAAAATAATCTCCCTTGTTTAGCGCTAGGGAAAAGTGGATAGACTCCCTCACTGTCTGGCTGATACCGTCGTGGGTAATTCCATGTCAAATCATCCAGGCCATGTCACCCACCCCCTTCAATTTTTCTGAAATTTGGTACAGGTGTTAACTATGTTAAAGTTAGACAATCCCCAAAATTTGAGTTTCCAATTCCAAAAAGTGGCGGAGTTATGGCGATTTTTAGCTCTCCAAATTTGAGGGGGGGTCGCAAAAAATGGCGACATTTTGTATTCTATTTTTTTTTTTTTTAAGTCTGAAAGTTAACAGTTTTTAAGTTATTGATGATTTTTTATTTTTTCATAGCAAGATCAATATCCCAATGTGGCACTGCATCTATGACAAATATTTTTTTCTATTATTATTTCATATATATTGAACATTATTTGTACCAAAAATATAGTTTGATTTTTGCTCAGAACCGAAGCTATAAATTTTGTTAAAATTTGTTAAAATTTCTCAATTCAATTTTTCTGAAATTTTGTCCAGGTTTAACGTTAGAAAGTTTCTGATTTGCAAAATTTTAACATGTTGTAGCTTTGGTTCTGGACAAACACCAAACTACCTTTTTGGTACAAATAATGGTCAATATATGTGAAATAATAATAGAAAAAAATTTAGATTCAGTGCCACATCGGGATATTGATCTTGCTACGAAAAAATCAGAAATCATCAATAACTTAAAATTGGTTGACTTTCAGACTTTTTCGATATCATTTGTGGGTTTCTCGGGTAAAAATCCTTTTATAAACCAATTTTTAAGAGTAGGGAAGCTCTAGAACTCGTTTTACAGATAAAAATAGATTACAAAAAATCGCCATTTTCGCGAAACCCACCAAATTTGGAGAGCGAAAAATCCAATTTTGGGAAATGTCTAAATTTAATACAGTCCACACCTGTACAAAATTTTAGAAAAATTGAAGGGGGTGGGTGACAATTTTACTTATTTCTGGATGATGTGACGTGGAATTGGCCACATATATATATATATATATATATATATATATATATCAGTCATCCACGGACACGTGTTTCAAAGTTTACTTTTCATCAGTGTGGCTCGACATTTTAACAGCTATCTTTAGCCCGGTTCGAAACCCGACATAATTTTCTTCTGCCTAGTGCCTTACCCTTGCGGCCATCAGCAGCTGTTAGTCTGGGGTGAACAATTAATTGATACATACCTACGGGGTATGTTTTTACAATCACCAGAGAACTCAAGTCTGTAATATAGCAGTGTGTATCAAAATTATCTCAATTTCTTTTTTTTATGAAGTTTTACTCATCTAAAATTTGTCGCAACAATACTTTAAAAATGTGTACAAGCCAAATATGCGTCCTCCGGGTGCTTGTATTTCAGTTTTAATGTAATAAAATATATTAAATTGGAAAGAATAATGAAACTAAATAAGAATGCAGATATAAAGATTTGAAACAGAGGGGATATAAATCGAAAAATGGAACAACTTTGAAACCAACTCTTCCATCATTTTCATCACTCCTGTCTTTCATTGCTAAATTTGCATAATTTAACTCACTAGTTAATTAGTAAGTAAAGAATAAAATTAGTTATTTCTTCTTGTTAATAATTTCTTTTAAGATTTTTCTCTGAGAATTTTGGCTCATATTTATCAAACTAAAAACAAACAATTAGAAATCAATAATTCAAGCACATATTTATTAAAATCAAATTTGTAATATCAACATACAAATTAGCCTTCCCGTTAACACTGTAAACCACTTTTTGTTATAATATATATATAAATACAATTACATGTTATTAGTATGTAGATAAGGGCGTGCCCCTTGAGGGGGAATGCCGACGGGATCGACGCAATTTTTGTGCTTACCACCCATGAGCTTCGGCTTATGGGAGGGCCCACATGAAAACGAGACCTTGAGTCCAGCGCTAATAAGTGGGATGAGAGGCAAATACCTGTAGATAAGGCCAACGCCGGGGTCCAGTGGCTTCTACCCTGGATCTTTACAAGTTAATAGCGTTGATCCCAGGAGGCTACCCCCCCCCCAGGCAACACCTGTCTCCTCGATTTAAAGGGGCAGGGCTGGGTTTATTGCCCAGCGCCTGGGGCGCCCCCTTGAGGGGGAATGCCGACGGGATCAACGCAATTTTTGTGCTTATCACCCGTGAGCTTCGGCCCACGTTAAAACGAGACCTTGTGTCCAGCGCTCATAAGTGGAATGAGGGGCAAATACCTGTAGATAAGACTAACAGTATTAATAATGTACAACAATTTAATACTAATTGAGGTTTAAATAAAATTATGGAGAATGTGACGTAAATAACTAAGGGAATTGTGACTTGGTTATTGATATAGTTTCGGTTACAGACAGACTGGCACACAATCTCCATTATAAAAAGATTCTTTTTGGCCTTTACCGATAAATGTGCCTTTGTATTTTGTAATGAAAATATAAAAAGTTCGACGATGGAGACAAAATCAATCATTCATTTTTCAAAGTGAAATTGCTGATCAAAGGTCTTCGTATCAATGTTAGATGTTCATTGAACTCAACTGAACTATTTTAGTTACTGTAATGAGTTTTAAATTGATTGCTTCTCCTCCCCCATTAGGGAATATGAATTTGATTAAAGTTTATTAATCATAAAAGCGTTAATGTTACGGTTAACAAACCCATAACTATCAAATTCTTTAAAAAAATGAATGAAAGTGTTAAACTAATCTTCGCTATCATCATTTGTAATGAAATTAATTGGAGTATATACCATGACACAAGGGGATAATTAGTTCTATTTAATATGAATTTTATTGGAAATTCTCTGTGAGAATATTTAAAGTCAGCGGATGAAGAATATAGTAACACACACACACACACACACACACACACACACACACACACATATATATATTATAGCATTTAGCTCTCTTTTTTGCATACACTTTCTTATTTGCTGTCCATCACACACACACACACACACACACACACACACACACACACACACACGCACATATCTTTAATATAGTATAATGAAAGACACCAAATAAGAAAATAGTATGCATAGAAAGAATTCACAATACTATATATATATATATATATATATATATATATATATATATATATATATATATATATATATATATATAATATATATATATATATATATATATATATATATATATATATATTATATGTGTGTGTGTGTGTGTATTTTAGTTATTTTTGTCGACTTTTTCTTTTTTCTTACCTCATATATATATATATATATATATATATATATATATGCGTGTGTGTGTGTGTGTGTGTGTGTGTGTGTGTGTGTGTGTGTGTGCGTGTGTATTACCAATATAATAAGTACATATGGCACCCACATTCAAATATATGCTTACATTAATATGCCTTCACAGTATTTAGTTTACAGTCCAAAATATCAAAATATGACAGAATATTTTTTTCAAAGTGGGTAGTAATTTAAAAAATGTACGAGATTTCAAGACCAAATCAAGAAAGGATGCCGATCTTCCGAACTAAACAGCTTTTTTGTTTTCGAGATTTTCACAAATTCAATAAAACAATTGGTTGAATTTACGTTTTGTGTTTCCATTGAAGCACACACACCAATCGATAATTATTTTAATTATTCTACTCCTTGCGCGTTTTCACGCCAGTTTTAAAAAGTGTTTTTTTTCACTGGAGTGACAACAAGTCTCTTCAGGTCTCCTGGACTTAAAAGTATCTTAGCCTATCTTAGTAAAATGCTGTGGGTTGAATTGTTTCAAGTCTTCCTCTAATCTTCAATTCACCCAATCTGTTTTCCAGTTTCTTGAAGATTTTCCCAGAGCTTCAAAAATGAATAGTATCAGTTACCATCATGTTCCACAACTTTTTCAGTTCTCAGGCAAGGTCCTTCATTTACTTTCAATCTGAGGCAAAATCCACTTGATGACAAGTTATTTTCTTGTTAATTAAAATTTGGTCTGGTCTTTTAGCCTGGGTTAAGTGATCCGTTTGTCTTCCAAAGTCCCAGAGAATGTTATCTGTTTCATTCCAAAAGACAGATTCTGGTTTGTGCATATACCATTCGTCAATATGGTAAAATTTCTGTTTCCTGTGTGTATTATCAATTTTTTGTTTTGACATAATTGGTCCTTATGGAATTATTTTGTGCTTAATAGAGTTTCAGTTTCCCTCGTTAAGTTTCCTCTTCGTAACCATGTCCAGGTCATTTCACGTGTAATGTATTTAGTTTATCGCTTAAAGTAGCCATATAGTTGTTTTTCTTCGTATTTTGTTTTCAAGATTTAACTAAAAAAAGTTCTCTGTTATTGCTGTTATTGGCTACTGTAATCAATTTTTCTTTGCTCTTATTTATATATTCATCGCCACTCAATCATCGATACTTGCATGGCCGCTTCTTCCTTTCATGTCACATAGAATTTATTGATCTCATATTATTATTATTATTATTATTATTATTATTATTTTACTCCTTTTGAGTTTTCACATCAGCATTAGCTGATGGTCTTTCACTGGAGTCTGAGTGACAGCAAGTCTCCCCAGGTCTCCAGGACTCTTTTGAGTATTCTGGAAGATTGCAGCAGTGCAGTGTTTTGAATGGTTTCAATCCTTCCTCTGATTTCCGAACTTTCCAAACCCCTCTCCAATCCTTTTGGGACCGTTCCAAGTGCACCAACTACAATTGGTATCACTTTCACTTTCATATTCCATAGCTTTTTCAGTTCTCTGGCAAGGTCCAGATATTTGTCCATTTTTTCATTTTCCTTTAGCTTTACTCTGTGATCTGCGGGAACTGCAAAATCCACCAGTTGACAAGTTCTTTCTTTTTTGTTTATCAACACTAGGTCTGGTCTTCTTGCTGGGATAAGGTGATCCGTTTTTATTCAAAGTCCCAGAGAATTTTATGCGTTTCATTCTCAAGAACTGATTCTGGTTTATTCATATACCATTTTGTTGTATGGTCAAAATTTAATTTTTTGCATAATTCCCAGTGGATCACCTTCCCAACCCAGTCGTGTCTAGTTTTGTATTATCGTTGTGCTAGTTTGCTACATTCGCAGAGTATATGGTTTACAGTCTCATCTCTATTACCGCAAAGTCTACATGTACTATTTTGTTGGGTCTTATCAATTTTTGCTTTGATATAGTTTGTCCTTATGGCATTTTTTTGTGCAGCACTTATAAGTGATTCAGTTTCTCTTTTGGGTTTCCCTTTCTTAACCATGTCGAAGTCTTTTCATGTGCAACCTCTTCTATTTGTCGTTTGAAGCCTCCATATAATTGTTTTTTTCCCATTTTTGTTTTCTAGTCTTTGTTGTTTTTCTGTTTGTCCATCTGTCGCTTCTACTATTGTTGGCCGCCATAAGTAGTTTGTCTTTGCTCTTTCTTGTGTAATCTTCAAGTTGTTGGATTGTGGTTTCTACGCATTCCTCTATGTTGGCAAGACCTCTTCCCCCTTCCTTTCTTGACACATATAATCTATCTCTATCATCTCTAGGGTGGAGAGCCTTGTGCATGGTTATTAATTTTCTCGTCCTTTGGTCAATCTGTTCTTCTTTTGTCCATTTTAAGAATGGTCCTGAGTATCTTATAATGGGGACAGCCCAGGTATTGATTCCTTGATCAGATTTCTGCTGTTAAGTTTGGTTTTTAGAAGTTTTTTAGTTTTCCTGAGATATTCTTTTTTAAATTTTCCCTTTCATTTCTGTTTGCTTGATATTGTCCGCTTCTAAAATTCCTAGGTATTTGTAACTTTCATTTTCATCAAGTGATTTTATAGTGTCCTGATTTGGCAGTTGTATTCCATTCATTAATTTTCTTTCGCCCTTTTTCATTACTAGCATAGCACATTTTTCAATTCCAAATTCCATTCCTATATCTTGGCTATATATTCTAATAGTTTGTACCAGGGTTTCTAATTCTTTTTCATTTTTTGCAAAAATTTTTATGTCATCCATGTACATGAGGTGGTTTATCTTCTCTTGTGTGCTAGTGAATTTGTATCCCCCTGTACATTTTATTATTATTATTACTTACTCCTTTTGAGTTTTCGCATCAGTGTTAGCTGATGGTCTTTCACTGGAATCTGAGTGACAGCAAGTCTCCTCAGGTCTCCAGGACTCTTCTGAGTATTCTGGTAGATTGCAGCAGTGCAGTGTTCTGAATGGTTTCAATCCTTCCTCTGATTTCCAAACTTTCCAAACCCTTTTCCAATCCTTTTGGGACTGTTCCAAGTGCACCAACCACAATTGGTATCACTTTCACTTTCATATTCCATAACTTTTTCAGTTCTCTGGCAAGGTCCAGATATTTGTTTATTTTTTCATTTTCCTTTAACTTCACCCTGTGATTTTCCTTTAACTTCACCATGTGAATATTATTATTATTATTATTATTATTATTATTATTATTATTATTATTAAGTAGTAGTAGTAGTAGTAGTAGTATCCGAGTTTTTCACACCAGCGCAAGTCTGAGTGACAACAATTCTCCTCAGGTCTCCAGGACTTTCCTGAGTATTCCAGCTGATTTCAACAATGCTGTTGTCTGGATGGTCACAAGCTTAAAAAATGACTAGAGGAATTGGAAATCAAGATTATTATTATTATTATTATTATTATTATTATTATTATTATTGCTGTTGTTGTTGCTTCTGCTGCTGTTGTTGCTGTTGTTGTTATTGTTGTCTACTGCTAGCCAACCAGCACTGGAGGCATGACTGAAGAAACAGAGCTTAAAAATCGGTTTGAGATAGAGGAAGAAACGATGAAATATTTTGGCAAAATTTCACTCAGATCCCCCGAAGGATTGGTAATACAGTTGGCATCTGTTTCGCTTCCTTTCCTGGTCAATTCGCCCAGCGACATCACAAATATCTCATATTTTTTAATGACATTTCATTCACTTTATGCTCGTCTCTTAAGAGAACCAGTCACGTGTTAATGTGTCACGTGTTAATAAGGATATGAATATTGATTAAGATTGATTTGTCATTTCATCATCGATCCTTCTCTTTGGCACAATCTCTTTCTT
>CM042146.1:78837746-78870246 GCA_023376005.1 Doryteuthis pealeii | reverse complement strand
GAATTGTAAGAACCGCTCGTTTTCCTTGAGCAACGAGACGATAAATCACATTTAAGTATTTTAGAAAAGACAAAAACGACAAAAGAAGTCAGAGAAATTCTTTCTCTGATGTTGACATTCAACAAAAAAAGAAAAGACGTACTGGGAAATACTCTTTCAAAGTTGAATGTTTTAGACATCCTAAGAGAAAACCAAATGAAACAAACCAACCGTTATTTCTTATATAAAGAATGCTCATTCAAGATTCGTTAGACAAAACTTCTTTCATCCTCTCTTCTTAAATTAGATATACTTTAACTAAGAACTTTCTTATATGCACAATTGTTACAAGAATAAAATGTGCTACCTGATATATATATATATATATATATATATATATATATATATATATGGTGGAGATGTGGGAACACAAGAACAAAACTCAGACAAAAGTGTGTAGGATATATTTCGCTCGAGCGTTGAGCTCGGCACCGAGCTCAATGGTCTATCGAAATATATCCTACACACTTTTTCTGAGTTTTGTTGTTGTGTTCCTCACATCTCCACCAAATTCTGTCGGATTCATTCCAATCCGCTTTACACACACACACACACACACACACACACACACACACACACACACACGGACACACACACATATTTACAACCCACCCCATTCAAAAAAATATATATATAGTTGTAGAAAAAAACTTTTTTCAACAACTATAAATGGTCTATATTTTACGAAATATATGAGCCCTTTTGGATTAACTACTTATGCTACTACAATGAAAACGTCGTAGCAACTTTTATATATATATATATATATTAATATGTATCGGTATTAGGTCATGTCACCTTTTTGTCTGTCTGGACACCCTAGAAATCAACTTTGAGATGTATCTCTTTTTTTTCATTCACTTCCTGTTTCTATGGTTACACTCCCACACTAAAAAATATATATAATTTTTTATTATTTTTTTGTTTTTGTTTGAATTTATAATATTCAGTCTTTTTTTTTTTGTGATATGCTGAATTGAGACCCATCTGATGAGGCGAACATTTGGGGAGCCGGTTTAAATCAACTTAGATTTATATGGGCCCCAATTTTCGTCGAAATAAATTTATTATATTACTGTATTGATTCTTCCTTTATGATATATATATATATATATATATATATATATATATATATATATATATATATATATATATAGGAGGTATATAATTGCAGATTCACCGTATTCGGCTCAGCCAAATCTCACTTTGTTTACAAAGTTTGAGAACTCTATGTGAAGGTCATTTCCCCTTAGAAATATAGCAATTAAATAGCCTGCTATACTTGGCGATTGACTGTGGATGTGTGGGTAAGAGGCTTGGCGAGCGTAAGTTCGTTCGGGTCTCGAACCCAGCCAGAGGCAGCTGCTAAAACCGTATAACTATACTGATGAGAGGTGATACCTCGAAACACGTGTCTATAGTTTACCCTATATATATATATATATATATATATATATATGAAGAAAAAGTGGAAGTAAATCCGACAATATGTAATTCTATAAAAAAATCTAAAAAATGATTGACGTGTGATGTTTAATAAGCCGACCTTACTCTACGTTTTAAAGTATGTCTTTTTTTCACATATTTGAATATCAACGAAAAGCCGTCACATATCAAAAGCAGGGGCTCGCAGACTTTTGTTCACTAATAATTTATTTTTCTTTAAACAAACGAAGGTCATAAGGAAGGTTTGTTAAACAAACCGTAACACTGCAGCGTTGGCTTATCAAACATAACTCCAGTGTATTTTTTCATTTTTTTATAAAATTACCCCTCCCCATATATATATATATATATATATATATATATATATCTTATTATAATGGAGATTGTGTGTTTTTCTGTCTGTAACCGAAACTATATTACTACTCAAGTCAAAAGACCCTTAGTTATCTATGCCCCATTCTCCATGATTTTATTTCTATTTAAACCTCAATTATGAATAAAATTGCTTTACATTATTAATAATATTGACAATATCTACATACAAATAACATGCAATTGTATTTATATATACAACAAAATACCGGTTTACTGTGTGAATGGGAAGGCTAATTTGCATATTGATAATAAAAATTTGATTTTGATAAATATATGATTTCTAATTGTTTGGTTTTATCTTAATGAATATGATAAAAAATCTCTGGGATAAATCTTAAAAGAAATCCATTAACAAGAAGAAATAACTGTTATTTTATTCTTTACTTCCTATTGTAACTAAATAGTTAAATTAAGAAAATTAAGCAATGAATTACGGGAGTGAGGGACGAGTAAGTTTCAGTTGTTCTGTTTTTTCAATGATCTGTTTCAAATCTTTTTATCTGCATTCTTATTCAGTTTAATTAGCCTTTCTAATTCAAAATGATATTTTATCATATTAAAACTTAGATACTTGCACCCGGAGGGTGCATATATTTGCTAGTATATACAATGAATAAATGAAGGAAAACAAATTTAAATTTACTTCACGTGATAAATTATTTTAGCTGCAACTAGCTCAGCTCGTAGCACAATATTCAGACCGAGCAAAAACCGTGTTGTCTGAAGATGCTGCTACGAGCTGAGCTTGTTGTAGTTGAATTAAAAATATTACAAATTTAAAGTTCTTTCTTCTTTTATTCCTTGTATTGCTATGCCCGTTCACACACACCTGGAACAAGGCATATCAGTAATCACAAAGGCTGACCTGTCTATCTCCTTTGCACTTTACCAGGGAGAATGTTTTTGCTCTTGGGGAGTACCCGACCAACCGTCAGCTCACCACTCAGATTAGATTACCAAAGCTGAGTTGGCAGGGGCCGGTATTGAACCCGGAACGTTGCGATGCCTAGATGAATGTTCTACCAACTGAGCTAAACCGGCCATTTTTATTAGTATTAGATATAAATGCTTGAAAACATGTAAAGTCGTCGGGGCGGCCTAAAGTCGGTATCTGCCAATCAGCGAGGGGGTCTATCCCCTTTTCACTAGCGCTAAACCAAGGAGATTGTTTTTTGGAATCTGAGGTGGAGCGCCACACCTACCATCAACTCCTTATTTTACCGCACAGATCACTGTGCTACTCATACACTGAGTTGGCGAGGATCGGAATCGAACTAGAAACCATGTGGTTTCTAGCCGAACGCTCTACCGACTGAGCTAACCCGCATGGGACATTGAAAATAGAGTTATAACAATCAATCATTTAAAAATGAATAAAATTTCGGCATGAACAGTTGATATGCCGTTAAACAAATAAACCAAACCAAACGTATAGTCATGATTACAATAAAATATTTACAAATGAATCAAATTTTGACATCTAATAAATCATGAATGCCGTTAAGTTAAAAAAAAACATACTAGACTAATATATATATATATATATATATATATATATATATATATATATATATATATATATATATATATATATGAGTATAGATAAAAGGATATGAAAACAACACAATATGCTGTTAAAGTGAAAACATTTTATATCATATTCATAGCTAATATTGAACAATATTTCGATTTATAAAAATCATCTTCTGAGCTGGTTTTACTCCGGAGACGAAAATAATATGAAGATAACAAGCTCTGAAGATGATTTTTATAAATCGAAATATTGTTCAATATTAGCTATGAATATGATATAAAATGTTTTCACTTTAACAGAATATTGTGTTGTTTTCATATCCTTTTATCTGTACGCATACCGTCGGAATCATTTCCTTTCTCTTAACTATATATATATATATATATATATATATATATATATATATATATATATATATGTGTGTGTGTGTGTGTGTGTGTGTTGAAACTTAAATGGAAAGAAAATGTTGAATGGGTAAAAATTTATTTATTGAAATGCCGACAGGTGTTTCGACCATGAGTTTGTCCTTGTATCATATTTAGTATTATTTTAAATATAAAATGAAATGATAATAATAATAATAATAATAATAATAGAGAAAAATAGAATCTGAGTATACAAAAATGCTGTCGTCTTCGGGGCAGGATATTTTGATTTTTGAAAATAAAACGTGAGAATACAGAAATTTTGTATGTGTTTGAAAATTATTCTCTTTAGAACATATATATATATATATATATATATATATTATATATATATATATATAAAAGTTTCGTATTGGTCCAATATTGGTCCCATCCAAAACGGACTATAATGTAATGTCTAATAGGTACTTACCTAATCCATTCGTCTCGGGCAGAATGTGACACAAGGTCACAGTTAAGGGGCATCCAGCGAGGATCGAACTCGCTATTCAGTTGTAATGGATCTGCGAGACTAGTTTGAGAACCATAACACCACAATGTCTGGAAATGTCTATTATGGGACAAAGCCAAAAATATGGGACATAAGTTTACTTCAGTCTGGAATGGCTTAGAAAAATTAAATCAGCTATCCATTGGTTAATGGCAATGTGTTATATCAATATCTTATTATAATGGAGATTGTGTGTTTTTCTGTCTGTAACCGAAACTAAATCACTACTCAAGTCACAATTCCCCTAGTTATTGACGTCACATTCACCATGAATTTATCCTTATTTTAACCTAATAAAATTGTTTTACATTATTAATACTGTTAACCATATCTACATGATATTTTCCACGTACCCCACGTGTACGGGTCAGGCACAAAGGCCCTATTTATGTGGGACCACCCAGAAGCCGAGACTCATGGGGTGGCAGGTGAAAAATTGCGTCGATCCCGTCGGCATTCCCCCTCAAGGGGGGCGCCTCAGGCGCTGGGCAATAAACCCAGCCCTGCCCCTTTAAATCAAGGGGGCAGGTGTTGCCTGGGGGGATAATAATGAAAGATGAGAGTGATGGAAGAGTAAATTTCAGTTGTTCTATTTTTCGATTATATCCCCCTCTGTTTCAAATCTTTTTATCTGCATTCTTATTTAATTTCATTAGCCTTTCTAATTTAATGCGATATTTCATTACATTAAAACTTAAATACTTGCACCCGGAGGGTGCATATATTTTCTAGTTTATTTAACTTAGCTTAGTCCTGCACTAAGGCCACAAGTGTGGCGTACTATTTGAGGTCCAATCTTGATTAGTCATGGTCAATCGTGTACAAAACTAGTTTATTAGCCAGTAACTGCAATATCCGGTAATACCCAGGAAACGTGGGCTTATTGGCAGGGTAATTATGAACTTTTGTTTAGTAAATTAGGGTGTCTCAGAAATTTTGTAATAAGACTGTTAATTTTAACTAGGGGGGTTTAGGGTTAGGGTTAGGGTTGGGTTTTAGGGTTAGGGTTGAGGTTTAGGGTTTAGGGTTAGTTTAATGGGAAAATAAATAAATAATTTGGGTTCTGTTTTTTCTGGGTCACTCTGTATACAGGGTGACCCCCCAAAAAACAGAACCCTAACCCTAACCTCAACCCCAACCCTAACCCTAAACCCCCTAGTTATAATTAACAGTTTTATTACAACATTTGTGGGTTCTGTTTTTTTCTGGGGCACCCTAATTTACTAAACAAAAGTTCATAATTACCATTTGCAGTTCCCGGGGTCCGCCTAAAAATGCTTGCGAACCTGGGTGCCCATACTGGATTTTCAATAGCAACCTTTACTATATGTATTGATAACAGATTAATTTTCTGTTTGGAACTATCAATAGCTTTTTAAGTCATAAATCCTTATTCTATCAAGATTTCAAAGTAAATAAGCCGGAGAAGTTTGATCTCGAAGAGCATCGAACTTTTTCAACAAACTTAAGTGTAAGAATAGCAAACTTACTTCCTTGGCGCTTAAGAATAAATACAGAACAATAGAGGAAGTCCTTGAAATTATAGAAGAAATTATAACAGAGTTAACATATTCAGGTACTATTCAAGCACCCTGTATATCACTTTTTGTAAGCACTTCAACAAAACCATCACGTTTTCTTCTTATAGTGAACATAACCTGAGAAAAAAAAACACCATGATGATAAGTTGGAAAAAAAAACATCAAAAGTGTTGGCCCTAAAAAAAAGCCTTATATCTTTAAATATATAACGATAAACTGTTTGATTATTCTATTTTATATCATAGGAATATTTTTTTAAATATTAAAAAAAAAAAATTTAAATTAAGCTTTCGTGCGTAGTTGACGTTCTCTCACTAATTTTGAAACAGGATTTCAAAGTTAATTCTACTCCCCTTTCCCCTCTCTCACACTGAAACATATTCTCTTTCATTCTCCATTGTAAAGATGTCTCCTCCATTGTATGCCTAGTCCGTCTCACTCGGATGGTTTGTGAGATGGTGGGCAGGTGGCCATACAGTTGCTTCCTTGTTGGGTGCTGTTTCCACGATGTGTTCAAGACTGCACGCAGCATTCTTGTGCAGCTCCCATCCAGCTTATTCTCAAGGCGCTTCGTTAGGGTCCAAGTGGTGCAGCCATACAACAGTACTGATATAACCACGGCCTGGAAGAATTGTTGCTTTAACTTGTCAGTGAGATCGGATTTCCATATGACTGATAATTTGTTTGTGGTCGACCATGCCTTTCCTATTCGAGTATTAACATCGCTTTCTGTGGATGAGATAGGTTGCAATATCTCATTCATCCACATTTTTCATGAACAAACTTTATTTGAATAAATATGGAAAGCGATTCACATTGAGTTCGTGAAACTTTTGAAAGATGAAAAGGAAAATGGCGGGAACCAAGTGGGAAATAATGTTTCCGTTTTTCACAAAGAATAAATTTCGATACTGCGAAAAATCAATCACTTAGTTTTGAGGGTTTAAAAAACAAACTGTTACGTCTTCTAAGCAAGAAAACGATCATTAAAAGTGATTCGAATCCCCACATGTATCACTCTCATCAGCAACGAGGCTATGACGACGGCTCTTAAGCCTTTAACTTTCCAATTTGCAAAGGAGTATCATCATCATCATCATCATCATCATCATCAAGTCGTACTGATAGCACAAAAAATTGGTATTAACCAACATTATATATATATATATATATATAATATATATATATATATATATATGGTATTAACCAAATATATATATATATATATATATATAGATATATATATATATATATATATATATATGGTATTAACCCACATTATATATATATATATATATATATATATATATATATATATATATATATTGAAGGTTTCGGGTTCGATACTGACTCACTTGAATCTGAGCGGTAAAGTGGGGAGCTGATGGAAGGTGTGACGCTCTACCCCAGATGTAAAAATAAACTCCTTAGTTAAGCACTAGTGAAAAAGGGATAGACTCCCTCGCTGTCCTGCTAATCCCGACAATAGGAAACACCGCTGAATATATATATATATATATATATATATATATATATATATTCGAGTCACACACGGAGCAGTCTCCCATGTCTATAACCTTGCTGATGAGACTTAATAGGTCGAAATGTACATTCAGGGATTGACATTTTCTCGATTAGTTTAGCCTTACATTTGAACATATATGCCCGCCTAAATTCATTAATTATTAACTAATTAATTTTCAAAAATTAGGTATGACTTCAATTAAGCACATATCCTCCAAAAATTGTCGGCTAAAAGCCATATCAAATAAACAAAGTGTTTATTTATGTACTCTCTCTCACACACACACACACACACACACACACACATATATATATAATATATATACGTGTTTGTGTGTGTTCTCGAAGTATATCACGAATGGTACGGTGATAGCAAGTCAAAAACGAGGGCATGAGACTCTGATTGTTATAGCAGATAACCTGTTATTCGTCAGTTACATTTCAACAATTTAGCACAATTCCAAAGTGTCTATCGAAATTCCAGAGTGAAAAAAAAAGGAAAAAAGCTAAGAAAAGAAATAGCTCTGTACCAAATTTCAGTTAAATTCCTCCAATAGTTTTGGTGTCTTTATCGGCTGGATGCCCTTCACAAACACATAATCTTTCATTTAAGAAGTTTGCATTTTTCTTTATTAAATAAAGCAGCCATTTCCATCTGTCATAATTCTTTTATCTTTAAAACGACCTCCAGATTTCTTCTTTTTTTTTTTTTTCACTTTATAGACAAGTTGAATTCATTCCACCAATTCCGTCTCTATTTCAATTTTAAAAAACAAAATATCCTGATTGTCTCCCTTGTTTTCTTTGTTGCTTTTATCTTTCTTTTTTTTTTTCTTCTTTCTTTTTTGAAAATGGCTTTCTTCAGCCATTTTCAAAAAAGAAAGAAGAAAAAAAAAAGAAAGATAAAAGCAACAAAGAAAACAAGGGAGACAATCAGGATATTTTGTTTTTAAAATTGAAATAGAGACGGAATTGGTGAATGAATTCAACTTGACTATAAAGTGAAGAAAAAAAAGAGGAAATCTTTTCTTTCTCTTCACCCCCCTCCCCCCGTTTTGAGATTGAGGAAAGAATTCTGACTGCCGTCCTGCAGGAACAAACCGTCAAGAAGATCTCGTATATCAGTTTACTCGACCCCCACCCCCAACCCGTCGTCTCTTTCTTTTAATGATTGACCGAGACTCAAGAGAGAGAGAGAAAGAAAAAATCCCCCCTCCCCCCACAAAG
Organism: Doryteuthis pealeii; assembly: GCA_023376005.1. NCBI lineage: Eukaryota > Metazoa > Mollusca > Cephalopoda > Myopsida > Loliginidae > Doryteuthis > Doryteuthis pealeii. Next base: position 78,861,645 of record CM042146.1, on the reverse strand, counting down.
CCAAACATTTCCCTCATCTTCCACATCTGTTATATAATGGTAAAGAATTTCTTTCGTTACGGGTCACTGAAAATCTGGTCGAACAGAATATAGAAAACAGAAACCTCAGCTATTTCGAAATCCATCGAAAAAGGAGTTTGTAGATCACTTCATTCACTCTAGGGTTGGGGTTGTGTCTCAAATGGTAAAGACGCGTATCATTTATTTCTAGTATATTTATCTACAAGATGTCTACAACATTTTTTCTATAGTTATAAGTTACCATCGAACATATACACCACCCTGTCGGCTGGGGCGTTAGAATGCACCGACTGCACCTCTACAGAGGGGTAAGACTCCCCCAATGGGGCCACCTGTTTGCCGTAGGTGGCGACCCGTGATGCTTAAGGATAGAGCCCAGGTGGATGAGCAGTTCATGACATGCAATACTCCACTTTGGCCCTATCTTGGGCTAGACGGGCGGTCGGAGAGGCCCCCTCCGATCAATCGGCTTGTCACGTCAAGCCCTAACACCTATATGATTTTCCCAACCCTATTGCCCTTATGGCAAGCCCCAATCCCTTTTTATCATATGGGTACTAGAAGGCGGTGACTGAGGGTCTACATATCCTTGGAATGACGTTAAACTCTATCTGATGGTGAGGTTCCAGTTTTGGAGGTTTGGGGAATGTGGAGCACCCATTCATCACCATTGCTCCCTGGTCCACTCTGACCCGGAGTGGTAGTACCTGTTAGGGTCCCATCTATGGGTTAAATAGAAAAATGTATTTATAAAAAAATTGTATTATCCATTAAGAATTGATTTATTTCAAAATTTTATCGGCATTAAATGACCCACTGAGGTTGATATGCCGTAAAACAAAACCAAACCAAACGAATATATACATATATAAAAAGTACTTTAATGGGTTCAAATAATAATTAAGATTAATATACAAAAGTTAAGGTCCTTGATTTAATCGTTTGGTTTGAATATGTTTAGACCTAAAAATAATGTTAGTGATATGTTAGATGAAGCTCTGTCAATCATCATTATTAATAATTTTTATTAGTATCATCCTTCATCTTCTTAATTCTAGTTGCTTTTTTCTCTCAATCATTATTATCAATCATTTTGACTAGCAGGACCTGTGGATATACCACAGTATGATAATCTAATTTTTGCGGCATTTCATGTATTTACTTAAGAGCTATTGAATGTAGTTCAATATGTAAAAAGTATAATAATCATGATTTAACTCTCTCTCTCTCTCTCTCTCTCTCTCTCTCTCTCACACACACACACACACACACACACACACACAACACACACACACACACACACACACACACACACACTTTTCTTTCTTTCCTTCTTTTCATCATGTTCGATTGAAACAGATTAGTGTTATCGTCGCCTTCCTCTATCTTTCTCCAACTCTCTTTCTTTCTTTCTTATTATATTTTTTCTGTGTCGCATGTCCTTTTCTTCGCTTTCTTTCTTTCTTATAAAAACGGAATGGTCCATTATTTAGCAGGGGTGACGACACTCATAAGAAGTAAGAATTATGCGAATAAGCAACACCTGATTTACATTTTTGCATTTCATCTTGGACGATAAGGACAGTCTGATATTTAACCAAAGGGTGTTACAAGATTATAACGTTCGGAAGATTAAGGAACAAACCTATTAATCTAAAGATTAATATTATCCTTAATTTTCCTAATTGTAGTCGTTTTTCATTGAAATTAACCCAGGCCGTCACTACCATGACAGTGAGCATTGTAAAAAATAAATAAATAAATAAATAAATAATTCTTTTAAAAAAGCATAAGCGATCAGTGAGACTCAAACTTAAGTCTGCTAAGGGGTCATGTGTCCAAGTGTCATTGTAGTTTTATTGTTTATTCTAGTTTCCGATACAAATGCTTCCGCGTTGCCTTAGAAGTGACCCAAAGAAGTTGAGATGAAAAAAAAACAAAAAAAAACAACTAGAAATAGAATGATGAAAGATAATCCTCGTCAAAAGTGTTAATATTCATGACTAAAACAATTTTCTAAAGAAATTATATTTGTAGATAAATTATTGTGGAGAATTAATCGTGTTATTAGCAGTCCAGTATTTCTAGGACATGAAATGCAGCTTTGCTTTTGACATAGTAGGCTTACCTAGAAATAGTCAAGAGTCTGCCTCGTAGACTGAAGTAACACAGGTTAATGTTGTTCAATCCAGGTAAAACAACAACAACAACAGCAGCACCAGCAGCTAATCTCGATGATAATATTTCAGACTAGCATATATTCTCCATTTTCTTGGTTAGTTGTTTTTGTTTTTGTTTTACGGCATATCAACCCTTTTCGGGTAATCTAATGCTGAATCAAATCATTTTGACTCAAGTTGCTTACAGTACTCTCCATTTGAGAAAGTTGAGCAAAAAATCTACCAAACTCTTCTCACTAATTAAAACTAAGATTAGAAAATATATATCTGAAAAAGTTAAAATTGTACTTGTATGTATTCACCCAACCCCTTCCTGACGGGCTGGATATGACCCAAGGTCAATTTTTAAGCAGAGTACAGCTGGTTTAAATTCAAACTTTTCATTTGCCTTTAACCAAGGCTAAATAACCTTTTCTGCCCAATTAGTTACCCATAGATGGTGGGAGAACAGATGGTCTTTGCCTTTCCCAAGACATTAGCATAGAATGAAATGAAAACAGTCTCGTTCAGGATTCGTGTTCCGGTCGCCGATTCCACTTTCAATAACCAGAACCATTTTGCTAAGCGCACTCCCTGATTCAGACTTATAAACTTTACAATTTACGGCAAAAGCAACGGAAATATTAGCACGTGGTATCTCGTTCAGCACAACACTACAAGTTTAGTTATTGACAAGATGTTATATACCGTGTTCAACATCGAGTATTTAAACGGTGGCGAGAGTTTTCGGGTATATAATAAAGAGAGACAGAGATAGATTAGAGATAATAGATCTTAGTCTTACTTGGTTGTTACACTTCTGCTTCTTATTCTTTGCTTACTGCCTCTACTTCTTCGTCTAGTGGTTCTATCTTGTCTGGCCGCCATGTTCTTTCTGTTTGGGCTGACCTCTGTTAAGGGCTGGTTTTCCTCTTCTTCGTCGATTCTTCTTGCTGGGCTTGTCATTGCTTTTAATATTCAATTAACAAACACAACAACTTGTTTGTTTCTTGATCAAGTTTTATTTATTAGCCCATGATTCCACCGCGGGGGGAGGGGAAGACGGACTCGTCAGAGCCGACAATTGCGTCTGCACTCCTTCGATCTGCTAAACTAAACCCACACCTCTGTTAAGGGGCAAAAGGTTATAACCGTCAGCGGTAATTTTCCATAGGGCCCCGTTATTTTTAATCCATCAGACCTAATTCAAATTCTAACTACAGATACGTTCACAATTTATGACAGTCCATAAATTGTAACAAAGAAATTCATTTAAGAAAAGGATCGTAAGAGTTTATTGATCATGTAATATGTTTGACTTTGTCTTTTATAAATGAAATTATATTATGTCTTTTATAAATGAAATTGTATAAATGAAATTTAGTAAATTCAAGAATTGATTCATTTTAAAAGCATGTCAATCCGTCTTGGGTTATTTTATTCCTAGAGGTTACAGAATTGCGTTCTTTGTGTATTTATATTTACATCCATCGTGTAGCTATTTCTTAAGAGTTTTTTTTGTGCATTTTCTCATCGAATACGAATAATTTTGAACAGATTTATTTGTCTCATATATGGAACCCTAACAGCTACTACCACTCAGAGTCAGAGTAGACCTGGGAATAATGACAATGGGGTGTTAATCCTGTGCAGGGGATACAGTCAGTTCACGGTAATTTCAAGGAGTTTAAACATCAAGTCGTCTATGTGGTCATTTGTTGTTGTTTTTATTTAATTCGTTTCTGCCTTGTAGGTGAAGCTCGTTAACATATAGAGAAATACTGTGTTAAAAAGCGAAACAAGACATTATTTCGGTTATATCCGGCCAATGCTGTCAAACTAAATGAGACTTCGTCTTAGCTATGTCATTATTTCCACCGTTTCTATTTGTCCACCATCTTTGCTGTTGCCGCTGCTCTTAAATCGACAACGTAATTACGATTAGAATCTGCCTGGGACGTCCAAACGCTTAGCAATCATTATGAAATGAAAGCGAAAAATGTCCATGTCCCATCCTTTTAGCTTCGACATTCAAGACTTTAATTGTACATAATTATTATTTTAGGCAAGTTATGCCATGAGACATTCTTAATTATTTGGAGAGATAATTATTTCGACGGGGTTCACGAAAATTTCCACCAGTAATTCCCCGTTTGTTGCCAGGAATGGAGATACTGTGGGCGGTGGCGGGACACGATTGTCTCCTAAACCAGTTCTGTCGCCATCTTTATGAAGAGTGAGAATCAAATGTTGAAAGGTCGGCACCATTCCTCGAATGTTTTGTACACACCAAACAAATATCTTACAAATGATGAATTGTTTTCCATCGAGTGTCTCTTAAAAAGCAGACAGACAGCTCTTTTTTTTTTGTATTTTTTCTTTACTTTTAGTGATTCGTAGGTCCAGGCTCGAAACGCGGTTAGGCTTACTCGTAAATCAATAGCGGGCAAGTTAATATTTTTTTTAAATTACTACTAAAATGAGTACAATCTTCACTTAGAACTCCATACTTGCAGTCTTGTGCCACACATATATACACTAAAGATATTTACCATGCATTCCACTTATGCAAGCGTAACACCAGGACATTGTTATGTGGGCCCACCCACAAGCCGAAGCTCATGGGTGGTAGGCACAAAAAATGCGTTGATCTCGTCGGCATTCTCGCTAAAGGGAGGCGCCTCCGGCGCTGGGCAATAAACCCAGCCCTGCCCCTTTAAATCATAAGTATTGCCTGGGGGAATTGCCCCATGGGATCAACACTGCTAATTTTACGCTCTGGTTCAGACCCCGAGGGGCCTGTGCCGTCTAAGCAATCATTAAGTAAATCATCTTTTTTTCTTTTTTTTTCTCCATAAAAACATCTTTTTTTTTTCACTGATTCGTTAAACCTGTCTCGAAACATGGTAATAGGACAAGGCTTACTCGTAAAGCAATGGTTAGCAAGTTATTATCGCAAAATATCACAACTAATGAGTACAATCTTAATTGGGAACTCCACACTTATAGCCTTGTGCCACACAGAGCTACACTTAGTAAAGCATCTTTTTTCCCTTTTTTCTGTTTTACTGATTTGTTGAAACAGACTCGAAACAGAGCAAAATAGGACCTGGCTTACTCGTAAAGCAATGGTTATCAAGTTAATATCACAAAAAACATTACAGCTAAAATGTATACGATCTTCACTGGGAACTCAACACTTGTGCCACACAGAGATACACTAAATAAAATCATTTTTTTCACTGATTCGTTAAACCAGGCTCGAAACACGGTAATAGGACAAAGCGTATTCATAAAGCAATGGTTAGCAAGTTAGTATCGCAAAATATCACAACTAATGAGTACAATCTTAATTAGGAACTCCGCACTTACATCCTTGTGCTACACAGAGCTATACTTAGTAAATCGCATTTCTTTTCACTGATTCGTTGGACCAGGATTGAAACACGGTAATTGACCAATGTTTACTTGTAAAGAAATGGTTAACAAGTTTGTATCGAAAAAAGTTACTACCAATGAGTACAATCTTTATTGGGAACTCCACACTTGCAGCCTTGTGCCACACAGGGCTAGAATCATTTTTTTTTTTACTGATTTTCAATAGAGGAGGCTTAATCCAGTTACAAGACTGCTGCAACACAACATTTCTTCTTGCTCTTCCATTTACTTGGCCTTGTGCCTGACTGGGCTAATCTTAGTAAATATCCTAGAATAAATGAGAAAAATCCAAGAAGGTAAATCGATTTAAATAAACGATAAAAGATTATTTCGTTTCTGCTTTTCGTATATTACCCACTGACCCCATGTCTTATTCCCCAGATAAATACCCAAATGAAATTCCTTCTGACATGTCCAGCTAGAATGCATTCCCTTCCTTTCTCTTCCTCCGTTCGGGGTCGTTTTTAAAACACTTCTTTTTCCTTTTTCTTTTTTTTTTTTTTTTTACCTCAGCAAGCATAAGTATTTTAAAATAGCTCTCTCACTGGATTTTTCTTTCCGTTGAACAGCGATACCTTTCTTTAAAACCAACAACACATTGAACAAAACGTTAAAATTGACAAAGGACACCAACAGAGTTGGTTGATTCTTTATCATTTAAACAAAAAGAACTTAATATTAAGCCTATTATCAGTATCTTCCGGACAGTATCTGCCAGACTCGTTATTCAGTAGTAATGGATCTGCGAGGCTAGCTTGCTAAAACCATTACACCACGATGTGACGCCTTTATGGGGGAACCAAAAGCAGTACTCTGAAGCATACACCGGTATCAGAGTCAGTTCAATACTCATTGGATGTCCAATATTTATGAACTAAGCTTGATAAATAGCTATTAAGTTAGCTTCCCCATGAAGGAAAAACCTGGTATTATAGACGAATATTATTGTAGTCTGGATCCATAGCTCAATTGGTTCAACCGCCAGTCTAGTAAACTGGGGGTCAAGTGCTCGAATATATATATATATATATATACCGATGCATGTATCTATCTTGTTAAAACCATTACACCACGATGTAACGCCTTTATGTTCATATCTATTTATCTCATTTTGTTCATATCTATCTATTTATCTATCTATCATCTATCTATCTTATATATTTATAAAGGAAAAGGTGAACATTTTAGTGCAATGAACACACACGTGAAATCGACTGCTATTAATTGGTGACTCGATCAATTCAGTGGATTTAACCCTGAAGATCCTTATGGTGAAACTCGAGTAGGTTATTTCTTGTACCCATTTTATAATAAATCTATCTGTCTTAGATAGATAGATATGAACAGATTCAGGCAGACAGACAGACAGACAGACAGATAGATAGATAGATAGATAGATAGATAGATATGAACAGAATGAGATAGATAGATAGATAGATAGATAGATAGTAGATAGATAGATAGATAGATATGAATAGATAGATAGATAGAACAGAATCTCAATTCTTGCTACTGTAATATATTTAAGGTTATAATAGCACACGTCGTTTTTTTAAACGTCGTCGAATGAAAACGGTGCACGTGACCACTTCACGTGATTTATGTATATTCTTGACTGCATGGTTTTGGCCATGAAAACATATAAAAAGGTAACCTGCACGTCGCAATGAGCGGGGTGGGGGGGTGGGTGGGTGAGTCGTTAGTGGAAACAGAACAAATCTCATCTACCACATGACGTTGAAGTTGTTTTCAGGAAACCTGTTTATTACAACCCGTAACGTAATTGATAGTTTCGTAACCTTTTTTTTTTTTTTTTTTTTTCAGAAACATAGAACTTGTCATGTGACTGACTGGTTACCATAGCAAAAATACAGAAAGAAATAAGAGAGTGAAGCAGCATACAGCCTATGAGATCTATCCTCCTCCTCCTCCTCATTATAATCATCATCATCATCATCATCATCATCATCATCATCCTCATGATAAATGCGTTCCGACAGCACGGACTCCTTGACTCTCTCATTCTCTCTCTTTCTCCCCCTCTCTCTCTCTCTTTATATATATATATATATATATATATATATATATATATATATATATATATATATAGTATATTCTCCCAAATATATATATATATATATATATCTTAGAATATATCTATATATATATATATATCTTAGAAATATCTTAGAAATATATCTATATATATATATATCTTAGAAATCTATCTATCTATATATATATATATATATATCTTAGAAATATATATATCTATATATATATATATATAGAAATATATATATCTTAGAAAATATATCTATATATATATATATATCTTAGAAAGGAAGGAAAAACTCAACACCGTAATTCCATAATAAATTTATTTCGACCAAAATTGGGGCCTTTATAAATCTAAGTTGATTTAATATAGCTCCCCCAAAAAAATTTCGTCTCATCAGATGGTAGATCAAGATAATTTGAATTGCATAACTGAAAAATTTACTTCACAAAAAAATAAAAAAATATTTTTTTTTTTACATTGTAAGACTGTCACCATGGCTACAGGAAGTCAAATGAGAAAAAGGGATATTCTTCAAGGTCTGGTTTCTTAGGGGGATGGTAGTCAGACAAAATTAAACTATGAATTAAACTATTGAATGAGTCTGAAAAAGTATAGAGTAAAGATAAAGTCACACCGGTCCCTATCGATCATCGCACTCGCTAAGTCCTCTAGACGGCATCCAGTATCCGTACAGTGCAGATGAATGTAATTTGGTCGGCTAAAATTTGGTGTTTTCATGTGCAGGAGTCCATATGAGAACGTCGCTTATGAGTTCGTCCTTCTTTTCTCCAGCAGTGTCCAGCATATCTTGCTCATCTTATCTTAGATAGGTATTGAGATGGAAGCTAAGTAGCCGTACAACTGCTGTTTTTTTTACTGAATTGTTTCCAGGATTTGTTGAAAATAGCACGCAGCATCTTTCTTTAGTTCACATCCAAGTTGGTTGGTTGGTTGGTTTTGTTTTACGGCATATCAACCTCAGTGGGTCATTTAATGTCAACAAAGTTTTAAGATAAATTCATTCTTAATGTATAATCAATTTTTATAAACACATTTTACTATTTAACCCATAGATGAGACCCTAACAAGTACTACCACCCCGGGTCAAACTGGACCAGGGAGCAATGGTGATAAAGGGGCGCTCCACATTCCACAAACCTCCAAAACTGAAACCTCATCATCAGATAGAGTTTAACGTCATTCCCAGGACATAGACCCCCAGCCACTGCCTTCTAGCACATATGATAAAAAGGGTTGTGAGTTGCCATAAGGACAATAGGGTTGAGGCAATCATATAGGTGCTAGGATTGACTTGACCAGCCGATTGATCGGAGGGGGCCTCTCCGACTGCCCATCTAGCCTAGTAAGGGTCAAGGTGGAGTGTTGCATGTTATGGACTGCTAATCCCACCAGGATTTTCGTCCTTAAACATCACGGGTCGCCACCCACGGCCAACGGTTGGCCCCATTGTGGGGGGGGGGGGGCGGTTACCACTTTGCAGAGGTGCAGTCGGTGTATTCTAACGCCCCAGCTGACCGGGAGTCTGTCTCTGTCTTTTGTTTAAGTCCAACTGGTACAACCATAAAATACTACTGATATGGCAACCCGTTCTATTTTATTTTATTTTAATTTCATTTTTAGTCAACGAAAAGTGTTCACTTTTGTTGGAAAATAAAGACATTTTGTCTACCATGAAAAATAAAAATTGTGACAAACATCAAAAAGATTCTCTTACCATTAACAAAAGAAAGAATTCAATCTTTTAGATCAAGCGACAACGTGATTCGAACTCATGACAACTGAGACGAACGAATCGGACAGTGTCTTGTTGAAATCATTAATGTTGCCTAGCGGAAACTCACTCCGAAAAAAATCCAGTGAAATTCTCTTTTAGGATAAAGTTACAAGAATTTGACATAATATATATATATATATATATATATATATATATATATATATATATATGTGTGTGTGTGTGTGTATGTGTTTATGTGTATATGTGTGTGTGTGTGTGTGTGTGTGTGTGTGTGATAAAAGTATAGATAGAAACTATATTTACCAAGGTAGCAATGAACAATAAATGTAACGTGGATTTTTTTTCAAAATACAAGGTGTGTCAAAAAGTACAGATTTTAAAGCTGTATTTACCGAGATAAAAATTAAGAATGAATGGAACGTTAATTTTTCAGAATACAAGGTGTGTCAAAAAGTACCGAAAATCTGGATACTTTTTGACACACCTTGTATATATATATATATATATAATATGTGTGTGTGTGTGTGTGTGTGTGTGTGTGTGTGTGTGTGAGTCAATCCCGTGTATAGGTCGAATCTTGAATTATGGTCATAAAATCATTAATTTAAGGAATTAATTTTTGAGCGCTAGAATTATTCCTAATTTTTCCTATTATATTTTAATTTTAGCGCTTGTAGTGTAATGGTTAACTTCGTGGGAAATGGGTACGGCAAAATAAGTTCAAATCCTGGACGAGGCTGTTTGTATTTCACATAGCGCTCACAACCGATCTAGAAGAAAATTAAAATTAAAATCTGTTAAACCCCGCTTAAAAATTGACCCTGTGTCGCACTCTGCTTAGTGTGGAGGTGTTGGGTAAATATATATGCTTTAATTTCAGTCTTACAATATTATTATTCGATACTAAATTGTTACCTAAAATTTGTCTTCAAAATTCGACCAATACAAGAATACACACGGTAATCTAGGTAATCGTAAATACATTTCGAAATTCCTTTGCTTAATACATTTATTTATTTATTTATTTATTCAGTTCGGAACTGTCGATGACATTCAAATGTCATCTGAAAATAATTTGCATTCCTCTTTAACACATTCATTTTTGTGGTATGTTTATTAAAAAAAATAAATAAATAAAGACTCGGTTCACTTAGAGAGAAACTCAAATACAATATGTATTAATTGAAGCTGGCCTCTTTGGTTGACTGGAAAAAATTCTTAAGCAACACAATAGAATTCTTATTCAAAGATCTCGTTCACAACAAGCTGCAACTTAAGTGGCGATTTTGTCATTATTTTCACAAGAAAAGGGAAAGCAAGAATGAAAAGACGAATTAATGTAAGTAAGCAAATCTATTTCTCTGTTTCGCAGTTGCCATATTGTACAAGAGTGGCTTGGATGATGCAATCGTTAGATGATGCAATAGCTAGCTTGACAAACAAACGTGGTTCGTGGGTTCGATTCTCACTGTCTCCTTTACTTCTGACAATAAGCCAAAATCTTGTCTACCATAGACAAAACAATTGTTTTCGTAACATCAATAGCAAGTCGGTTTTCTAATTTATTACTTCTGATACAAATGTGGATTTTCATTTCTACTATGACGTCAATACTCTTATTAATTTCAGGGATCAGGATTTGAAGTTTACACATGCGCAGTAGGCGCGTTAACCATATCCTCTGTTAATGTGAACTTTCATTCGTACGACGAATTAAATATTAATCGTGGGATTGGATCCGGTAAAGGAGACTTGCAGAGCAACACCCTCCCCCAGAAATAAAAATATATAGTTTTAATTTTGTCTTCCATTCTTACAAAAGAAACTCCAGTTCTGGAGACCCTTCATTACCATTACTTCCAGGATCACTCTGATCCGGATCGTTGTACCTGTCCTGGTTCCATTTATGAGTCAAAAAGATCCGTTTGAAAATTAATTGCATTCGATTGGGCCGTATGCCAAAAAAAAAAGCTCTCAAGAAAGGGGCCGGGTTAGCTCAGTCGGTAGAACGTTCGGCTAGAAACCACAAGGTTCCTAGATCGATACCGATCCCCGCCAACTCAGCGTATGAGTATCACAGGGATCAGTGCGGTAAAGTGAGGAGCTGATGGTAGGTGTGGCGCTCCACCTCAGATGCTAAAAACATCTCCTTGGTCTAGCGCTATTGAAAAGGGGTTAGACTCCATCGCTGACTGGCTGATACCGACTTTAGGCCGCCCCGTCGACTTTACTTTTACTTACACAAAAAATGTAAATACGAACGTACAGTGAACGCGATTCCCTAACTCCTGGTCATAAAATAAAACTAGACGGGTTGACGTGCCGTTAAAATCAATCAGTTAATCAATCTTTAAAATAAAATAAAACGCTTTTCTTTCAAAGATTAAATTATAACAAAAATGATTTTATTGTTCACTTTATTTGAATCTGTTTAAAGTCTGTTAGGCATTTTTTTAACTGATTGGCAATTCCTGAACGTTTTGCTCAAAAGAATGAATGGCAGCGAACTATTCCATTTTTTTTCTTTCTAAAATAAACAAGTTGTTTATTATTAAAGATTTGAACTGGAAATTACAATCGACGTACGTTTAGACATGGACTAAAAAAGACACACAGAAACGGATTCATAATAATGTTTTCCTCTTCTTCGAAATAATGGCGATCCATTCTGCTGTCTGTTCGCAGTTAATACATTTGCAAATTGTTCCAGCGACTCAACTTATTTTTCTTTTACCTCCCCCTCTTTCTCTCTCTCTCTCTCTCCTCTCTCTTTCGTACACATACACAGACACATGCACATACGCACACACACACGCACACACACAAACATACATACACACACACACAAAAAAAACAACACAGACACACAGACACACACACACATTATATATATATATATATATATATATATATGTACGTTTTGTAATATATATATTATATATATATATATATATATATATATATATATATATTACAAAACGTAGTCTTTGATATCATTTCAGAGTTTTGTTTTCTTATTGATTCATATTTCTGTTTTATGTTGCCATTTTTTTTTTTCGATTTTGATATTTTTTTCTTCCTTTCCTTTTATTAGAAATATAATGTTGTGGCGGCAATTAGAGAAGCCACTCCCTTTATTTTTATTTTTCGTTCGACGGCAAATGGCAAATCAAATGCAGAATTTGGTCAATTTGAGATTTTTATCCGCGATTTTCTAGCTGAAATGTTCGGTCAATAAAACCGATATTCTCTCTCTCTCTCTCTCTCTCTCTCTCTCTCTCTCTCTCTCTCTCTCTCTCTCTCTCTCTCTCTCTCTTATCTTTAATAGATGTAAAAAGCCGGGCGCCATTCATTGAATCTACTGAATTGTTTTAAGATCACAGAATAGAGACGTTATCTTTCTCCACGAAGATCTTTATCTCATACTTTATTTGGTCAGCCAATCAGATAAACGGTGGCAACAGCAAATGAATACGCAATGAAACTGACCAAAAATACGCGGGAAAATATAAGTCAATCAATACTTACTAAATTTAACATAGTATGGTACAAGGCTAAACAGGAGAAATAGTGTAGGAAGATTGTGCTGCGAGAGTAATTGAAACGAAGATATCACGTCTAGCTTTTTTAAAAAACAGTCGGAATCCTGGCATTTTGCTGGAATCGAACATCGTTCCCTATTGCTAATAATAAATACACAATCATATCAACAAGAAGACTCATTTGTTATCTATCTATCTATCTATCTCTCTCTCTCTCTCTCTCTCTCTCTCTCTATATATATATATATATATATATATATATATATATATATATATATATTTACCAACCCTTCAGCACGAGCAGTGTGTGATACAAGGTCAATTTGTTAAGCGGAGTTTAACAGGTTTGAATTAAGAATTTTCCTTCTTCTAGACTGGTTACCTAGCCAAGTCTGCCCTACTATATTTATCCATAGATAGAGGGAGAGTAGGTGGATTCATACCTTTCCCAAGGGTATTAGCGCTATGTGAAATGTAAACATCCTCATCCAGGATTTGAACTCGGGTCGACTAATCCATTTCTATGACTCTAACCATTACACCACGCGTAGTTTGATATATATATAGATGAACAGACTTAACGTTAATTGAATGATTCATTGGTTGATTTTAACGGCATGTCAACCCGTGTAGAGTTATTGTATGCCAAGAGCAGTGGTTCTCAACCTTTTAGTCCCTATGGGATACTTTGATTACTATTTAACTCTTGTGAACCCCCATAGCCATTCGATGTTTAAAAAATCAGGGTCCCAAAATCCAACTTAGAGTGGGTTATCTCCCTTGATTGTAAATATTCACTTTATCATAACTACTCTGTTGAACTATGTTGAGAATTAGAGAAAGGGACCTAAATATGCAACGGTTAAACTTGCAAATCGGTCGGAAAATTAAAACATATTACAGGGTGACCCAAAAAAACAGAACCCAAATTATTTATTTTCCCATCAAACTAACTCTAAACCCCAACCATAACCCTGACCCTAACCCTAAACCCTCACCCTAACTCTAAACCACCCTAGTTAAAATTAACAGTTTTATTACAATATTTGTGGGTTCTTTTTTTTCTGGGTCACCCTGAATACAGGGTGACCCAGAAAAAAACAGAACCAAAATTACTTATTTATTATGTTCTCATTAAACTAACCCTAACCCTAAACCCTAACCCGAACCCTACCCCACCCCTAGTTAAAATTAACAGTTTTATTACAAAATTTGTGGGTTCTGTTTTTTCTGGGTCACTTTAATTTTCCGACCGATTTGCAAGTTTAGCCTATGCAAGAAATATGTCTAAAGCAAAATTGTTTTCAATGATTACTAAAATACTATGATGGATCCCTAATTTACTTGTGTGGACATCTAAAAATGACCCGTGACCATTTTGACCCGGTTGAGAATTACTGGCGAAGAGGCTAGGTAGTCAGGTTCATTGTACGTTCATATTTACATTTTTTTTTTCTTTTGCATCCGGTCCGATCGAATCTTCTTATTATAATGGAGATTGTGTGTTTTTCTGTCTGTAACCGAAACTATATCACTACCCAAGTCACAAATCCTTTAATTATTTACGTCACATTCTCCATGATTTTATTGAAACCTGAATTTTTAATCATTTTTTTACATAATTAATACTGTTGGCCTTATCTACATTTTATTTACCTCTAAATTTTATTTACCCTTTAAATCAGGCGCTGGGCAATAAACCCAGCCCTGCCCCTTTAAATCGAGGGGGCAGGTGTTGCCTGGGGGATGGCCCCCTGGGATCGACGCCGTTAATTATAGCAATCCCCACCCGTTGGGCGGGCCTACATACTAATAATAACATGCCATAGTATTTATATATACAATAAAATAGTAGTTTACAGTGTGAACGGGTAGGCTAATTTGCATATTGATATTAAAAATTTGATATTGATAAATATGTGCTTAGTATTATTGATTTCTAATTGTTTGGTTTTATCTTAATGAATATGAGCAAAAATCTCTTCAATAAATCTTAAAAGAAATCCATTAACAAGAATGAATAACTGTCATTTTATTCTTTATTTCCTAATTTAACTAAATAGTTAAATTAGGAAAATTTAGCGATGAAAGACGGGAGTGATGGAAGAGTAAATGTCAGTTGTTCTATTTTTCAATTATACCCCCCTCTGTTTCAAATCATTTTATCTGCATTATTATTTGATTTTATCAGTCTTTCTAATTTGATATATTTCATTAGATTAAAACTTAAATATTTGGGCACATATTCTTGCTAGTACAAATCATTTTTGAACAAGTCTATTTGTCTAATATATGGGACTCTAACAAGCACAACGACTCCAGGTTAGAGTGGACCTGAGAGTAATGGCAATAAAGAGGTACTCCAAACACCAGGGCTTCAGCACTGGGGCCTCATCATCAGATAGAGTTTAACGTCATTCCCAGGACATAAAGACCCTCGGTCACCGCCTTCTAGCACATATATTATAAAAAGGGTTGGGAGTTTAGTGTCTTACACAGAACAGGACAACGTTGAAAAACTTTCAAGAAGCATTTCTTAAATTATCCGCTTAGGTTTTGAGAAACATTATGGTTAATGAGCTAGATTGGATTAACTGAAGGAATTTAAAGAAATAAAAACGTAATCGACGTTTTACTTATTTACCGTCTATTCTCTTTCAATCCGCCATTATATAAATGTGCTTTCATGATTGCATCGGAAATTATCGATTTGGAAAATGATTAAATCAAGAATTATTGATTCCTAAAATGATTAAATCGGAAATTATTGATTTATGATATGTTGAAAAAAATTGACTTTCAAAATCGAATGAATTGAATGATTTAAAAAAAAAAAAGAAGAGAAAACTTAACTAAGATCATGTACATTTTGTGATTTCCAGACTGGAGTATTGTTTATCAGTTCGTGTGGAATATTGGAAAGAACGCACCTATCCTTGTGGGGTCAATCAACAGGACGTCTTTGTGAATTGGGAAGTGTGACTCACCCAATTCAACACTCAGTCATCGGTGTGTAGACAATAATTAGTCAAGCGCATCAGAAAAAAAAACAAAACAAAACAAAAAAAAACTAACAACTAACGCCCATGAATTACAATAAAGAATTCTTTGTAACTGTGATAGACCGCCCTCCGCGCAACCAAACAAAATAAATGCTTTTTCTTGACTTTATTAACAACTTTGCAAACCGCCATCTTTATTAATAGAGAGAAAAAATAAGAATAAAAAATAAAAAAAATAAAAATGGCCGAAATCAACGCAATAAATGTACAACAGAAAATGGAAACAACGAAAGATTAAAATGGCGAATTGATTAAATAATGTAGAATAACAAAATAAAAATGTGCAAGAAATGATTAGAAATCAAACAGTTACGAATGTTTATAGATTTGAAAGAGTGCCAACTAGATATGTATTCAGCTAAAAATATCTCCCGCCAAAAGTCAAATCCAGATATCCGCAAATTCCCAGGAAGGGTTGCTTCCGTTAATCACAGGTAGAATAGGAAACCGAATCATTTTAAAGAGACAGAAAAAGAAGTAGCAAATATTAGCGAAATGTTGTTGAATGAACTTAGAAAGGGAAGAAGTGTGAATGTTGCCGCCGAGATAGCAGGCACATAATTATCTGATATACGAAAAGCATTTCAACAATTGTCTGGTATGAAGAGAGGATATCGTATGGTTTGTAACGGACTATCATAGGTTGTAATGAACTATAACAGCCATGTATAGTTTGTAATATACTATAACAGGCATATATCATTTGTAATGGACTATCACAGCCATAAATAGTTTGTAACAGACTATCATTAATATATAATTAAAACATTAAGATAAAAACAACAAAAAGAAATAAAAAACGTCAAATAGCAAAATCTCGACCATATGACCTTTAGGCACCCCTTTTTGATCTTGATTAAGAAAGGACATGTTTTTCATTTACACCATCAATATCCGGTTGTTTTAACAGACGATTTTTAAATTTTTTTAAATTATAAAACTAACCCCTAACCCTAACCCCTAACCCTAAAACAACGGATATTGAAGGTGTAAATGAAAAACATGTCCTTTCTTAATCGAGATCAAAAGGGGTGCCTAAAAGGTAATATGATCCCAAAATCTATTAAAATGTGAGTTTTGGTAATTTTGTTTAAATATTTCAAAATATTAATTCACATCACTGTTTATTTTCACGTTGATATAAATTTATCCCAAGCTATGAAATCGCCCAGTCAGCTGGGCTTAGAATACACGTATTGAATTGTCTATAGAGAGGTAAGAACCCCACACACGAAAAAAGAGTGTCCTGGGTATAACACTAAACTGTATCTGATGGTGAGATGCCGTTCTGGAGGTCTCGGGAGTGTAGAATATCCATTCATGGCCAGTATTCGAATCTCTACTCTGACCCGGAGTGGTATTACCTATTAGCGTCCCATATATGGGTCAATTAGATATGTTTAAAAATTATTCGTATTCGATAGGACCTTGTGAAAATAAAACTCTTAAGAAAAAACTACACACAAATGTAAATATAAACGTACAAAGAACGCGATTCCGTGACGTCTAGGAATAAAATATCCCTAGACGGGTTCATATGCTATTAAAATCATTCAATCAAGGCTGTGAAGTTGGTGCAGGGATATTCATTTTTACATGATTGTTACAAATTTCGGTAATTTTCACCTTTAGTTGTCAAAATTCCTAGCAAATAAGGCAATTAGAGTAACCTCCCTTGACTTTCACTTTCCACTAAGCCGGTAGCTATTTTGAAAGTCTCCGTGCGAAATAAACAAATCTTAGAAACTTTTTCGAAAATAATACAACTGCATGCTTTAACACAAAAATATCATAAAATGTGTTCTTAATAACAATTAAGTTCATTTCAGATAATGCGCACGCACAATTTTATGCTAGGAATTTTAACAACTAAAGGTGAAAATTACCCAAATTTCCTACATGTCAGTATAGTAAATATGACGTCAGATCTCGCACAATATACAAGCAGCTTTTTTATATTTGATGTTTCAGAACTTCCTTTCTCAGTCAATATTTGTAATAGAGAAACTTTACATATAAGTTTTGTATTGCGATTTATTAAGCTTTTTGCTTAGTACATGCTTTATTTTGCTTACAGCATGTGGTGGTCACCCATCTCATAAGTGAACAGTCTCATCTGTGCTTAACTTCGGTGATCTGACTGAATGGTGCTTTCAGTGTGATTTAACTGTAAGTCAAATAAAAGTTTTATATTGCTAGTATTTTTTGTTTACTTTCTTCTGTGTCGTCTAGACCAGTGGTGGTTCTCAATCATTTTTTATAATTCCTATTTTACTATGGTGGATCCCCCATAGCTATACGATGTTTAAAAATTCTATTATATTTTTTGCTTGAATATTTTTTTTTTGTTGACCTGGACTCCCAAAATGTTAAATGGTTGCCGGGGGCAAATGGCCCCCGACTGAGAACCACGGGTCTAGATAACTTATCAAGAGCTATAACCGATAGGGGTGAATGGTGGGAGGGTCAAGCTTATCCGTGCTGTCAGCACGTCTTGATGATGATGATGATGATGATGGAGGATGAACTTGATCACTGAACTTTCAGTTAGACGTTGAAATAGGCTAACGTGCAATATCATTTTGTCGGCCGTTATCCTAACGTCAAGGTTAGAATGGATTTGTTTGGTTGAATTCTTTAGAAATAATCTTATCTCAAATTTTCTTATCCAACTTTTATTCGAAATACCGGCACGAAAGAATCAGACATGAAATTTACAAACATTCTGTTGTAGAGGAGCTAGCACCCCTTCAGCACTCTACAAGATGGACTGGCCCATAGCCTTAAAATAACTTACGATTAAAGTAGATTAACAAGCTGAATAATATTCAGACTGACTTTGCTGCGTTGGCCTATGCCGCATTTGACCCTCCTCTATTTAGTGTAAGTTTGGTCTTATTAATTGTTTGTACTTATTTGTTCTGTGTTTTATATGTATTCGTTGGCACCGGGTTCTGGTGCTGAATAAATGTATTAAGCAGATAACTTTTCTGTGTATCATTCTACCTCGAAGATACAATGCATTCCAAACTCATTCTTTTTTCAGATTAACTTAATTATTCGCGAAAAAGATCTTACAAATCAGAAAAATATCCCCAAGGAGAACGTCACTAATGGGTTCATCTTTATTTTGCCTGCAGTGCCCAGCATGTCTTACTCGTCTTAATTGAATGGTTTGTGAGATAGGAGGTAAGTGGCCGTACAGCAATGTGGCAGTAGACAAGAGAAGAGAGTCATTTCTGGATAACTCTTCATGCACTATAAATTATATGTGGATAGCTCATGAATAAAATGACCTTGTGTCACTCTACCTCAAACAGATAACGGATAAACTCACCACGATTACCTCCACCGAATACATACATCTTTTTATTATTTTTTTATTTTTAGTTCCGTTTAAAGCCTGCAGAGATATTTTGTTTACTTTTTCGTCAGAATAAGGTAAATGGAGGGGGGGGCTCATAATCGTGTATAACATTGTTCATTGTTCATCATCAGAATGAACAAGTGTTACTGGTCGCTGCATCTCGTTCTGTTTATTAACTTGCCGGCACCGGTTATCGAATTATTTCCCTTTCTTGTGTTCCTTTCATAGAGAAGAGTTCAAAGCAAAACATAAAAGAAATTGAACTGTTGGTGCTTGCAGCATCGTTCACGCCCTTCTTCCATTGAGCCAGCAAACAAGAGTATTAAAAGGATTCCGTTTGGCCTGTCAGTATCGTTGGTGTCATCAGTAATCGTATTCGCCATTCCATTTTATCACGTGACTAAATCCAGCCAATCAAGAAATGACAGATTTCCTGGCTCTTTGCGTCCATGAAAAAAAGAAAGAAAGAAAGAAAAAAAAAACAACGAAAAAAAACAAAAAAAACAACAACCAGAAAAATAATTGACTGACTAACCAACCGAATGTTTTTCCATATCTCCTCGAGGGGATGGGACGTGGGAACCGAAGAGGGGGGGGTCGGCGCAGGATTGCGAGTGTTACACTGCGACGAGTGGAAACAATGAAACATTTTCGATTTTTAGGATCTGTTGGGAGTGTCATTTTGCATGAGTGATTTAGTTAAAGGTCTAAAAGTGAAAACTTCTCTTCTGTAACATTGACAAAAAGCTTGAAAATATGGCAAACAGTTGGAATCTGTAACCAAAATGGGGCTAAGTGTTAAAAATGAAGAGGATGATTTTGTGATAATAATGACAATGATTGGTGAGACATAAGAATAGAAGTATAGAATATATATAACTTTCACATCTCTCTCTCTCTCTCTCTCTCTCTCTCTCTCTCTCTCTCTCTCTCTCACACACACACACACACACACACACACACACACACATACGCACACACACTCTATCTCTATCTCACACACATACACACACACACACTCTCTCTCTCTCTCTCTCTCTCTCTTTCTCTCTCTCTCCAGACATACATACACGAAGGCAGACAGACTGACAGATACACACACACACACACACACACACACACACACATGTGTATATATAAGAATAGGGCAGCGAAGACAACACTGTCAGTTTCTCGCCCATGCGATTTTCAAAAACAAGAGCATAGGTGAGAAACTGACCGTTACCAGGCGCCGTTGACTTTATATCTTCGCTACCCTAAGTTAGATATATAAGATCTATCAATAATATTGACCACTCTTTATTTATAAATATAGAAAACTGTATTATCAACACGATATATATAGATAGATAGATAGATAGAGAGAGAGAGAGAGAGAGAGAGAGAGAGAGAGAGAGAGAGGGAGGGGGAAAGAAGGGGAAGAAGGGGAAGGCAGATTGCGATACGTACTATTAGATGTTATATAATCATATAATACATATACGTTATATAATAAGCGAAGCAGATGAGTGCAGGTTCGGGAACGGATGTATGACCTAGAAGTCAACACCTACAGGAAATCGAGAGGACAACGGCAACTGTGATTGACAGGCTGAAGGTCATAGGTCACAATTCAGTAAGAGAACAGAATGAAGTAGGAATTCTGTAAAAACTTGCACACTGACTGGTTGATAGGAACAACACGTGAAAAAGAGTTAGTCTGGGATTTAGTTAGATTCTTGAGAAGAATATACCGTCGTATAGATGGTAAATATCTTCCTGTAATACATTATTCCATACTTCTCACACAGTTTTGCAATTCAGCAAGAGATTTAGTTAAGCTAAGTAAACGAATCAAGCCTCATTCCATCATGTTCTATGCATGTTCAATAGGGGAACAGATTTGGATTGGGAAGAATATCTTGCAGCGCTTTTGGATTATTTGGATTATTCGGACTATTGTCCTCATTTTCATTATCTGCACAACGCTCGGTCGATGTGCCTTACGGCCTTCTTCAGGTATTTTTTGTCGGACTTGGGAACCGTCGCAAACTCGGCATCTCCTCCTCGAACTTGGGAACCTTCTTTTTGAACCCGGGAACCTTCTTGTCATAATTGGAAAACTTCACGGAACTTTGAACCTAACCCTTTATTCAATCCACAGGGGTAGACTGTTCGCATTCCACTAAACATGACTGGGTAAAGTGTTAAGCTGTGTTAATTATTATTCTATGTTACTGTTGCCCTTGACCGGGATTGAACCTACAGCCTACAGATAACTGTCACTTAAAACTGTATTAACACAACGCCTATATCCAGTACGCCATGTGTCCAATAGGGCAAATTCAGAGAAATATTATCTTGCCAAGCATATTGAGTGGGTGGAACACATCACCTTCTTATTGCAGGAATGACAGCAGAATCTTCTGGACGTACTTATCAGTGAGCACCGTGCCCTCCATAAACACCAAAGGTAAGTGAATGTCATATCAGGGTGATCCATATCAGAGTTGTACCAGCATGTTGTGTGTGAATAGACACAGACAGATATCTCTCCTTCAGATAATGTCACAAACACAAACAACCACCGCATGCAGGCATAAGCTACTCTCATCACTGAAGAGGAGACACACTTAGTGTTATATAGCCGTCCAATTTGGCTATATATATTTACCAACTCCCTCCGCACGAGCAGGATGCGACACAAGGTCAATTTCTTAAGTGGAGTTTAACAGGTTCGAATTCAGAGTTTTCCTTCTCCTAGACCGGTTGCCTAACCAAGTTTAAAGAGCCCAGTCTTCCCTAATATTTGCCCATAGCTGGAGGGAGAGTAGGATTCATACCTTTCCCAAGGGTATTAGCGCTAAGTGAAATGCAATTACCACGTCCAGGGTTTGAACTCGGGGCGACGAGTCCATTTCCCATGACTTTAACCATTACACCACGCGCTTCCAATTTGGCTATATATATGGTGTGAGTTCTTTTTTTCTTTTTTTTACTAGGAAATGAGATATGAGATATAAGACCATCCGTGGTTATGCTCCCACATCCAAATCTCTCTACTTACTTAAGTAGCTCGAGTAACTGACTGGTACCTTATTTCTGTAGACTGTTATCTTCATTTCTTCTAACTGGTCTGGTTTTGTAATCTGTAAGATGCTGGTCTTACTTTAAGATGCTGGCTTGACTTAGTATCGCCAATGTTTCCATTAGTTTACTCAGAGATACAATAACGAGGCTTATTTTTTAGTGATCACATTTTTATTCAGAACCAGAATTTATCAACCGCGGCGGAGTCGAACCGGTGCGTCTTTTCATCACGACGTATCCGCCCTAACTAACGAAACTAACTAAGCTTCCGTTCCCACAGTCTTCCAGCAGGAGAAGCCAAGGGGTCAGTTTGATGTTACCAAGTGCCAATCATCTAACCCCCTCCGATTTTGAATGTCAACGACTTTTAATTCAAAATCTAACACTACACAAACCGTCAAAAACCACGGTTTATCAATATACAAAATTATTGCAACGGTTATCGTCGGAGGTATTAGAATCGGTAATTCGAGTTCAAATCCTGGACGAGGTTGTTTGCATTTCATTTTCACAATAATGCCCCTTGGAAAAGAATGAATTCATCTATTCTCTCTCCAGCCCTCGGTAAATAGTAGGCAAGGCAACCAGTCTGGGAGAATGAAAACCAGCTTTGGTCCGCTTAACAAATTGGCATTGTGCCATATATTTCTTGTGTCGGAGGGGTGGGTACATTCATACTCTCATTTAACACTACAACACGCCATTCCGCCAACCCTGATGATTCTCACCACTGGACGTGTTGGTCAGGAACGCTAGAAATTTATGAACGCGTGCCCGTATTATTGTTGCAAGTAAGCGATTGGGAATGGTCCGTTCACACTCTTGGGATCATATTTGCTTCGAGTTGTGCAGTGGCTAGCGTATAGTCTACTACTGCTGTCTTTACAATGCTTCGGACTTGACCAGCGTCTGTGCGACGTGACTGTCCAAAATCTGACCGACTGACATAAAACTGTTCATTTGACCTCTGTTACAACTCAATCAGTAGTGGGAAGAATATCTTGCAAAGCTTTTGGATTATTTGGATTATTCGGACTATTGTCCTCATCTTCATTATCTGCACAACGCTTCGGTCGATGTGCCTTCCGACCTTCTTCAGACATTTTTTGTCGGACTTGGCAAAGTAGTGTCCGAATTCGATACTGGTCCCCACCAACTCAGCGCATGAGTAGCAGCTTGGGTAATGTGCTCTGTGCGGTAAAGTGGGGCGCTGACTTTACTTTTATTACCACAATATCGACGCCTCACCAACCCGGCACGTCCAACATGATTATTCAATACCCGAAGACTTGCAATCGTACTCCTCTGAGATGGTTTTAACGGAATATTGTTCTTGTATCCCAGCATGCATCACTGTCTAAAGATCAGATACAAAAGGTTTGCTTTTTGTCGGTTGGTTGGTTTTATTTATTCTTGATGCTTA
>CM042146.1:78820246-78835246 GCA_023376005.1 Doryteuthis pealeii | reverse complement strand
ACACACACATATATATATATATATATATATATATATAGTCACTTTATAACGTTCAAACTACATTCTTTTTTATGTATGTATGTATGTATATTTACATCTCTCTCTCTCCCTTCCTTTTCTCTCATCATATATATATATATATATATATATATATATATATATATATATATATATATATATATATAATCATGTCTGTGGGCATCTGTTCATCAAGCCGTGTTAATTTTCAACCGACGGGGAGTCCCAACGTTGAAAGTTACACAACGTTTGGCACGAATCAGACGCACTTGCAACAACAACAACAACAATAAAAAAAGAAAATAACATATAAAAAAAAAGATTTGATAATACAAAGCCATTAGTTGATTGCTTTAATAAAACTTCATCGAATTGGAAATGAAATCGATAGGCTTACGATGAAAGAAATAAGACTCTGTCTATCAGATGTTTCAGATCACAAAATAAGGCAATAAATTGTTTAAAAAAAAAAAAGAAAAAAAGAAGAAAAAAAAAGAAAAAGAAAGTAAAAAAAAAAAGAAAAAAAAAGCTGATCCGATTTGGTTTTTGGTAAAGAGACTGCTAACGGAACCAATTCGCATGCGCATGCGCGTGCGCCGTTCTCCTCACGTGGTGTAATGGTTAGCGATCTGGACGAGATGACCATTGCTAGTGAGTTTACATTCAGTCGCGCTGGTACCTCTAGTTGGTATCAGGTATTGTTGGGATTGTCACGAGAAAAAGATACCTTAAGCTTTTCTTTTTGTGTTTAGGTGAGCAGGAGACGAAAGGGTTAAAGGGATTTTGTCATGAGTAATGTGAGTAGTAGTATGTATTTACCCAACCCCTCCATTACAGGATTGACTCAAAGTCAATTTTTAAGGGGAGTTTAACGGTTTTGCATTCTCCTTGACCGGTGGCCGAGGTTAAAGAGCCCAGTCTGTCCTACTATTTTATTCATTGCTGGAGGTTTGCTTTGTTTGTTTTGTTTTACGGCGTATCAACTTCGGTGGGTCATTTAATGCCGGCAGAGTTTTGAAAGATTCGTAGCGATAGTTTCGAAGAAATATTTTTAAACTCATTTTTTTTACAAAAAAACAAACTATTTAACCCATAGATAGGACCCTAACAGATACTACCACTCCAGGTCAGAGTGAACCTGGCATAAATGGTGATAAAGGGGTGCTCCTCATTCCCCAAACCTACTGAACTAGGACCTCACCGCCTTATAGCACATATATGATAAAAGGGTTGGGAGTTGCCATAAGGGTAATAGGTTTGGGACAATCCTACTACCACTTCCCTCTCTTACATCCACAAGAAAAGATTAAGACAAATATTCGAAGTCTGTGCCACAAACAACACACGGGATTAATTGTAGATCTGGCTTCCTTAATATTTTCCTCATATCTTGGAAAATCCATCATAAACAGCTATAGACAAAAAAGACAGCAATCCGACACTTAGCAAAAAAATAAATAATAATAATTGTTGTACCGGCCGTTCCTACAGTGGAGAATATACACCGGTTCTCACTATAAATAGTGAGACACCGAGTGAAAAGGTTGTACTGTTACCGTTTAACGGCAAGCTAGCCGTTCCTGTACCATTATTGTAAATACACTTGTCTTATTTTACCCTACCTCGACTTGACTTCTTTTTTACTGTTGGATTAACATCACAACAACAACAACAACAATAATAATAATAATAATAATAATAATAATAATAATAAACCTATATACACACACTCCACACATTTGTACATGCCTAAATATATCTCCACCAAACCCAATGCATATGACCCACCTACGACCCCTCTCAATACCTAACAGAACCTTACTTGCTACACACACCATCTGGGGAAAAATAAATAGAACTCCCACTACCAACTTAAACACTCCTGCTAACACCAACAATTGACCACCCCTCCCCTCCCCTATTCATAACCTCCTAATTCACCAGTATGAAAATGTTCACCGCAGAAGCAAGAACTCAATCCAACGTCCTGAAGAAGGTATAACAGACCGAAACGCTATAATATCGACATCACTACCTACAATTAACATCCATTTTATACAACATCCAGTGTTTGTCTACCTTTCTCCACATATTGTCGGATTAATTTCCTTTTATTTCTCCCATGTATATATATATGACCACCTTGTAGTACAAATAGTGCAATATATATATATATATATATATATATATATATATATATATATATATGACCACCTTTGTTGTATAAATAGTTGCAAAATAAACTACAACGATCAGCAATTTTCTGTTCTACACAAGGCCAGGACAAGTAACCATCTCAATGTCCTTGAGGCAGTCTCCATTTTCCTTTACTGCCCGTCCTTGTGTAGACAAAGACACCCGAAACACTTCCTGGTAATTTTTGCCGGGGATGTGATTGCTGAGGTGGGAATTACTTGAAGGTATTTACCAATGTATATATACTTTTTTTTTTCTCTTTCGAAATTTGCTGATCAATAAAAGTATGTCATTATTTAAAAAAATTCTTTATAAATTCAGCTGTACCAAATATTTGTTTATATATATATATATATATATATATATATATTTACCAACCCCTCCGCACGAGCAGGATGCGACACAAGGTCAATTTCTTAAGCGGAGTTCAACAGGTTTGAATTCAGAGTTTTCCTTCTCCTAGACCGGTTGCCTAACCAAGGTTAAAGAGCCCAGTCTGCCCTACTATATACCCATAGCTGGAGGGAGAGTAGGATTCATACCTTTCCTAACGGTATTAGCGCTATGTGAAATGCAATTAGCACGTCCAGGATTTGAACTCGGGGCGACGAGTCCATTTCCCATGGCTTTAAACATTATACCACGCGCTTCCTACTATATATATATATATATATATATATATATATATATATATATATATATATATATATATATATATATATATATATATATATATATATATATATATATATATATATATGGAGGCGCGTGGGCTAGTGGTTAGAGTCGATTCGAGTTCAATTCCTAGACGAAGCTGTTGGCATTTCACATAGCGCTAATACCATTGGGAAAGGTATGAATCCATATATTCTCTCTCCAGCTATGCGTTAAATAGTAGGGCAGACTGGGCTCTTCAGCCTTGGGTAGGTAACCAGTATAGGAGAGGGATAACTATGAATTCAAAATTCTTGAGGTCGGTCGTTGATTGGGTTTCTTTCCTGTCGACTGTGCCAAAAAGTGTGGATGGTCCAACACAAGCCTTCACCACTATAAACAAATCCCTGTGTGGATGTTCATTGTGTGTATGAACCCTCATACGTCGAAAATCGGCGGGAGAGTCCATTATATATATATATATATATATATATATATATATATTATATATATATATAAGTATATTCTACCGATGAAAACGTTTTTAATCGTACAATATTTACAATACGGAGTAATATCACAATATATTTTAAGTAATAATCAGGAATCTAATAATATCAGACGTGTTGAATACTATCTCACATAAGGATCAATATCGTGAAACACCAAGTGGTGAGTTTTATCCTGTGGTATTATATATATATATATATATATATATATATATATATATATATATATATACCCAGAAATGTGTGTGCTCATTTATCTGTGCATGCTTGTGTGTGTGCAACTATTGGTGTATACATATCTCTGTGTGTGTGTGCATGTGCGTGTATGTATCTGTATGTTGCGTGTAAGTGTGCATGTGTTTGTGCGAGAAGCAGAAAGAAAACAGTATACACATTTTCTTCAGTAAGTATTTCCTTACCTATTTAAAATGCGCTTTACGCATTAAAAACATGAGATGAAGTGGACGTGCTCCCATTAACTGTATGTGTGTATGGGAATAAGAATAATGGGCAGATAACTCTTATAAGTGTCAAGTGGATTTTGACCTTTCTTTTAGGGTTGCGTGGCTGAAAGCAGTTTTCTAAAAAACTTGTATTCTGCTCGAATTGCGCGCAGCAAAGCGACTCGGTGCAGATCTTAATCAGTAATTGCAATGCGGGAAATTACAGGCAGACCCCGTGGTCGTCGTCGTCGTCGTCGTCGCCCGGGGTGCACAGACGAAGCGAATGAAGGAGTTGAGGTCAAGAGGTGTACAAGTGGGTTGGGTGAAACTTCATAGCACAAGTTTAACCCCCTACCTCCATCACCAACCTTTCTCCCCCTCCCCTTCTCCGCACGAAAATTGCCTAGGCCAAGTAAAATGGCGACGTCAACCGTTTCGTCTCAGACTGACCTATCAAAGCTAACGACCGTTTTATCTTATCTAAATTGCAACATCTTCGGGTTATTGCTAGTTAAGATCAAATGGTTAACATTTAATCCTCGACTGCACATCTAAAAGGAAAGAATTTAAAGTTACTCTTCATGATGATGATGATGATGATGAGGATGATGATGATGATGATGCCAATATTCATGCTTTTATTGTTGATGTTATTAGATCAGCAGGTAGAGCCTAGGAATCACAAGGTTCTGGGTTTGGTACCCGTCCTCGCCAACTCAGCGCACGAGTAGCGCAGCTTGGGTAAACTGATCTGTGCGGTAAAGTATCTTGGGAGAAGGCGTTGGGTGGCGTTCCAATCCACCAAAATCAATCTCCCTGGTCTATAGCTCGCGAAAAGGGGATAGATTCCCACGCTGATACCGACAATAGACGATTTCGCTAACTTTATTTACTACTTATTGTTGATGATGATGGTGATGTTGATGGTGTTATGGTGTGTGAAAACGAGCATCATACGAGCAACAATGATAAATCTAGTCTGGCACAAAGTTCCAAATCTAGAGCGCCCAGTTTGTTAACCATCACATGAACTCCACAAGGTCTAGTTTGTTGGCATACCTCCGTCTGCTAGAGATGATGGCGTAGTGTCCATTTCTTTTTCTTTTCAAGCGCATCTGTGCGAGTGACTGAACAGGTCAATTTTTGAATTGCAATTTTCTGGGGCAGTGACAGCAAACAAAAAGTGATGCTTGCTGGAGTTGCTGTTGTCACTCCTTCCTTCTGGCTCTCTTTTCTGTGGCGGCTTCTTTCCTCTCTTTTTCACTCCTTTTCGTGCCTTGTTTGACAAAGAGGCGCCAGGCCGCTCGGTTTGCTGTACCAACCTCCCATGTGTTGGTGTTGATGTGGCATGTCTTCATGACCTTCTTGCAGACGTCTAGATTGACACAGGACTAAAATCAGGGAGCATCCGTTGTTATAGTAAAAAAAATCGTCGGGGCGGCCTAATGTCGGTATCAGACAGACAGCGAGGGAGTCTATCCTCCATTCAATAGCGCTAGACCAAGGAGATTATTTTAGCGTCTGAGGTGGAGCGCAACACCTACCATCAGCTCCTCACTTTACCGCACAGATCCCTGTGCTACTCATATGCTGAGTTGACGAGGGCCGGTATCGAACCAGGACCCTTGTGATTCCTAGCCGAATGCTCTATCGACTGGAGCTATACCGGCCCGACGACACAGCATAGTTTGATGTAAAACCCTAAATACATTAATAATAGCTTGCGAGATCGACAATCATTGCAAAAAAGTATGTATTTGCCCAATGTCTCCGGCATGGGAAGGTGTAACACAAAGTCAAATTTTAAGCGGAGCAAAGCTGATCTACTATTTACCCATAGTTGGGGGAGACGGTTTCATGTCTTTGCTATTGGTATTAGCACGAAGTAAAACGCAAACAGTCTCATCAAGTTTTGAACTCGGGTCGCTGATTCCATTTCCTACGACGTTAATCAAAATAGCCCCCATAATTTTAATGAAATATCAACCTTTGTGGGTTATTTAATGCCAAAGCCACTCTTCTCGAGGAGTGTCGTACTATCTAACCCATAACCGTGGATATGGTGGTTCATAATTTCCCAAGGGTATTAGTAAAAGAACGATTGGAGTTAGAACTCGCTTACCACAATTCTTCAGTCCAGCACGTTAGCACTACGCTACAGGGACTCCCTCCTGTCAGTGTCTAAGACGAATAGTGTTTTTCTACATTACTTCAATGGTCATCTTACAAAAAAAAGTGAAAAATAGAAAAAGAGACTACATACCAGTTTCAGTGATGCTGATAGCTTTTTTTTAATTTAGTGCGTTATGAGACGCAGGTATTTGATGTGAATGAGTCCCCGGGAAATTTGATGGGTCCCAACTAAAGTTTCTTAATAAATTGTAGAGTTTTTATCTATGAACAACTAAAGCCGTCTAACCCCTACCTTGTACCCCATAGCGTGCAATTCATCCCCAAGAAAATATTGAAATGTATTTACAGCAAGCTGGGAAAAGAAAAGAAAAACACTGGGACGCATGGAGACAATTTTACTGTGTTTTTTTTTTTTTAGATTCTTATGAGTCAGTAACACAGGACGCGTACCTATCAGCATCTCTGTAGCTTCAAATATTGAAATTTCTTGAATGTCTCCTGAGAAATTGGTCTTACCATAAAAGATTCCAAATGGAACTTTGCATTAAGGCGGTACAAGAAAAGTTAAAGATAACTGAAGACCAGAAACAAATTGTGGATGAACAACAACAAAAGGGTTAATGGAATATGACAGAAATGGAAATGTTTGATCGGGAAAGAACGCTGGATTGAGTACACTGGCTTCATATCGTAAACGTCTGCTCCTATCATTGTCGACCAAGTTTTGTGAACTTGGCGCCAATAATGAACGTCAAGTGTACGCATGCGCCAAGTTACTCTACTAACCAAATCAAATTGTATGTGTGTAGGACCTGTAAGTTAATATTCAATGATTAAATGCGGGAGCAAATATACTTGCAACATGCGAAAGGGTAAAAACGAGGTTATTTTATTTTAGTCGAGTTGTAATATACAGGAAACCGATTTTGTTACCAAACAAAGTGACAAGAAGTTCTTTTAGAAGTCACAAAAAGCTAAGAATTTATTTTAATTTTGAACTGAATACAAAATATTACACAATGTCATCTCTATAGATTTAAAAAGTTTGTGGCGTTATGGTTATTGTCGTAAGAAATGAAAAAGTTCAAATTCTATTTGCGTTTCACATGGAGCTAATACCATTGGAAAAGGTATGAATCTTTAGATGAAAATTATTCATCCTCCAGCTATCAGTAAATAGTAGGACAGACTGGACTCTTTAACTTTGGTTTTTCATAAGGAAAATCACTGAATTAAAACCTATTAAACTCCGCTTAAAAATTGACCTTGTCTCGCATTCTGCACATGCGGAGGCATTGGGTAAATACATATATATATATAAAATTGTTTGTCTGCCTGAATGCGAGTGTATTTGTTCGTTTGTTTGATTGTGTATTTATGTGTGTATATCTGTGTATTTGTTTTCTTGTTTGATTGTGTATTTATGTGTGTATATCTGTGTATTTGTTCGCTTGTTTGATTGTGTATTTATGTGTGTATATCTGTGTATTTGTTTGCTTGTTTGATTGTGTATTTATGTGTGTATATCAATGTATTTGTTCGCTTGTTTGTTTGATTCTGTATTTGTGTGTGTATATAAGTGTATTTGTTCGCTTGTTTGATTGTGTATTTTTGTGTATATCAGTGTATTTGTTTGTTTGTTTGATTGTGTATTTGTGTGTGTATATAAGTGTATTTGTTCGCTTGATTGATTGTGTATTTATGTGTATATATCAGTGTATTTGTTCGTTTGTTTGTTTGATTGTGTATTTGTGTGTGTATATAAGTGTATTTGTTCGTTTATTTGGTTGTGTATTTGCATGTATATCTTACGTAAAATTGTGTTGTCAAAATAACTTTATAATGATGAGTCGTCATTATTATCAATGCTTATTAATGCCTAGTGGTATGCCTCTTATATCTTGGCCAACTTAGCGCTTCTTGCTAAATCAGTATATCTAGATAGATATTCATATTCAGATCTAACATGAATGTTCGTTGGCCGTGAAAAAAAAATCAAGTTAGTCAGTGTGCATAGGAGGATGGACTGAAAAATTCATATGATGACTTCATATCTGCTGATGATGCCTTTTTTTATCAATGGGATCCAAGGTAACACCGATGTAAGAAGTGTGTGGATTGCAAGGGATACTATGTTAAAAATAAAACTTAATTGTTCATACTCTACGAAATTATCTTGGTCAGCCTATGAACTTTTCAGCCGAACCGCGTATGATTATTATGTCGCAGTTAATGTTATTTCTCTGGTTATTTGTCAAGTGGCAGCTCGTCTATAGGCATCATGGAACTGCCACACGTATTTTATCCAGATATATATTGAGAATATATATATATATATATATATATATATATATATATATATATATATGTGTGTGTGTGTGTGTGTGTGTGTGTGTGTGTGT
Organism: Doryteuthis pealeii; assembly: GCA_023376005.1. NCBI lineage: Eukaryota > Metazoa > Mollusca > Cephalopoda > Myopsida > Loliginidae > Doryteuthis > Doryteuthis pealeii. The sequence continues at coordinate 78,826,891 of CM042146.1, read as the reverse complement.
GTGAAAAGACAGTTAATTCTATTATGAATAATCCTTAAACTTGATGACAATGGTCAATCTCTTATTCTTAGAAAATAAAAACAAAGAAAATGCTGTATGTGTAATTTATTATGGAGGCGTGGGATGGAACGATTATCGTCGTAGGAAATGGACACAGCGACCCAAGTTCAAATCTGGATGGGGCTGTTTGCATTTCACAAACCCTAACCTCCTTGGGAAAGGTATGCATCCAACTATTCTTTCTCTAGCAATGAGTAAATAGTAGGACAATCTGTGTAGAGGGAAAACTCTGAATTCGAACCTGTTAAACTCCGCTTAAAAATTGACCTTGTGCCACACCCTACTCGAGGAGGCGTTGGTAAATATATATATGTGGAATCCTTTTCTGTAGCAGCACCCTCACGAATTAATATCACGGGCCGTCGCTTCATTTCTCCTACGCAACGCCGAAAATTTCTGCTAGTTTTTACCACTGGAAAGGAAAGCTGCTGCCTATAGACATATTCTCGGTTCTTGAGGCTTTAATATCTCAAAACCAACAAATTGGGAAACAGGAAGACAAATTGCAGTGAGGTTTTCAACTACAAACACGTGAAATCAACAGAAGAAGCAACAATTGAATAAAGTCATCGTTTATAAACAGAAATACCTTGGAGAATAGAACAATATTAAGACATAGCTGGAGGGCATTACACACAGAAGAGAAGAAGGGAAAATTTCAATTCAAAAGTCGAGTAAAATTATACAAATGGGATGATGTTAAAGACGGCCATGACATTTAGCACAGAAGCTACAATTCTAACAAGACTTGCTATTTCCCACGCCCTTGTCAAACGGATTACGATTTTATCTGAAATCACTAATTATTCAAACTCTCCAGCTTCTACTACCCCTCTTTATTCTTATATCTATCATACTATGGATGTAACATATTCCTACTACTACTACTACTACTACTACTACTACTACTAGAGCAACAATGATTGTACAAGTGAATCTGTATTACAACTAATGCTAATAACGAGAGTGCTAATTTGTTGTACAGGCCTTTCCTTCTTCCTATAATATAATTATTATTATCTTCTATCTTCTTATTTCTGTCCTTTGTTGGCCGGATATCTCGGTTATCTCTTCTATGTTGGGCTGATTCTCTCTGTTCTTCTGTTTTTCTCCTTTGGGACATCTTCATCTCTGTGTTCGTTGTTGTTTTTAGTAAGAAACACAAAGATTTGCATATTTCCAGACGTCTTTATATAGACCCAAGTTAACCATCACGCCTAGCAGAAATAGCCATCTTTGAGACACATCTGCCTCCTTCAAAGCGAGAATTTCCTAAATTCCTAGTTCACCCTCCCGCTTCCACGAACTGACCAACCAGAGGACAGCCAAAAGGTTTAGTGAAACGTCAAAGCCCTGTAAATTTATAATTATCGTTATTTCTACTAGTACAAAATAAAAAAACACCCTCCGGGCGATAAAAATAAATTTTTGAAAAATATTGCCTGAGGGGTGGAAGTAAAAAATTCAATGTCAGCGAGTTGTACCCTAAGTAAGTAAAATCATCAATTCATTAAAGGATTAAAAAATAAAACAATTTGAAATGTAAACTTTAAATATGTATTAAAATAAAAGAACTATATATAGATATATAATACCAGTCATGTATTTATTAAAACTTGTTTTAAAAAAACAATGAGGACTGTCTAATTCTGCATGTTCAAATTTTGAGTGTATTTATTCTATGTTATGACGATTTTGGGTAATGTGACGTAAGCAGTGACGTAATTTTTGTTACAGACAAGAACCGGAAGCGAATCTCCATTATTAATAGATATTCTACTCAACCGTATTGTAACAAATCAACAAGAAAAATAACTTGTCATTCAGTGTCTAACAGCCATTGCAGTCAACTCACGCTTTGTAGGTATTTACCCAACCCGTTTGCCATGGGTAGAATGACACAAGGTCGCAAGTGTCCAACGTGGATCGAAATCGCTATTCATTACTAATGGATCTGCAGACAGGTTTGCTAACCATTACATGATAATGGAACGCCATAGCTTTGTATCCTACAATAAGAATTTAGAAAAAAGAAGAGAAAAAATGTGTTAAATTGGCCAGGCTTTGGCCCATTAAAATTTTTTCTCGTTCTGACGCGGAAAAATATAGTATGAAAAAGTTTGGTTGGGTTATCCTTATCACACTTTTAACCAAGACTAATCATCATTATTTGAACTAGCAAATATATGCACCCTCCGGGTGCAAGTACTTAAGTTTTAATGTAATAAAATATCATATTAAATTAGAAAGACTAACGAAATAACAATGAAAAAAAAAAGATTTGAAACAGAGGGGTTATAATCAAAAAATAGAACAACTGAAACTTACTCTTCCACCCCTCCCGTCTTTCATTACTAAATGTTCCTAATTTAACTATTTAGTTAAAATAGGAAGTAAAGAATAAAATTACAGTTATTTCTTCTTGTAAATAATTTTCTTTTAAGATTTATCTCCGAGAATTTTGTTCATATTCATTAAGATAAAACCAAACAATTAGAAATCAATAATACTAAGCACATATTTATTAAAATCAAATTTTTAATATCAATATGCAAATAAGCCTACCCGTTCATACTGTATGCCGTTATTTTGTTGTATATATAAATACAATCACATGTTATTAGCATGTAGATATGGTCAACAGTATTAATAATGTAAAACAATTTTATTAATAATTAAAGGTTTAAAAGAATAAAACCATGGAGAATTTAACGTAAATAATTAAGGGAATTGTGACTTGAGTAATTATATAGTTTCGGTTACAGACAGAAAAACACACAATCTTCATTATAATAAGATGTCTATAATTGCAACTCAGTTTGTTTCTATTCAAGGGTAGATAACTCTATCCTAAACTGTTTTGATATTTTTTCTTTAATCTTTATAACGAACTAAAAAGAAAAAAATTAAAAACCTAGGCAGTAGTCTAGATTTTTGGCGATGATTTCTAATTTTTATTCAAAATATCTAAAATTATTATATCGGTGAACAAAAGGCAATCGCGTTTTACGGTAACGCCATGAAATTTGTGCAATGTGTTCTTACTTTATATTAATTACTGATGATGGCAATTTGATGAGGTTATTAAAAAAAAAGTTGTTAAAAAATAATTTTGTGTCATTTGGTCACAGACACACTATTGATGACACGTAGATTGCTTGTCATTTTGCTTTTTTACGACGACGACGACGTCAAAAATGCCAAGAATAATTATGGGGGAGGGGAGTCTTCGGCTAATGGTGCTTCAGAAATATTGACTTGTTTGACAATTGGATGGCTACACACAAATCAATTGATCAAAACTTAATGTTGAAGAAATAAAATACACAGTTCGTTCTTTTGAAACTATTTCACTGGCTTGAGGCTAACGGCCAATTCACGTTGAAAACACAAGTGCCCGGTAGATCCTTCAAGTTAAGCAATGATTAACCTGTTTAATAATTAGATGGTGTATAAGTAGAGTGATCTGCCTCTGTGTCTAGGCTGAACATGGTGAACTGCCTTGGACAGGTCACTATAAATATTGAGACGGAGTCAGCCATTTGCGTTATACACTGGACGTTCTGGGCACCTCAGGTAGTGTAATGGTTAGCAAGCTAGACTCACAAACCATTGTTAGTGAGTTCTTTTCTCACTGAGTGCCTTGTGTCACATCTTAGTAAATAAAGCTTAGTAAATACCTATACTCTTGACGTCCGAAAGAAACGGTGACCACGTCTTTTGTATTTTATAGATGGGTGACCATTTAAGCAACAGTTGGTACTGTATGTAATCTGATATCAAAATGATTTTATTCGACATTAAATAACCCCAAAAGGCTTGATATGCCGTAAAAAAACACTTTCACCTTCCGTCACGTAATAGTTAACAAGCAAAGTTAGAAGACCATTCCTAATGATTACGATTCTCATTGGGTGACCCATATTTAAGATTTGTGCGGTCAACTGACTTTATTCGCTGAAGAGGAACAAAACCCACTTCCCAAGAAAAAAGGATGTCTTGCGAATGACACTAAACTTAACCTGAACCTGAGACTTTCTTTTGGAGATCTGGGGAGTGCGGAGTATCTGTTCATTGCTATTACTCCCAAGTTATTCTGATCTGGAGTGGTAGTGTCTGTTAGGATCCTATGGCTCAAATTCTCAGTATAATCGAGATAACTATGAAATGTTAATTAGAATTCCTCACTCCTTCCTAAACAGAAGCACCAATATCATCATGAATCTCTGTTACAATGGGGACCCAACAGGTTATCTCATTAACATAAGTGTATCTGAAGCTGGCTCGTACCTCAAATTTTAGTTCTAAACACAAAGTAAACAATCAACTGAATAACAGATCATAACTTGAAAAAGTCACAAGTTAGGGTACTCTTAAGTCATGGTACCACTGTAATTGATTTTAAAAAAGAAAAAAAAGGAAAAAGACTGATTTAAGCATTAAATAACCCAACAAGGGTTGACATGACATAAAACCAACCAACCATTTGAATTTTTAGCTGATCGCCCATTTAGCTTTATCTTATTATAATGGAGATTGTGTGTTTTTCTGTCTGTAACCGAAACTATATTACTAATCAAGTCACAATTAACATAGTTATTTTTATCACATTCTTCATGATTTTTTATATTTAAACCTCAATTATTAATAAAATTGCTTCACCTTTTTATTAGTGTTGTCCATATCTACATACTAATAACATGCTATTGTATTTATATATTAAAAAAATAGCGGTTTGCAGTGTGAACGGGAAGGCTAATTTGCATATTGATATTAAAAATGTGATTTTATTAAATATGTGCTTAGTATTATTGATTTCTAACTGTTTGGTTTTATTTTAATGAATATAAGCAAAAATCTCTCCAATGAATCTTAAATGAAATCCATTAACAAGAAAAAATAAGTGTAATTTTATGCTTTATTTCCTAATTTAACTAAATAGTTAAATAAGTAAAATTCAGCAATGAAAGACGGCAGTGATGGAAGAGTAAGTTTCATTTCTATTTTTCTATTATAACCCCACTCTGTTTCAAATCTTTTTATCTGCATTCTTATTAGACTTTCTAATTTAATACGGTATTTCATTACATTAAATCTTAAATACTTGCACCCGGAGGGTGCATATATTTGCTAGTTTTTATAAAGACTGAGAAAAAGTTAGATGGTAATGACATCAATGAGAGAACGTGACATGAGTTCATCCTTGCTTCCCATGTAGTGTCCAGTATGTCTTGTTCGTTTTACTTGGATGGTTTTGTGCGATAGAAAGCAAGATGCCGTACAGCTGCTCTTTTGTGGGATGATGCCACAAATATTTGTGGGATGATGCCACAAATATTTATTCAAGATAGAACGCAGCATCCTTGTGTAGTTTTCATCAAACTTCTTCTCAAAGCGTTTGGTAAGTGTCCAAGTGGTGCAATCTTACAGTAGTACTGATACGGCTATAGCGTGAAAGAATTTTCGCTTTATCTTATCAAAGAGATCAGTTTTTATACGATCGATAATTTGTCTATAGTAATCCATGCGTATTTCCTATGCGTATATTGACTTCGATTTCTGTAGATGAGATATTACTACCTAGGTATATGAACTGGTATACTAATTTGATAGAAGGCAAAGCAAAATCTGAAACAACAAAATTATTCAAAACAAATCTATGAAGAAAATAATACAATATTGTCAACCATTTAAGGGTAGAAAGAGACACTGTTCTAAACACATCTATTTCACTAACTAATTTATTAGTTATATAAACTAGCAAATATATGCACCCTCCGGGTGCAAGTATTTAAGTTTTAATGTAATAATATATTATATTAAATTAGAAAGGCCAATGAAACTAAATAAGAATGCAGATAAAAAGATTTGAAACAGAGGGAGTATAATCGAAAAATAGTACAACTGAAACTTACTCTTCGGTCACTCTCATCTTTCATTGTTATTTTTTCTAATTTAAGGATTTAGTTAAAAGAGGAAGTGAAGAATAAAATGACAGTTATTTTTTCTTGTTAACGGATTTCATTTAAGATTCATTGAAGAAATGTTTGCTTATATTCATTAAAATAAAACCAAACAGTTAGAAATCAATAATACTAAACACATATTTATTAAAATCACATTTTTAATATCAATATGCAAATTAGCCTTCTCGTTCCCACTGTAAACCGCTATTTTGTTGTATATATAAATATTATTGCATGTTGTTAATATGTAGATATGGTTAACAGTATTAATAATGTAAAACAATTTTATTAATAATTGAGGTTCAAATAAAAATAAAATCATTGAGAATGTTATATAAATAACTAAGGGAATTGTGACTTGAGTTGTAATATAGTTTCGGTTACAGACGGAAAAACTCACAATCTCCATTATAATAAGATGTTGTGATGTTAATCCAACAGTAAAAAAGAAGTCAAGTCGAGGTAGGGTAAAATAAGACAAGTGTATTTACAATAATGGTACAGGAACGGCTAGCTTGCCGTTAACGGTAACAGTACAATCTTTTCACTCGGTGTCTCACTATTTATAGTGAGAACCGGTGTATATTCTCCACTGTAGGAACGGCCGGTACAACAATAA
>CM042146.1:78775246-78812746 GCA_023376005.1 Doryteuthis pealeii | reverse complement strand
TAGCACAGTGATTTTCAAACTGTGACCGGACAACACAAACCTACAATATATCTGAGTTGAGACAATATATTATAAGATACTCTGGACCCTTCTTAAAAGGGACTAATGAGAAACTCGAGAATATGGACCAAAGAACAAAGAAATTGATGACGATGCATAAGACCTTACACCCGGAAGATGTCATAAACAGTCTGTATATGATAATAAAAGAAGAGAACTTGCTATCATTAGGGATTGCGTGGCCATTCAGGGTCAAAATATATAAAAGGGATATATATATATATATATATATATATATATATATATATATATCCGTCCCTAGCCCAGTGATTTTCAAACTATGGTCCGGAACAACACAAGGCCTACAATATCAACAGCAGGTGCCGCAGACGCTACAATGAAGTCTTGAAAATTTATATTATCCGATAAGCGACAGAACCACAAATTCATTTACTATTACACACCTATGAAAATTCAGTTTAAACAGTAACCACTCCCAAAATTTTGTCTTGGTGTGGCTTCTGAGTATCGATTGTTATTTCAACAAAAGCATTCATAATGCTGCTACCTTTTGCCACACCAAATTTATGGGACCCAACCTTTTCAGCTCTTACTACCATGATGAACAGATACAGATCTAGATATGTTGTGCAAAGTGAACTGTATATAAATTTGTCAAAATTATCACCATGAAATTGACAATGTTTGCCAAGTAAAGCCAGCACATCCCTTTCACAAAATGTTATTACTCAGTGCAAATATTGGATAGGATTTTCATTAAGTATTTTTGATAAATTTCATTTATATATATATAGGGGTCCACGAGATTTCATTCTTAATAATGTGGACTCTTCGAAGTACACCCGGGGTCAAAGGGGTCAAAAGTTTGAAAACCTACAGTTCTAGATTCAGTAGGCGCTGATGAATGTAACTACGATGTCGCAGTCCAGTATGTTAGCCACTGCACCACGGGAACTTCCCCTGATGAATGTAAGTTTTTGCTAGTCAACTAAAAGTTGGTGTGTCTAATTGTAGGAGTCGATAGGAGAACGTCACTAATGAGTTCGTTCTTACTTTCTTCAGCAGTGTTCAGCATGTCTTGCTCGTCTTACTTGTATGGTTTGAAAAATGGAAGGGAAGAAGCCATACATCTGCTGTTTTGTAGGTTGCTGCTTCCTGGCTTTATTCAAAACAGCACACAACATTCTTGTGTTGTTCTCACGAAGCTTTTGCTCCAGACATTTAATTAAAGTCCAAGTTGTGCAACTATACAACAGTACTGACACGACTACAGTTTGAAAGAAGTCAATTATATAATCGCTATAATACAAATCTGATATTTTGGAATTGAAATAATTATTTTTGATTGTTTGTTGGTTGGTTGGATTTTACGGCATGTCAAACTCTTGTTGGACTATTTTATACCGAACACATTTTGCTTTATTCATTTTTGATGGTATTCAATTTTTTTTTCAAACTCAATGTTTTAAACATTTTTAATACTCGTTTTTTTAATCTATTTATCCTATAGATGGGACCCTAACAGGTATTTCCACTCCGGGTCAGAGTGTACATGGGAGTAATGGCGATAAAAGGGTACTCCACATTCCCTAGAGTTCCAAAATTGAACATTACTACTAGATTCAGTTTAACATCATACACAGAACACTAAGACCCTCAGCCACCGTCTTTTAGCACATATATGATAAAAGGGTTGGGGTTTGCCATAAGGGCAATAGGGTTCGGACAATCACATAAATGCTTGGGTTTAACGTGACATGCCGATTGATTGGGGGTATAATACTAAAGAGGGGGGTTTCATGTCGTGGACTGATTAGACGCCTGTGCAGAGGTGCAGTCGGTGTATTCTACAGCTCCATCTGACAGGGTGGTTAATTGTCTATTGCCTGAACCCAAAACATAATCCCAAAAGACAGGTTGTTATTCGCCTCTAAACCGGCGAATCACCAAGTCATTGTTCCGCTTGGAATGAAATAGATACAATATCTCGTTGAAGTCACAATTATTTGACGCGACAGACAAAAATGTGGGTTTACTGAAATATTTTTCGGCGTATATATATTTACCAACCACGAGCAGGATGTGATACAAGGTCAATTTCTTAAGCGGAGTTTAACAGGTTTGAATTTAGAGTTTTCCTTCTCCTAGACTGGTTACCTAGTCATGGTCAAAGAGCCCAATCTGCCCTGCTATTTGCCCATAGCTGGAGGTAGAATTGGATTCATACCTTTCCCAAGGGTATTAGCGCCATGTGAAATGCAAACAGCATCGTCCAGGAATTGAACTCAGGTCGTCGAGTCCATTTCCTACGACTCTAACCATTAGACCACGCGCCTCGGCGTATAATTACACGCACTTGTCTGACGTGGGTTCGCTTGTATGAATAAGTAATTCTTTAGTTTCATCCATCTACAAAGAAAACTAATAGTTCACTGAGAAGGTTTTTATTTTTTGAATTTCTATTTGTTTATTTTTTCTTTTCTTTTTTTTTCTTTACTCATAAAATATCTACCACTTTGTAAATAGTAATTGTGGCTATTATCAGAAGGTTAATATTTTAATCATAAAAATCTATGATATTATTCTATTTATTTTCTGCTTACCTTCCAGCAAGTGTAAGAATGTTACGCTTTGTGATAACGTACTATTCAGCTTCTTTCTTCTTTCGTTCTTTCTTTCTTTCTTTCTTTCTTTCCACAGTAGCAGACGAGTACATTATCAAGGCATGCTCGCATTCATTAGCAACAGAAGTTTACATCATTTTGGGGGAATGGGGTAGAGCAGCTTGTTTCAAGCCATGAATATTAAAATATAGTCACATTTATCATGTTTAATCTCACTATCTTCGCTTTCTTTCCACAAAAGCAGAAGACAATATCGTCAAGGCATGTTTGTATTCATTAACAACCGAAGCTTACATTATTTTGAGGGTAGAATTTGTTTCTAGTGATATATATATATATATATATATATATATATATATATATATATTATATATAAAGTAACATTTATTGTGTTTAATCTCACTCTCTTTACCTCTCTCTCACTCTCTCAAGTAATTTTCGCTCCCTCACTCTCTCTCTCTCTGTCTCTCTGTCTCACCCAATATATATATATATATATATATATATATATATATATATATTATACTAAAGCTGAGCGAATCAACTTTTGGTTCCCTAAGGATTATTTCCTATTTAATGACACAAAACACATCTCAATACATTTCTTAGATTTAGGATTAAATTATGTTTGAAAAAATTCCATTTTATTTGGTTCTAATTAGTCGTAATTTGCAATTAAGTCAAAAACACACCAGTCTCTCACTATACTTTTGCCTATTTCTTCCCCCACTGTCTATATATTTTAAATACCTACTCGTTATATGTCTTACTTTCTCTCTGAGCGTCATGTGTGATAGGGAGGGAGTCTGCAGATAATGACTGCTGATTATAATATAGAAATAAGGGAGAAGGCAAATCTCTCTCTCTCTCTCTTTCTCTCTTTCTCTCTCTCTCTCTCTCTCTCTCTCTCTCTCTCTCTCTCTCTCTATACCGAAAGTTTTATTAAAATTGGATGATTAGTTGACAAGTTTTCAAGAATTTTGTGTGATCCCCCTTAACGACAGCGAATAGAACTAGATATTTACATGATTTTTCTAAAAAATTCTTTACTAAACTTTCAATTTACAAAGCTCAAAAATCTACTTAAAATTTATCGAGGGAGGTAAAACATAAGATAATTGTTTGATTTCTAAAAAAACATGTAAATAAGATTCGTACATAATGTGACTTAAAATTGTTTTCTTAGTTGCAAATAAATAAATAAAATTGATGTCATGTTTTAAAATAGATTTTTTTAAATACTTAAATATTAATTTTAAAAATTGCATCAGTTATTTTATTTCAAAACTTTCTGATTTAATTAGGTATTTCTGCTATGGTAAATTAATATATTAAAATTCATTTAAAATATGAAACGCCTAATTTTAAGTTTCAAATTTCATATTTTCTTATTCTAAAAACATATTTATTCAATGACTACTTTAGTTTATTATCGTTATCTAATAATTTTATAGAAAAACTCTATTGAAAATTTAGCCCCCTTTTTAAACAGAACAAATATCGATGCATATTTTTTTTCTTTTATTAGATAATAGTCAATTAAATAATTATCGAAAATAGTAAAAAAGATCTCCAAATTTATCTTTTAAATTTTTATTTGAAATTTATTTTCCGATTTTCGGTACTTATGTTCTACCAGGATAGCTCCCTTAAATTTATTTTCTTCTATTCACACTTTTTGTCTTTTTATTTTTACTGCTACTGGTTTAACCCCACCGATATTTTGAGCCCCCAAAATAAGAGGGAGTCAAAGTTAAGTAACCTGAAAAAAATCAAAAAGTTTTAAAATAAAATAGCTGATGCATTTAACGTTCTTTCATTGGTAAATCAACACTGAAAATTTCATTAAAATCGGATAATTATCTGATTTTTGGTAATTATTTCAATCGGGTAAATTTATTTTGTAAAATACGGATTTTACGGCAACTTTGACAGTGCCTACAACAATTTAACACGAGCTCAATTGTTGACACAACGGCTCACGTCTTTTCGTATATATATATATATATATATATATATATATATATATATATATATATATATGGTTGAACACGACAGACATTTCCTCTATAACGAGTGTCTTTTCGATCTTTTCCAATTGTATGGCATTCTTCTTTATGTCTGGATGGAACTGATAGTGCCAAAAGTACTAGTGTAAGAACCTTTGGTGGATTCATTCACCAATTCTACCCAGGTATAAAAAATGGCTCGACAATTGGAAAGTAGATTTTAAGTAGATTTTTGAGCTTTGTAAGATCGAAAAGAAACTCGTCAGACAGGAAATGTATAACGTATAAATGAAAAATTCTGCCAATATATATATATATATATAATATATATATATATATATATATTCGTGTAGCTTTCACTATCTCTCTCATTATATTCACATTATTTCTTTCACAGGTAAGGTTATTTTATGCAGAAATGATTAATCTCTTCATTTCAATTAATTTCTTTCTTCCATCAAGGTTTTAAACTCTCAGATAATAAAAGTAACCACTTTTGAAGTAGCTACTCTTCTGTAGTGTTTGAATAACAAGTGTTGACTTCTATGATGATATTTCCTTCTATGATGATGAAAAGTAGTCTCTTCTTATTTAAACACTACAGAAGCAATTATTTAGATTCTCGTTCCGAAGTGATAACTCATAACAACTACCCGTCTGGTGGTTGAGAAAACATGACACTCAGAATTACGGGATAATAGAGGGGGGCTGCAATTATAATATAAGTTTGAAAACAATTCTGTCGTAATCTTTTCTAATAATTTGTTCTTTTTTTATTGATGGAAGTAGTCTGTTTCTTATAATTGTTGATATTAGTAATATGGCACCAACCATTTATAGTAGAGCACTTTTAGAAAAGTATTTAAACATTGCGGAAGCAGTCATTTAGACAATCATCTCTGAAGTGACTACTCTCAACATCTGCCCATTGGTGATTATGAAGAGCACAGTACTTCAGTTATATATATATATATATATATATATATATATATATATATATATATATATATATATATATATATATGTGTGTGTGTGTGGTGTGTGTGTGTGTTGTGTGTGTGTGTGTAGTATATTAAGAAAGAATGAAAAAACACAGGTTTAAATGAGTTAAGTGGTGAGTTTATTGGCCGACGCTGCAGTGTTTTGATCTATTAATTAGATCATCTTCAGGGCATTTGTTGGTATATGGAAGGTAATAAGAAAAGATTTATACACACACGCGCAACCACACACCTAAAAAATGCACAATGCTTTCTTTTCTATACACACACTTACACAGTCCCATACTCACACTGTAAAAGAGAATATTTGACGTCATATTTCAAACCGTCTCCTTTTTTCAAACCTCAAATTTTAAACAGACTGAATAACAAGGACTACCACTCGCTTTTCTCGTTATTCTGTGATAAAACATTGTTTATTACCTTCCATATACCAACAAATGCCCTGAAGATGATCTAATTAATAAATCGAAACACTGCAGCGTCGACCAATAAACTCACCACTTAACTCATTTAAACCTGTGTTTTTTCATTCTTTCTTAATATACTACATACCGTCGGATTCACTTCCTTTTCTTCACACACACACACACACACACATATATATATATATATATATATACGAGTTTCAGTTGAAATGTTCATAGATTGAACTCTTATGGAATGAGATCATCGGTGTTGCAGTGCTTGGAAGGTATAAATCCATCTATTCTCTCTTTACCTATGGATAAATATGGCGGACTGACCTCTTTAACCATGTTTAGGCAACAAGTATAGCAGAAAGAAAAGTCTGAATTCAGACCTGTTAAACCCCACTTAGAATTAATCTTGTATCTCCCAGGGGGTTGTAATATATATATATATATATATATATATATATATATATATATTATATATATATATGATACTAAATAAGCAGAAATATATGGATGCTAATCAATAATTCTTTGTAGATCAATTCAAGGAGAAACACCGGATGCAATTCCGCGGGGACTTTTTTTTCAAGGCGCCTTTAAGTTCAGAAATTCTGCCTTGAAGGTCATATTGACGACTGTCTGAATAAATATGCTTCCTGATCTCATCTGAGAAGCTGTGTGTGTTCTGAATCCTCCGCGAGTGGGAAGGTGTCTTTTGCTTCAGGGCGCATGTCCGAAATGACACCAGGTTCACGTGATCAGTGAGTGATCTTAAGACAATCATAAAACACCAGGTTACAGATGGAAAATACATTTTATTTCACCCAGGCTCTCAACTGGCTCAGGGCATGTTATATACCCTACATATGAACATTAATGGATATGTCCCAATCCTCATAGATACGGGAGTATTATGCTGACTGAGTAGTCTTATACCACTAACAGTGGTTTACCTTTCTTTATGCCGCTGTATTTTGTTAATGTTATAAAGATTCCATTTCATTTCCAACCTCCTTTTGGTTATTTTTCATTTAGTAACCTTTGTTAGGTTACAACATTTTGGAGTCTTATACTGTTACATAATTATTAGATTCCTAATATTTATGTACAGTAGTGTAGAAACCAAAATGGCTGTTATAAGTTTAACCGGCGGCCTTGAAAGATTGAATGACAAGGCTTGACCTCATCCTGATCCTTCCGATGGATGCCGTGAGGATCAGTGGGGAAGACCCTCTTCCGGTTTAGATTAGGGAGATTTTTAGTCAGATCGGCCAAAAACCACGACGGTGGTAAGTCGTGTTATGCACGTGCCGACTCAATCTGTGCAGGTAGTCTGGTGGGATTTCAGAATAAAATATGATCTAAGTTAAATCGAAGTCTTGTGCTATTATCTAAAAACTACCAATGACACAGGGCTTTCTGATAAAGAGAAATCCCCAATGGAAGACCAGACACGAAGTCCCCAAGACGAAGTCCAGATGCTAGAAAAATAGAAGTAAGAAAGTAAGGAAAGAGGTATACAACAACACAACTAGCAGTGGTTTACTTTCTTCACGCCACTGGCGAGTATCCTATTTTGTTAATGTTATAAAGATTCCATTTCATTTCCAACCTCCTTTTACACTTTTACAACACTCCGATTACTGGTAACTGTTATTTGACAGGATCATTAGCCACACAATATTTAGTTGTTAAATACATTTTTTTTTAATTAATGGTTTAAGAACATCTTGACCAACAAAAATCACAAAATTGAAAGAAAAGGTTCTCGGTTTCCTTTTGTTCCCTTTCAATGATTTCTTTTTCTTTATTTAGAGAAGTGCTTAAAAATTAACCTTGTATCACATCTTGCTCATACAGAGTCGTTAAGTAAATAACTCGTAGTCGGGGTGGCTTAAAGTCGGTATCAGCCTGACAGTGAGGGAGTCTATCCTCCTTTCGCCAGGGCTAGACCAAGGATATTGTTTTGGTATCTGAAGTGAAACACCTACCATCAACTTCTCACTTTACCGCACATATCCCTGTGCTACTCATACGCTGAGTTGGCGAGGGCCGGTATCGAACCCGGAACCTTGTTGCTCCTAGTCGGACGCCCTACCGACTGAGCTAAACAGGCCCTAACAAAATACTGTTGTTTAATATCATTTGGTGACAAGCAAACTTTCCAGTTAGTGAATTATACATCCTCTAAAATAATAAGCCAAAAAGTAAGCCCCCCTCCTTTACAATGGATAAAACTTCATCATTATCATCAAGTGTGCCAACAGCACAGATTCCATTGACTCTCACTCACCATTTGTCCCTATGGCCAATTGCTCTTAGCAAATCCTCTAGTATCTTGACAAAACTGATGATAGTAAGTTTTTACTGTTCGGCCAACACTGGTTGGAGCCCATTGAATAACATCGCTTATGAGTTATCCTTACTTCTCCGGTAGTGCCCAGGATGCCTGGTTCGTTTTACTTGGATGTTTGTTTGATGGGAGGTGACTGGTTTTACAAATGCTGTTTCCAGTTTATTACATTGTGGATTTTACAAGTATTTATTTAACTTTTTACGAGGAAGAGTAAAAAAAATACCCGCACTTTTGTTTTTCAATATACTTACACAAAACCAGGGAATAAACAAGTATGTCATTTTTTTTCTATATAGTCTCCTTATTTTTTTTATGCATTTGTTCCAGTGGTCCACAAATTTGTATATTCCCTTCAAGAAGAAGGTTTTCGATGATCGTGCAACCATTTATTATGTACCGCTTCTTTCCTGCTTCCTCTTCATAGGTCACACTTGTCTGGCTACTTCTCTATTCAGTCATACACACTTCTACACGGTAGTGCACAGTCCCAGTATTGTGCTAAAGGCCTCTGATGAATTCCAGTCCCTGACACTCCATCCAACCCCTGACACTTCTTCCAGTCCCTGACACTCATACAAGCCAGAGAAATCGGGACACTGCTCTTTATTCTTCCTTGAACCATACTGCTAGTGGAGCGGTCATGTTTTTGTGCGTGACCGGAACTGTGTCAATTATAAACACGCATGCGCAGAACGCAATGTGACAATAATAAAGAAATGTTATGGTAAAAGGACGGGTACATCTCCTTCATATTAGTTATTTATTCGGACCATATTACCTTTAGGCGCCCCATTTTTAACTCGATTAAGAAAGGATATGTTTTTCATTTACACCGTCAATATCCGGTTGTTTGTTAGGGGTTAGGGTTAGGGTTAGGGGTTAGTTTTATAATTTAAGAAAAATCTAAAAATCGTCTGTTAAAACAACCGGATATTGACGGTGTAAATGAAAAACATACCCTTTCTTAATCGAGATCAAAAAGGGGTGCCTAAAGGTCATATGGTCCATTTATTCTATTTAACTAGTTCCTTTTGATTAGATAATTCGCTAAAACCGATCTAAGATTCCATTAACTTTGCATTATATTCAAAGTAAAAAAAAGCCAAACAATGCGCAATGAATATATTTACCCAACCCCTTGGTCCTTACCCAAGCTAAAGAACCAAGTCTGCCCTACTATTTATCGATAGCTAAAGGAGAACATATGGATTCATAATTTTTCCAAAGGGCATTTGATAAACAGCCTCCTCCAGGATTTGAACTCTGGTATCCGATTCCATTTCCTACGACGATAACCCTTACGTTAAGGGTGCCTCGAAACACGTTGCTATGAATGATTTTTGCCCGCCATTTTGTTCGTTCACCTTGATCTCGATGATTAAGCGTGAAAATAGCACATGTGTGATAAGTAATAATCTATCACGTGACATGGGCGATGGGTGATAATGGGGATAACTGATTGTGATGAATGGATTGCTATTGAATGGCGCGAATGGAAAGAGGATGGTATTTAAATAAGAATGTCGAATTTCGGATTGCGATTTTAGTTGAGGGAAATTCTCGCTTAACTGAAGGAAAAACAAATGAACAGAAATCACCAGCCTTGTGGAATCATGTCGATGCAAAATCAGATATTCGCCCAACTAAATTATGGCTTATGAACCTACTGCAGTGGTTCCCAACTAGGGTCGATATAGTCTCTAGGGGTCCATATACAAAATTTTGGCACACGTAAGAAAAATACTAAATTGGGGGTCCACGATAGAATTTTAATGGTCAATGAAAAAATTTTGCTATAGACGTATTTATTGTAAAAATTAAAGGTTTCTTTCTATAATACTTAAGATATGCGCGTGGTGTAATGGTTAAAGTCGTGGGAAATGGACTAGTCGCCCCGAGTTCAAATCCTGGACCTGGTAATTGCATTTCACTAGCGCTAATACCGTTGGGAAAGGTATGAATCCTACTCTCCCTCCAGCTATGGGTAAATAGTAGGACAGACTGGGCTTTCTAACCTTGGTTAGGCAACCGGTCTAGGAAAAGGAAAACTCTGAATTCAAACCTGTTGAACTCCGCTTAAGAAATTGACCTTGTGTCACATCCTGCTCGTGCGAAGGGGTTGGTATATATATTATAACACTTAAGATAATTTAATATAGTAATGAACATTTTATTTACAGTCAAGGGATATAAGATAACCATTATTCTGTAAAAAGAGCGCAGTCGTATATTGTATGTTCCTACATCTAACCTTGCTGAATTTGGTTTCTGTATCTTACTATCAAAATCTCGAAAATGGATAGAGTCAGTAGGTCGGAATTTGGGTACGTGGGTTGGTCGAAATAAAAATGCATAACGAAAGAGTATGTAGATTAGGGGAGGTCGATTTTGGAACTGTGACGTCTCCCAAGTTGCAAATTAACATAAAGAATTACCATACAAAATATTTTTCTTCAAAACTTCATTTGAGGAAATAGATTTCAATCTTTTAAAATGTTATCACTGTTACAGCTTACTTGTTGTAGTGATGGGGGCATATTTTCAATTTGAATTCTAGTTATAATTTTCTATTCGTTTCGTTTAAATAACAATCTTTTCTGTTTTAAATATTGAAATTGCTAATTTTTCTAACCAATTTCTAGGCTAAATGTTGTTAAAACGAGAATTTTAGTGCATTTTAGTAGATTTTTATGATATTTCCTCAAACAATGGTGGAAGTACGAGATCTAGTTGTTGGTATCAGTACTTATTATGCCAAGTCACAACTTTCGCTGTTTGAGGGAATTTGATATTTTTTTAAAAAGCGAAAAATCAACCTATCCTAATGTAGACAGTGAGAAAAAGAGAAAGAGGAGGTGGAACAGAGTAGAAAGAAAGGGGGGGCGAGAAAAAGAGAAAGAACTAGATAGAATGATAAATAGATAGATAGATAGATAGACAGAGAGAGAGAGAGAGAGAGAGAGAGAGAGGAGGAGGGGGAGAGAGAGGGAGAGAGAGAGTATGGCTGAGTGTAAGAAAAAAATGGAAAAGAATTTCATTTGGCATAGAAAAAAAAAGGCGAATCAACTTTTGCCGCTCAATTGTTCAAAGCGAGCAAAAGACGAAGCGATATGAAAAGTATTTTTGGAAGGCTGATCGCTTGGCATGACGTGACCTTTGCGTACGAAACCAAACCCTTTTACCACCGTGTTGGCACGCGCGCGTGCGCACACACACGCACAGACACAGAATACGCGGGAAAGGAAAAAAACATCACAGGAATTGCATTTAATTTTTTGCCTTTTGTCTTTTCCAGTGATCACGTGGCACCAAGCGACTCTCGCCCTGTGTCGTCATGTGCCCAATTTTGCTTGTCTACACGCACACATACATTTATTACATACTTTATTTACTTCCCTAAAAGACACAAGTGCATTTTCTGGGATGTTTGCTAACCGGATTTCATTCTGATACTTCGTCCACACACACACACACACACACACATACACACACATATATATATATATATATATATTGGATTAATATATATATATATATATATATATATATATATATATATATATATATATATGGAGTAAAATGTGAAATAATCCCACAGTATGCGGAGAAATGGAGACAAACACAGGATGTTACAATGGATAAATATTTATTCTTGTTCGTCTTATTTAGATAATTTCGTACCAATTCTGTTTCACAAAGTATGATCTCATCTTTTTCTTTAAGCGTTTCGTCATAGTCCAAGTGGTGCAGTCATACAGTAGCACTGATACGGCTACAACTTCTAGGAAGATCAGATTTCTATATGATTGAGAATCTGCCTATATCAAACCATGTCCTAAATGGGAACTACACAAGGACGCTGCGTGCTGTCTTGAACAAATTTTGGAAGCAGCAGCCCACAAAATGGAGGTGTACAGACACTAATCTCCTTTTAGACCAACTAAATCTAAATAATACGAACATATCATGCTGGATACTGCAAGTGAAGCAAGTACGAACTCATAAGTGACGTTCTCCTGTGGACACCTACATATGGACCATATGACCTTTAGGCACCCCTTTTGCTTTGCTGATTCATAAGTACATTTTTTTCATTTACACCGTCAACATCCGGTTGTTTGTTAGGGGTTAGGGTTAGGGGTTAGTTTTATCATTTTTAAAAAATCTAAAAATCGTCTGTTAACAAACAACCGGATGTTGACTGTGTAAATGAAAAAATGTACTTATGAATCAGCAAAGCAAAAGGGGTGCCTAAAGGCCATATAGATATATAGATATGAATAAGTGTGATTCTAATGTATGCATACCTATATTTGTAACATGGTATTTTTCTATTAGGCTTTTTTCTTATTAAAAGTATTGAGAAATTTATTAGGATTTAAAAAAAAATAGCAAAATCATGGTAGTAATTTGTATTTGAGCTACAAAAAGGACAACTTATGAATTTGTTAAAAGTTTCATGATGAGGTGATCATCTGATCAAATATGAAATAGAATAACGAGATGATGGATACAGCTGAAATAGGAATAAAAAAAGCAAACGGATACTTTTGATTGTTTGTTTGTTTGTTTTTGTTTGTTTATTTTAACGTTATATCAAACCGTCTGGGGTTATGTCATGCCTAACGGTTAGGAAGTTATACATATCGTGTATTTATATTTATACTTTTTAGTAATTGGTTTTAACAATGTGTTAGCATTATTGGGGATTATGTTGTATGATATTGATTTGTTTCATGTCCATATTCTATGGTATAATTTTATTTCCCTCAAAAAAGAGAGAACATCCTCCATGTTGACATTTTCAAACATCTTTCATATTGTTTGCTTTAAAATAACGGTTTCTGATGTGAGCAAGAAACCTGCATTCCATGTATAAGTGTTTAACAGTCAAAGGTGTTTGACATGTTCCACATTGTGGTTGTTGTTCTTGTTTGAGTATATTGGAGTGCGTTAGTCTTGTATGACCAATGCGTAATCGGGACACAATGACTTGTTCTAGACTTTAAGGAAGTCTAGAAAGACTTCCTTAAAGTTGGTCTCCAGCCTCCCAAAGTGGGTTTGGTTAGGAATAGTTTATTGTGAATGTTGTTATTCCAGTATTGTTGCCATTTTGTATGAAGGAATCTATTCATTTTAGGTTTCAAATCAGTATATGGTATCTTGAAATTTTCGGGGATCAAATCTAGAGCCGATTAGGATACTTTTGTGTAAGTCAATGAAATATTGATACTCACTAGGCATATGTAATGGTGTTATGGTTAGCAAGCTAGTCTCACAAATTCATTACTACTGCAGCGATGTTGGCAAAAAAAGAAAATAGTTGAGAAAAACTGTCCTAGATTAACTGGAAAGGACATTTTTAATTTGTACCAAGACATCTTCAATAGAGCTAAGCGATAGTCTTACTCGGCAATGCAGTTATGAACGGATATATCAAATGAACTGAAATATCTACAAAATTTGTTGAAATTATTCCTTGATTTAAAAAAAAAAGAAGTTATTTTCCTGAACTTTGCGTTTAAGTGAATAAAATCAATTTTGATATGAACATTAATGTTCGATTTAGTCATTCTGAAGATTTTCCTCCTTGTCACACCACGTGACCACGGATCGACTAATTAGGGTCAACAAATATATCAGTCAATATAACAAGCGGAAAATCTTTATAAAGAAGACCTAGATATTTTGAAAGAGACTAATAATGCAACCAAGATAAAACCGATATTTTCATTTGGAGAAATTAACATTAGTTGAAGTATCAGCAAGAAGAGTCACGTGATTGAAGATAGATACGAGTTTTGATGCGGTTAGAAAAGAAGAAAAAAAAGACCTCGAATAAATATTTTAGGATTGTTCAGTGGTTAAAATAGTTGAATATTTCCTATCGGCATTATATATATATATATATATATATATATATATATATATATATATATATATATATATATATATATATATTTATTAAACAAACTGATCGACAAAAATTATCACAATCTCCTTATTATTCTGTGATAAATTTCACTTTTCCTTATATCAACAAAAGCCCTGAAGATCTACTAAACAGATTGAAACACTGCAGCATTGGCTGAATAAATATAACTAATTTTTTTTAACCTTTTTTTTTTCAAATTTTTCTCTATATTACATACCGTCGGATTCACTTACATTTTTCTCTTCACACACACACACACACACACATATATATATATATATATATATATATATATATATATTCCGTAACTGCAATTTCATGCATATTATGCAATTTCTGACGGCCAAATATTTAAATATCAAAATATTAAAACGTTCGCTTGTTCAGCGTTTATATAACGATTATGTTGATACCATAATATTTCATCTCTGATTTTAAACCTGCTCTGCAATTTTAGCATTGAGTACCTTCATATGCTAAAACTTTTCACATTCATTCTCCATTATATTATATTATATTACATTATATTATATAGTAAGTAAAGTAGGCGGAGTAGACAGCAAGGGCGTCCATCCCCTTTTCACTAGCGCTAGAGCAGGGATATTGTTTTTGCGTGTGAGGTGGGGTGTCACACCTACTAACAGCTTCCCACTCTACCGCACAGATCCAAGCTGTGCTACTCATGCACTGGGTTGGCCAGGGCCGGTATCGAACCCGGAACCACAAGGTTCCGGAGCGGATGCTCTATTACTCTAATATATATATATATATATATATATATATATATATATATATATATATATATATATTATAAAGGTATTACATATCTATTTATTTGATGGCAATAGAACAGTCACAACCTTAGGTTTCATACATTCAAAATCGCATGCATCAGGTGACGTTGATTCGCATCAACGTCACCTGATGCATGCGAATTTGCATGTCTGAAACCTAAGGTTGTGACTGTTCTATTGCCATCAAATAAATAGATATGTAATACCCTTATATATATATATTTTATTATATTATATAATAGCTCTATTCTTTATATCGAGCACTCTCCTAATACTACTGCAATTTGGCGCACCATTCCAGTGAAAGCTGAAGCGGTGACTATCCCAGGCTATATATATATATATATATGGGTTTGTATGTGGGGGGTTAATGTTGCGAAGGCACCGAGTCAGTGGCGTTTGGTGACTGTCATTTTCTCGCTAATGTGATTATCAAACCAAGTGATTCCCATATATTTGGTATCCTTTTATATACTGTTGTTTAACAGTATATAACGTTGTCTCCAATTGCCATGTCTAGGCCGTGTCTGCGCTATCCTAACCTACTTGTGTACTGCTGTTTAGAGCAGTTGGCAGAATATCATGAGAACCGTCTACTTACGACCTCAATTCTTCTTTTGAGATGTACTTTATTGTTAGTGTAAACATTTATTTGGATGTACTAGTATACCGAAACATTCTATGTTCCAGTATACAACAGTTTAGCAAATTCATTTCGTCGCTAGGCGTATATCAATGGTTACTCTACGATTTACGAGTGACTAGCGTCCCTCACGAAGAGCTCGTCAATAGTGACCTTGTGTCAGTCTAGTCTAAGTTTTGTTAAGCTTCTATACCACTAGAAATACATTGAAAACGCAAGGATGTGAAATCTACAATATTGTATATGTTCAATGAATCCCCTAATTTATCTACATATTCTTAGATTACTGGACAAAAGCTATGATATTCGGATCCGCAAGACGGATTAAATTCTCAATCCTTCTAATAATCTGGTTTATTAACTATCATTAATCTTTCTGTGCATACGTGGGATTAAGTATTATTCTCTTAAAACCAGATATCGAAACGAAAGTTAGACTAAATAGATATCACGAAACAACGAACACAAAAGAAGAAAATCGCCACACACACATACAGAGAGAGAGAGAGAGAGAGAGAGAGAGAGAGAGAGAGAGAGAGACCCATATACATATATATATATATATATATATATATATATATATATTATCTATATTATTATTCATTTATTTATTATTTAATGTTATTTTTTATTTCGATATATATAATACTACACACACATGTATGTATGTATATATATATATATATATATATATATATATATATATATATATATATATGAAGTGGACAAACAAATGTGTTTGAAATGGCTGATAGCCGACAATTTTTGGGGAGATTATGTGCTTAATTAAAGTAATTCCTAATTTGTTAATTAATTAATTATAATTAAATGAATTAGGCGTGCAAATCGGTTTAAATGTAAAGTGTAAATAAATCGAGAAAAAGTCGATCTCTGTATGTACATTTCAGCCTATTAGGCCTCATCAACAGAGCTATAGACAGGGCATTGCTTTGTGCGTGATTCGAATATATATATATATATGTGTGTGTGTGTGTGTATGTGTGTATGTGTATTTGCGTGTGTGTAATATATTATTATTATTATTATTATTATTATTATTATTATCATAATTATTATTATTATTATTATTCATTTATTTTTATTTATTTACATATATGTATGTGTGTGTGTGTGTATGTGGCACACACACACACACACACTCACACACACACACACACACACACACACACACATAATATATATATATATATATATATATATATATATATATATTATTCATTTATTGTTATTTTTATTTTGAAGACAAGTTTAGTCGGACGGAAAGCAAAATCTTAGACTTATCCCAATAGTTGTTTCTGACGTCATTCATTAGAGAATATCTCTTCGTCCTGCTGGCTTAGGAAATGTTCAATTTAAAAATAAAATCGCAAAGTTGAAAAATAATCGATATTTAATTCAGTTGTTGATGCATTAGACTGATTACTATTTGAATATCGGATCATTTTTGCAATATTCAACTCATTCAGATTAAGTAAATATATTTCATAACGAGTATATGTGGGTCTCTTTAACAAAGAATAAAACATGTCTCTTTAATATGAAATAGTAGTGGGTTCTGGGTATGGCACTAAACTCTATCTGTTGGTGAGACTCCAGTCCTAGAGCTCTGGGGAGCAGCGTGGAGTACCCCTTCAATGCTATCACTCTTATGTCTATTCTGACTCGGAGTGTTAGTACATGTTAGGCTCCTATGGGTCAAATTTGTTTGCAAATTGTATGCGATAGGACCGAGTGCAAAAAAAAAACTTTTTAAGAAACTACAAAAATGTAAATAAGAACGTACAATGAGCGTTTTGGTAATGGTTATCATCATTGGAAATGGACTCAGCGACCCGGGTTCAAATCCTGTATGAGGCTATTTGCATTTTCACATAGCGCTAATTCCCTCGCGAAAGATATGCATGCAACTATTCTCCCTTCAGCTATGGGTAAATAATAGGGTGGGCTGGGCTCTTTAACATTGATCAGGCAACCATTCTAGAAGGAGAACTCAATTTAAACCTGTTAAACTTCGCTTAAGAAATTGACCTTGTATCGCAACTTACGGAGGGGTTGGTAAATATATACAATAAACACGACTCCCTGATCTCTAGGCGTAAAATAACTCTAGACGGTTGACATGCTGTTGAAATCAATCAAACAAGTGTGTGGGGGTGGATCTTTACATGTTTGTTACGAATTTGTATCTGTCATATAGTAAATACTAGCAGCGGCTACCCGGCGTCGCCTGGGTAGAGGGGTTCTTAAGTTAGTCCCGCAGATCCATTATTACTGAACCGTGAGTTAAATCCTCGTGGGGTGCCCCATTTAAATCCCTATGTAGATGAATAGACTTTGCATTGATCCAGCTACTCTGAAAAGAAATGTTAATGTCTACTATCTAAAATATTAAATGAAAAAAAAATCCATGCTGTTATCATTTAAATTTTATTTTTTAATTATCTTTACGAATATAAATCGAATCTCTATTATTTTTGCTCAAAAACCAAGCCCTGGTGATATTTAATGTGTATATATATTTACTTTTTCATTAATTGTTTTATTTTCGAAGTTTCGTCTCGACATACAGATACACACAACTGCCCTTTATATATGTATGGCGTCAGATCTCGAACAATATAGAAGCATTTTTATGTTTCAAAATGCCAATTAACACATTTAATTCATCTTAATTCCTGTTAGGGTCAAATATATATTTTAATTGGTAGTATTGAATAGGAATATGCGAAAACATAACTGTGTGCAAATTAATGTTAAACAAATAATTTAAAAAAATGCGATAAAAAAACGATTGCAATAGAACGTTGAAAATGGTTATGCTTATAATCAAACATATATAAATGAATCAAATTTCGGCATTAAATAACCCATAAGGATTTGATATGCCGTTAAACAAATAAACCAAACTTAATGGTAATGACGTGCAGAGGATTAGATCTGATATTAAAGTTTTTATTTAATATTCACGTTTGTATTCATTCATAGAAACAAGACTTCAGCTGAATCACTCGTACTCTCTTCTTTGTCTAATGTAGTGAAATCGAGGTTCAGGAAGCAGGGTGCATAACCACAGTTACAATGACAGCTGATTAGGAAGGTTGGATTCATTAACGCACGGCAACTTACCCCATGTCACACAAACCATCTAAGTAAGATGAACAAGAAGACATACTGTACACTGTTGTGGAAGCAAGAACGAACTCATATGTAACGTTCTCCTGTGGACCCTTACACATGGACACAGCAGTGTAAGCCAAACAGCAAAGACCTACATCAACTAGCTCTGTGCGGATTTGGGATGCAGTGTATAAGACTTTCTATGGACGATGACTGATAGGGATGGATGGCAAGAAAAAAGAGAGAGAGATGGGGGGGAGAGCTCTGTATGGATTCCGGATGCAGTGTATAAGACTTTCTATGGACGATGACTGATAGGGATGGATAGCAAGAAAGAGAGAGAGAGAGAGAGAGATGGGGGAGAGCTCTGTGTGGATTCCGGATGCAGTGTATAAGACTTTCTATGGACGATGACTGATAGGGATGGATGGCAAGAAAAAAAGAGAGAGAGATGGGGGAGAGCTCTGTATGGATTCCGATGCAGTGTATAAGACTTTCTATGGACGATGACTGATAGGGATGGATAGCAAGAAAGAGAGAGAGAGAGATGGGGGGAGAGCTCTGTGTGGATTCCGGATGCAGTGTATAAGACTTCTATGGACGATGACTGATAGGGATGGATAGCAAGAAAAAGAGAGAGAG
This sequence comes from Doryteuthis pealeii, assembly GCA_023376005.1. Lineage (NCBI taxonomy): Eukaryota > Metazoa > Mollusca > Cephalopoda > Myopsida > Loliginidae > Doryteuthis > Doryteuthis pealeii. Next base: position 78,793,167 of record CM042146.1, on the reverse strand, counting down.
AGATGGGGGAGAGCTCTGTGTGGATTCCGGATGCAGTGTATAAGACTTTCTATGGACGATGACTGATAGGGATGGATGGCAAGAAAAAAGAGAGAGAGATGGGGAGAGCTCTGTATGGATTCCGGATGCAGTGTATAAGACTTTCTATGGACGATGACTGATAGGGATGGATAGCAAGAAAGAGAGAGAGAGAGATGGGGGAGAGCTCTGTGTGGATTCCGGATGCAGTGTATAAGACTTTCTATGGACGATGACTGATAGGGATGGATAGCAAGAAAAAGAGAGAGAGAGATGGGGGAGAGCTCTGTGTGGATTCCGGATGCAGTGTATAAGACTTTCTATGGACGATGACTGATAGGGATGGATGGCAAGAAAAAAGAGAGAGAGATGGGGGAGAGCTCTGTATGGATTCCGGATGCAGTGTATAAGACTTTCTATGGACGATGACTGATAGGGATGGATAGCAAGAAAGAGAGAGAGAGAGATGGGGGAGAGCTCTGTGTGGATTCCGGATGCAAGTGTATAAGACTTTCTATGGACGATGACTGATAGGGATGGATAGCAAGAAAAAGAGAGAGAGAGATGGGGGAGAGCTCTGTGTGGATTCGGATGCAGTGTATAAGACTTTTCTATGGACGATGACTGATAGGGATGGATGGCAAGAAAAAAGAGAGAGAGATGGGGAGAGCTCTGTATGGATTCCGGATGCAGTGTATAAGACTTTCTATGGAACGATGACTGATAGGGATGGATAGCAAGAAAGAGAGAGAGAGAGATGGGGGAGAGCTCTGTGTGGATTCCGGATGCAGTGTATAAGACTTTCTATGGACGATGACTGATAGGGATGGATAGCAAGAAAAAGAGAGAGAGAGATGGGGAGAGCTCTGTGTGGATTCCGGATGCAGTGTATAAGACTTTCTATGGACGATGACTGATAGGGATGGATAGCAAGAAAGAGAGAGAGAGAGATGGGGGAGAGCTCTGTGTGGATTCCGGATGCATGTATAAGACTTTCTATGGACGATGACTGATAGGGATGGATGGCCAAGAAAAAAGAGAGAGAGATGGGGGAGACTCTGTATGGATTCCGGATGCAGTGTATAAGACTTTCTATGAACGATGACTGATAGGGATGGATAGCAAGAAAAGAGAGAGAGAGATGGGAGCTCTGTGTGGAGGATGCAGTGATAAGACTTCTATGGACGATGACTGATAGGGATGGATAGCAAAAAGAGAGAGAGAGAGATGGGGGAGAGCTCTGGTGGATTCCGGATGCAGTGTATAAGATTTTCTATGGACGATGACTGATAGGGATGGATGGCAAGAAAAAAGAGAGAGAGATGGGGAGAGCTCTGTATGGATTCCGGATGCAGTGTTATAAGACTTTCTATGAACGATGACTGATAGGGATGGATAGCAAGAAAGAGAGAGAGAGAGATGGGGGAGAGCTCTGTGTGGATTCCGGATGCAGTGTATAAGACTTTCTATGAACGATGACTGATAGGGATGGATAGCAAGAAAAAGAGAGAGAGAGATGGGGGAGAGCTCTGTGTGGATTCCGGATGCAGTGTATAAGACTTTCTATGGACGATGACTGATAGGGATGGATAGCAAGAAAGAAGAGAGAGAGATGGGGGAGAGCTCTGTGTGGATTCCGGATGCAGTGTATAAGACTTTCTATGGACGATGACTGATAGGGATGGATAGCAAGAAAAAGAGAGAGAGAGATGGGGGAGAGCTCTGTGTGGATTCCGGATGCAGTGTATAAGACTTTCTATGGACGATGACTGATAGGGATGATAGCAAGAAAAAGAGAGAGAGAGATGGCTCTGTGTGGATTCGGATGAGTGTATAAGACTTCTATGGACGATGCATGGGGGAGAGCTCTGTATGGATTCCGGATGCAGTGTATAAGACTTTCTATGAACGATGACTGATAGGGATGGATAGCAAGAAAGAGAGAGAGAGAGATGGGGAGAGCTCTGTGTGGATTCCGGATGCAGTGTATAAGACTTTCTATGGACGATGACTGATAGGGATGGATGGCAAGAAAAAAAGAGAGAGAGATGGGGAGAGCTCTGTATGGATTCCGGATGCAGTGTATAAGACTTTCTATGAACGATGACTGATAGGGATGGATAGCAAGAAAGAGAGAGAGAGAGATGGGGGAGAGCTCTGTGTGGATTCCGGATGCAGTGTATAAGACTTTCTATGGACGATGACTGATAGGGATGGATGGCAAGAAAAAAGAGAGAGAGATGGGGAGAGCTCTGTATGGATTCCGGATGCAGTGTATAAGACTTTCTATGAACGATGACTGATAGGATGGATGGCAAGAAAAAAGAGAGAGAGATGGGGAGAGCTCTGTATGGATTCCGGATGCAGTGTATAAGACTTTCTATGGACGATGACTGATAGGGATGGATAGCAAGAAAGAGAGAGAGAGATGGGGGAGAGCTCTGTATGGATTCCGGATGCAGTGTATAAGACTTTCTATGGACGATGACTGATAGGATGGATAGCAAGAAAAAGAGAGAGAGAGATGGGGGAGAGCTCTGTGTGGATTCCGGATGCAGTGTATAAGACTTTCTATGGACGATGACTGATAGGGATGGATGGCAAGAAAAAAGAGAGAGAGATGGGGGAGAGCTCTGTATGGATTCCGGATGCAGTGTATAAGACTTTCTATGGACGATGACTGATAGGGATGGATGGCAAGAAAGAGAGAGAGAGAGATGGGGAGAGCTCTGTATGGATTCCGGATGCAGTGTATAAGACTTTCTATGAACGATGACTGATAGGGTGGATGGCAAGAAGAGAGAGAGAGAGATGGGGGAGAGCTCTGTATGGATTCCGGATGCAGTGTATAAGACTTTCTATGAACGATGACTGATAGGAATGGATGGCAAGAAAGAGAGAGAGAGAGAGAGAGAGAGAGAGAGAGAGAGAGATGGGGGGGGAGAGTCATGGGAATCCGTACTGTCAGCGCGACACGACGATGATGATGATTATGATGATGATTGTTATCAAATGGAGACCCATTTGGATATCATTATGCTTTATTGTTGTCTTATTCTGATTGGTTCAAGAGATTCGAACTGATCACCTGGCTGATGTCTGGTCGATAAATTTGAATTTAAACGCCGCTTTGCGGGTTGATTCAAATGATAATGATAAAAATGTTCATTTTTTTTGTTTGTTTTGTTTTGGAATTAGTTCTCTTTTTCTTTGTCAGTCATTTCAATTGATCTTCGAAAAACAATTATCAATATTTATCACATTTTGTTCTCCTGACATGTGTGGAATAATTCCACACATACAGTCCATTGAACGTAGACGCACTGTCTCTAAAACTGTCGCACTCACTCCACACACACACACACACACCGACAATTTAGAATTTTTAATTTGTGAATGAACGCAGACTTATAAATTCGATTAAAATAAGAAATTATATTTGATTTTCTATCATTTTAAATTTATTGAAACAAACTCATCAAAATTTTCATTTTTTTTCTTTTATTAAATTTTTTTTTTCTTAATCTCAGATAAGTCCGACACTGGCCTATAATAATGGAACACTCAGTGAGGATCACACTCACTACACTAGCAAGTGATCTGGCGAACTTGTTCGCAAAGCATTACACATCCTCTCAGTAAAATTGTCATTTTTTAAGTGGGTTGTGGAGATGGCTCGGAGGTAGAACGATAAATATGTCGAGTTTCAATCCTGGCCTGGTGCAACCTGATGCAGCCTGATAGCTGCATTGAAGATCCGTGAAACGCCGAAACAGACCTGTATATAGATTAAAACACAAAATATACTGTTATATATATATATATATATATATATATATATATATATATATATATATATATATAAACATGTTTTGTTGAATTCAACGAACAATTCTTGTCTAACACGAGTACTTTCTGCACTACATAGTGCCATAATCAGGTGGAGAACTGGTCAGATGTTTCCATTGTTTCTTTTTAAACAAACAGTAGCAGTAGGAATATATATATATATATATATATATAATATATATATATATATATATATTATTATATTATTGTTGTGATGTTAATCCAACAGTAAAAAAAGAAGTCAAGTCGAGGTAGGGTAAAATAAGACAAGTGTATTTACAATAATGGTACAGGAACGGCTAGCTTGCCGTTAACGGTAACAGTACAACCTTTTCACTCGGTGTCTCACTATTTATAGTGAGAACCGGTGTATATTCTCCACTGTAGGAACGGCCGGTACAACAATATATATATATAGTTAAAAATTTTTTTGGGTTGAGATGCTTTCAGATGAAAATGGGTTTCCATAATGTTCAAAATTTATGTAGTGCTTCACTGAAATCCATTAATGTTTTGCTCCACTGGAGTGACATTATGTCTGATTCGGTTAAAGCCAAATAAATGCAGACCCCCTCGACCTGAAGGGAGGGGGGAGTGTTGAATTCAGCAATACGTTTGTTTTAATTTTTATTAATGTGTAAAAAGTCAACACGTTCAAATATAAATGCACAAAAAAATGAAAAATAAACTTTTAACTCACAGCTGATGTATGAACATCGATTCCATTGGGATTGGATTGAAGAGGACAGAAAAGACGATCAAAATCGCTTCAGTTTTTAAACGGAACCGTTTCCATGACGATAAATGTAAACATACAACGAACCTAATAAATATAGATATACTAGCATTGACGGCTTATTTACATATGGGTTGTAACTTGTGAGTTTGATCAGAGTGTATTATCTGTGCACTCTGCTCAAGATAAAACTATCGCTACTTTGCTCTTTACTTAAGATCATTGTAGTAACTTTTATATTATTGTAAGCGAGTGCATTGAAAATTCTCGTCGATAAAATTCGTGATAATAACTGTTAGGCTATATTTGGCACCGTCGTGCAAATAGTAATTAATGTAGAGTTGGTGAAATTATCAAAAGCTTTTCTAGTCCTCTAAGTGGTTGCGAGAGTGCGTCATGCGTATCGCTTACGCATATAAATTTGGGGTCTCCAGTTCTGAGAACCTCCGTAAGAGAAACTCGGTTTTCCAAATGGGGATTTGGAGCCAGACACGTTCGAGCGAGATAAACCGTAGCAGATCTCAAAGATACAAGACAAATCAGGAGATTCCCTGCAACAAAGAAAGAAATCGAAAGAATCTTCACCCAAACAGATTCAGAGGACCGATCCAATCAATCGGCTGGTCAGGTCAAACCCTAGCACCGATATTACTGTACCGACTGTGTTCTTCAAATTCTTCTTATGGCAAAATAAGTCTAAATTGGCTAAATTGTTATTTACAGGATAATTTTACTGTTTTGTTTGAACAAAAGGATGTTGGTGTTGTGGATATATCTATCACCTTCTCGTCTCCACTTAGGATGTTTCCGTTAGAACAAGATTCACTTGCTTATTATATATATATATATATATATATATATATATATGTGTGTGTGTGTGTGTGTGTGTGTGTGTGTGTGTGGTGAAGATAGGAGGGTTGGAGTAAATCCGACAGTATGAGGTAAAAGGAAAAGTGGACAAAAAAATATAACTCAAACAAGTAGAAGTAGGAGAGAAATGTTTCGTTCCAAATTTTCACAAACTTTCCCTTGCCCTGAATTTCATCACCAAACTCACTTTCTCTTCTATAAATACAAACGTATGTACCATGTTTTGAATAAACAGACTGATGAAGTTCCTCGCTTAAAACGGAACGAAATATTTCTCCCCTACTTCTACTTGTTTGAGTTATTATTTTTGTCCACTTTTCCTTTTACCTCACCATATATATATATATATATATATATATATATATATATATATATATATATATAATTATTATTATTTATTTATATTAAGAAGGCAATTACAATGCGTATAAATAAAATAATGTCAAGTGTCTAATCAATTTCGAAGAAGTTGCCACTAATATATATATATATATATATATATTATATATATATATATATTGAAAAAACAAAGGATGTTTACAAATGCATGGACACATCAGGAGAGAATGTGCAAACCGTTTCGTTTGCACATTCTCTCCTGATGAGCCCATGCATTTGTAAACATCCTTTGTTTTTTCAATATATCATATTTACACTGTCGGATTAAGTTCCAATTTTATTTCATATATATATATATATATATTAATGACAACTCCGGAGATCGGGTCTGTCGTGCTAAACCCGAGTGACTCAACATTCAAGTATATCTATCAAAACAACAAAAATCTTTCATAATGAATCGTGTTTGTTCTTGATTTCAACTGGATCCAAAATTGATTTTTCGAACTTCGTGTCTCAAAATATTGAACGAAATACAGTTCGTTGATGATGTGTACTTTATTTAGGATTTTAAAAAGTTACAATTTCGTTGTAATATAGTTCTTGAGTTTTAAGGAACCAGAAGTACTAGTTCAGCCATGAAAAACGTAATTACTAGTTCCGCGATTGTTATTTGTCAATAAAATGTGGTAAGATAATTTTATTCTCTCTCTCTCTCTCTCTCTCTCTCTCTCTCTCTCTCTCTCTCTCTCTCTCTCTCTCTCTCTCTCAAGGTAGCAATCTTGAACAAATTGCAACATAGAAAAATTAAAATTAATCTACTATTAAAGTATGGAACGCTGGAGTGGAACGCTGGAGTGTTTCGATGTCTGGTGTTCCAATCTGCATAAGATTCACTTGTTAATTTTATATACCTGTTTTTTTTATGGTGAATGAGATTATGGACAAAGAAACAAACATTTTTATTAATATACACTAGCATAGTACCCGTCAAAATTGACAGACTTATTTATGGACAGGAATTTCTGTTTGGGATCAGAGTGAAGTATTTGTACGCTTTTCCTAGAATTAACGTGTCGTTCCTTACCTCTTCTGCATAGAATCAGAGTGTGCTATTCATGCCGTACGGTTATTTAAAAAAAAAAAAAAAACTACCGGATAAGAAATAAGAAAATAAAAATAGTTATTATATTGAATTTGAGGCACTTAGATATATAAATGATTATTTGCTTTTTTTAATTCTAATTTTATTTATATATCTAATTAGATTTCCATATATACAGATACTACCATCTAATCGTTAACAGAATAAGCAACGAGTAGCAATTTGATCCTAAGCAAAAGTAACAGGGACTAAATTGTTCATACACATATAATCTTGTCATCTAATATTTGAAGCATACGCGAAACACCTGAATTATATATATATATATATATATATATATATAGTCTGAAGAGGGAAGAATAAAAATCCTGAAAATTTACTTCTACTAAATAATCGAAACTCTACTAAAAAACAACCGAGTTTCTGATATTAATTACTTTAATGCTTTATACTAATGCCAAAACCTGATATATGTACCTCCCACAAACGGATACATATACCTATATAAACACAAATACATCTATATATATATATATATATATATATATATATATATATATATATATATATATGTGTGTGTGTGTGTGTGTGTTGTGTGTGTACAATGAAGCAAATTTACAGTTTTTCCCTTCATTTATTATATATATATATTTATTATATATATATATATATATATATATATTATATGTGTGTGTATGTGTGTCTATTTGTGTGTGTGTGTGTATGTGTGTGTGCGTATGTGTGCGTGTGTGTGTGTATGCGCGTGCGTGTGTGTGTGTGTGTGTTTATCCACACTCAATGCGCAGATTACAATACAATTATTGACGTAAACTGAAAACATAATGAATGTTTTGTTTATTTAAATTGTAATTGTAATTCACAATTGACAGAGGTAATTGTTGACCTTTAGACACATCTCGATGATTAATTATATCGATATTTTAGTGAACAAATTTGACGAGATGATTATTGTTTAGACACTCGGCCAAAATGGCTTCTGTTCGATATCCAATCATGTGACAAGAACTAGCCAATCATTAAAATCTCTCTCTCTCTCTCTCTCTCTCTCTCTCTCTCTCTCGCTCTCTCGCTCTTCTCTCTCTCTCTCTCTCTCTCTCTCTCTCTCTTTCTCTACCCTCCTCTTTCTCTCTCTCTCTCTCTCTCTCTCTCTCTCTCTCTCTCTCTTCTATACCCCACAACACCTTCCTTCTATTTTCCTCATTCACTCTATCATCATTCTCTCGATCGGTAACGCCATTTTGTCCAAAGTTCCGTATTTTTCTATATGTTAATTTTGAGTCCAGGTGAAAGTTAGGATTTAGAATGAAGATTTTCAAGGTTGTAATGCATTTAAAACATTGGCGCACTACAATCTTATTACTTCCTTAACAATTAGTACATTATTCTACTTATTGTCGTCATCATCACCAAGGCATAATGACAGCATGGACCCCCCCTCTCTCTCTCTCTCTCTCTCTCTCTCTCTCTCTCTCTCTCTCTTGCCATCAATCCCTATCTAGAATCGCTCTAGAGGGCACCCAGTGTCCGTACCAAAGTAATGAATGTAAGTCTAGCAAACTATTATTAGTGGGTAATGAGTTTTGCGAATTGAATGTGGCGAGATTCTCTGTCGAAATTTTCTTTTATCATCATTGCTTTTTTTTAAACGATTTTGAATTGATTTGTCAGGTTTTTAAATCGTAAATTAAAAGATGAACGCGACCAAAACAAATAAAGATTTCTTTCTTAAGACCAGATTATGAAATGAAAGTGAATAACAAAATTAAAAAAAACCAACACAAAAGAAAATCGCAAGATATTTAAACTCTGGTATACATACATACATACATACATATATATATATATATATATATATATATATATATATATATATATATATATATTTAAACTATGCATATATGTGTATTTAAACTCTCTCTCTCTATATATATATATATATGTATGTATATAATTAAAAAGGAAATTATTGTGAAGACAGGGTTAGTCGGACAGTTAGAAACATCTCAGTCTTATCCCCCAAAGCCGTTTTCTGACGTCATTTATTGGAGAATAAATATCCCTCCTGATTTTGCAATATCGTAAAATCTCTAATTTTTTTATTATTAAAGATCAAAATACCAAATCGATTCGTTTTGTAATTTTACATTGAAGAAATTGAAACAGATTTGACTCAATTGATTATAAATTGATCGATTCAGACAACGAAACGACGAAAACTGAATTTTGGCTTTTAAAAGATTTTCCAGTAAATTAAGTCCTGAAAGCGATTCCAAGAGGAATTTCTCTTTAGAATTAGATTTTGCATCAACGAATAAAAGTGAAAATCGGACCTGTATTAGTTTATGAAGGTTTTATGTTTTTCGTCGTAATCAGACAAAATAGAGACCGTCCATTGCATTAAATCATACACAATAATAATAATAATAATAATAATAATAATAATAATAATAATAATAATAATAAGATGAGACTGTTAGCCATATACTCTGCGAATGTAGCAAACTAGCAGAACGAGAATACAAAACTAGACACGACTGGGTTGGGAAGGTGATCCACTGGGAATTATGCAAGAAATTAAATTTTGACCACACAACAAAATGGTATATGCATAAACCAGAATCTGTTCTTGAGAACGAAACGCACAAAATTCTCTGGGACTTTGAAATTAAAACGGATCACCTTATCCCAGCAAGAAGACCAGACCTAGTGTTGATTAACAAAAAAGAAAGAACTTGTCAACTGGTGGATTTTGCAGTGCCAGCAGATCACAGGGTGAAGTTAAAGGAAAATGAAAAAATGGACAAATATCTGGACCTTGCCAGAGAACTGAAAAAGTTATGGAATATGAAAGTGAAAGTTATACCAATTGTAGTTGGTGCACTTGGAACAGTCCCAAAAGGATTGGAAAAGGGTTTGGAAAGTTTGGATATCAGAGGAAGGATTGAAATCATTCAGAACACTGCACTGCTGAAATCTGCCAGAATACTCAGAAGAGTCCTGGAGACCTGATGAGACTTGCTGTCACTTAGACTCCAGTGAAAGACCATCAGCTAACACTGATGTGAAAACTCAAAAGGAATAATAATAATAATAAACAAAAACAACAACAAAAAAAAGAAAAGAAAAAAAAAAGAAAAACAAACAAGAAAAAAGAAAGAAAAAAAAACAAACAAAAAAAAAAAGAAAAAAGAAAAAAGGTTTTGATCATATTAAAGAAAATCAGAAGAGGACAATTAATTTTTTAAAATATTTTTTTAGATTGATTAATTGGTTTTAATGGCAAGTCAACCAGTTCGAAGTCCGTGAAGATTCCCCATTGCGACATGAAGACTCCCAAGTTTGACAAAAAAAACAAAAAAAAAACACCTTAAGAAGGCCGGGGGCACATCAGTTCAAACGTTGGGTATACATATTTGCCAACCCCTCCCCACGAGCAGGATGGGACACTAGGTCAAAATATTATGATTGGTTTTAATGGCAAGTCAACCAGTTCGAAGTCCGTGAAGACTCCCCATTACGACATGAAGACTCCCCCAAAAAAACAAAAGAACAAAAAACACCTTAAGAAGGTCGGGGGGCACACCGGTCTAAACGTTGGGTATACATATTTACCAACCCCTACGCACGGGTAGGATGTGACACAAGGTCAGATTATTATGCGGAGTTTAACAGGTGTGAATTCGAAGTTTCCCTTCTAGACTGATTACCTACTTAAGGTTAAAGAGCCCAGTCCGCCCTGCTATTTACCCATAGCTGGAGGGAGAATAGTTGGATTCATACTTTTCCCTGGCGTATTAGCTCTATGTGAAATGTAAACAGTCTCGTCCAGGATTAGAACTCGCATCGACGAGTCCATTTCCTTCGACTCTAACCACTACACCACACGCCTCAAAACGTTGTCTATATGACGATAAAGATGAGGGCAACAGTCCGAAAAATCTAAATAATACAAATTATCCAGCCTCATCTAAAAAAATTCAGATAAATAATTCCTAGATCATTGTTACTTAACTTCACTTTCTGGCGGGAACCGGTGTTATCAGCGTGACTTAACCGGAAGTGAAATGTTACATACAATTGGTCAGATTGCGTAAATCAAATGTGTTAGATCAATCTCCCAAATTGGAAGATCCTTCAACGTAATATTGAAAACCAGTTTGCACAAATATCTAATCCATCAAGTCGACTCTTCTCATTACTTATTCTGTTCAGTTCTATTTAAATCAACTGTTCATAATTTATCATTGCAATAAGAAGAAATCAGGATTAAATCACGACACAAAGTAATTTATGTGAAGCCGAGTCGGAATGTTCAGTTCTAGTGTTATAAATTCATTTATTAATAGAAAATATACAGGTTGACTATCTGTTGGTAGTTTTTAACGCAATTAAAAACTATTAACAATTCTGTTACAGTTTTACTTTTTAAACCTTTTCATAACCATGAACAAATACGACTAAAATAATAAAGAAAATGGAAAAGGTAACGACCAAACGCTACTGTAATAATAAACCCTCGGCCAAGGCCTACGCCTTTTAAAGTTCTTATAACAGAAATAGATATCTCTCATGTTTTACAAATTTTACTCACTCAATGCACTCACTCACCAACAAAACAAATAAAAAAAACACTTGGGAACAGAACTTAAGTTGACCCAACAGTAGCTCTAAACGAAATTAACAAAATAAGTCTTCTGCACATATGCTCCACGCGGGCTTCCGGGTGAAAAACAACATTTATGAATAATTAAAAATATCCCCTGTTTAATGTTTTTCAACCAATCATAAATTTTCCCCTAAAAACCTTTCAAAGCGATTCTCGAGCCTGCTTATAATTATAAAAGCGGCTGACTAAAAGTCGAAAAGTCAGTTGACAACCGGCGTTGGTACACAGCGTCACACCTTAGGGCAAGTTCAAGGGACTACTAACCCTCCGACCCACACCACATCCTCGCGTCACACAGAACCAAGTCATCGGCCAAGAATAGACTTTCAGTCCCAAACCCGAATCAGCCGTCGAAGAAACAGACTATCAACCCCACAACTGCTCTCACCACCAGAGTGAAAGAAAGACTTATCTTCTCAACATTTCCAGCTTTTGTTTATTTTTTTAAATAAACGAAATTGATTTAAATTTTCTCGTCCATACGCTTGCTTGTGATATTTCAAAGTGTTTCTAGCTCTTTAGCTCTTTCAGGCTAGATGTGTCTTAAAAGCTCAATGTTGTGAATTACAAAAACATAAAACTAATTTTATCATTAAAGTTTCAATTAAATTTACTTATTTTTTCATACAAAAAATCACTCCCCTCCTTAATTTAGTTTGCACAAATTATTTTTCTTCGTAATGCAAAAGAAAATAACTTTCGGTAACTTTCGAGCAATTTTCATAATTTCTCTTTTAATTTGGCTACAAATTGTTTTTTATTTATAAATTAGAATGAACTAATTCAATATTTTAAAAAAATACATAGAAAAATTAAAGATACCGGGAAACATGTAATACTCGTCTACAAACACCGTTCTTCTCGCTTCGGGCCACATGGACTAATAGTAATGATGTCAGAAATGTTCAGACTTTCAATGAACTGGCCTGAGTTAAGGAGGCCTTGCCTCTGCTGTGTTTGTATAAATCGGAAAGGGAATTCACTGCATGACCACAAAATCTCCCGTTTTTTTATATCAAATATATAACGTTCATACTGAATATTGGAGTAAAGATCCACCCTACCACACAAATTTTTTTTTTAATTGTTTAAATAAAAAAATAAAGCAAGATGTTTTTTTACAATAAAGGTCACATTAAAAATTATTTTTAATGAACTGATTTTTTCATCTATGATTATTTGTTTGTTATGTCTCCTTGGGCATCTCTTCTTTTTACTATCTTCTCACGCTAAACTTAAAAAAACTTTTGCACAAAGATATATGATTTTAATACAATATCTATATACGAATCAGATTCTGTTACGTAATTCATCCGTTTGTTCCAAAAAATTCCCTTTTAATTTCTTTGTCTTTCCATTATTTCTGAAATCATCCAATTAAATCTTGAATCATTTTACACAATTGATGTTGGCTTTTATTTGATTATATTACTCTATTTACAAAAACATCCAATTGGTCAATAAACTTATTATTTTTTAAAAATCTGCAAAGACAGTAAATTTATTGTGAAACGTCTATATAATAATACGCTTGTTCCTAAATCGTCCGTCCGTTTCATCCTGCAACACCCTCTGGTTAAAAATGACACCGTCCAAATTTCTCAAGATGCGATGCAGAAATGTGAATACAGATTATCTGGTGGTGTTTAAACGCAGATTTCGTATTTGTCCTATTTTATTTTACCCAATTTTAAAAATGAAACTTTCCAAATGGTCTTGCGTCGCTTAAATGGTCAACGTAAAATCAAAATGAATTTTTTTTTAAATTACGTGTTTGTTTTATTTGTAATATTAAAATTGTGAATTAGGGAAGATATTAAGGTAATTTTGGTAGGATTCATATGTAATGAAAATTGCAAATCATCGTTTCTGGTTTAAATGGTTCCTCTTGATTTTTGTTTCGTTTCGTAGAAATTCCACGGGTCCCGCTAGTTTTTATTTTAATCATCGAAATAATTCTTGTCCATTACTAAAAAATCTTACAAAAAAAGGTGCCGTTATAGTATGTGGCCTACCTTTTTTATTCTATTATAGTATGTGGCCTACCCAGTTTGAATGTGTCCTACCTCAGTAAGAGTATATTTATAGATATAAGTAGTAGGCAATTTATTGAAACTAATTATTTTTCATATATATTCAATTTCAAGAAATGCAATTCAGTCATAAGCTGTATATAGTAATTAAGAATAATTAAAAAAGAATTTATCCATAATTTACATAAATCAGAGATCTATTTAATTCTAAAATATTCTAAAATTCTTAAATAGGGTTGGGTTAGCAGTTATTATTTTAACCTTATAATATGCTTTTTATGGTAGGAGAGACATGATTTCGTAGGCCACATTCAAAAGGTAGGCCACATACTATAATGGTACCAAAAAAAGATGTTTCTTGATGAACCCACTCTATAAAGTTGTTATTATTTACAAAGGTTGCTTCCAGTATCTGTTGTCATTAATTTGCCTCTCGTCTGAAGAGTCACATTGCTGGTTAAATTCAGTTCTATAGTGAGAACAGGTACTTTCAGCATGACCTGACAGTAAGTTCACTTCTCGGCGTGTCTTCTACATATCGGATATCAGTGGGATCATAGTAGGAGGGTATGAGGTCGTGAGGGAAGTAGACACCCTCCTGCGTCCCTAATATTCATCTACTGAATTTCATCAAACAATAACAAATCTCACTAAATGCTGGAGGTGGGGGGTCTCGAGAAACCAAGTCTTTCACCTAGCTCCCTCCTTCCCAAATGCGGGGCAATACGCCTTAGTGAACATTTGATTTTTATTCAATTAATATTCTTATATGTCAACCCTATGTTTTGAAATATATATATATATATATATATATATATATATATATATATATATATATATATATATATATATATATATATGTATGGGGGGTATAGAGTTATATATATATATATATATAGGTATATATATATGTATATGTATATATATATATGTATATGTATATGTATATATATATATATATATATATGTATATATATATATATATATATATATATATATATATATATATATATATATATATATATATATATATATGTATATATATATATATATATATATATATATATATATATATATATATATATATATATATATATAGGACATAAACACATTTCAAATTTATATTTGACTGCATTCTATGCTACTGTACAATAATAATTCGTATATACTTTATATGTATTATATATATATATATATATATATATATATATATATATATATATATATATATATATATATATAGGACATAAACACATTTCAAATTTATATTTGACTGCATTCTGTGCTACTGTACAATAATAATTCGTATATACTTTTATATGTATTTTTATATATATATATGTGGGATATAGAGTTATATATATATATATATATATATATATATATATATATATATATATATATATATATATATATATATATATATATGAATTTTTTATAGTAAGATAAGAGTTCTACTCTGGCAACAACCAGCATCGGATACATCGATATCAGTAAGTATCTTTGGTTCATGTGCATTATTATAATGAGCGATGAAAATAGGAGGGGGGGCGTACGCAGAGGTCGGGCGTACACTTACTTATCAATATATTGGCTGTTGTTGTTGTTGTTGTTTGTTTTTGTTTTTTTTTTCTATGCTCGATATTTACTAATGGAGACATTTATTATTAGCTCTCTTTTGTTAACTTTCTATCAATAAAAAATGACTGGTTTATTTATTATAATTGTGCATGTATATTTCATTCAGTTTTCACAATAACATATACAATATAGATTAATTCATAATATACAAAACAGAAAGAATTGTTCCGTATTTTGGTTGGTTCGTTGAGATTATATATATATATATATATATATATATATATATATATATATATATATATATATATAAATTTTAAATTGGGCGTTATTATGAAGCATTAAAAATGTATAAATGAATGAACTCGATATTATGGAGTATTGGATTCACTTATTTTTTAATTATTTTTTGTCATAAATTTTCAGGTTCGTTAGATACCCTTTGTCAAATGTTATTACTGTTTAACGGCTTCTTTGTCTCTGTTGTTATCGATAGTGGCAGCGTCTGTGAAATATTTGTAATAACGGAGAATTCCGATATCTGCGTTTAATCCCTTCACGTGCGTTTGTAATTTTAGAATATATATATATATATATATATATATATATATATATATATATACGATTCAAAGCGAATGGTTTAAAACAGACCGACTCGAGTTTCTCGATGATCGCGAATCTTCGGAATCTTCGTGATCTGCGAGAAACTCGAGTCGGTCTGTTTTAAATTATTCGCTTTTAATCGTATATTTAGCTCTTTTTATGAGCACTTTTAAACGTTTTTAGTGCAAAAAATCCCAAAGTATCTAAGTTTTTATCTTTATTTACTTTGTAGATTTTAATCGTCACTGTGATATATATATATATATATATATATATATATATATATATATATATATATATATATATATATATATATATATATATATATATAGTATTTGGTGATTTGCTTGAAGCATTGTTAAGTATATTATAATATATTAATAAATTGAAGGCAATACACTGCGTATAAAAAATAAAAACAAAAAGATGGTGTTTTTATTTTTATACGCATTGTATTGCCTTCAATTTATTAATATATATATATATATATATATATATATATATATATATAATCCAAAAATCCGGATAAGAAATCATCCTTACGACATAGGAGTTTTTTTAAAAACGTGTCGCAGTTTGCAGAGCTCAATGTGTGCTCTTATTGTTAGAGTCACAGAGCAAATTTATAAGTAAAAATATAACAAAAGACTTAGATTTTTTGCTTTATAGTCTATTTCAGGAAGCTTAGACACAGTGTCTATCACCCCCAAATCATTTCGCATCTGATGATTTTGGGGATGTTAGACACTGTTTCTAAGCTTCATGAAATAGACTATAAGCAAAAAATCTAAGTCTTTTGTTATATTTTTACTTATATATATATATATATATATATATATATATATATATATATGTGTGTGTGTGTGTGTGTGTGTGTGTGTGTGTGTGTGTGTGATCAGTTGTGAGCACGCAGATGGCCCACGGATCCAGCTTGTTTTTATGTACCCTGTCACACATGAAATCCTCGACATACAGGCGCTGCCACACAGGTCAAACCTCAATGTAGGAAATGTTTCCATGGCGTCCGTCATGTGTCGCTTCAGAATGGAGGGCTCGAGTCACCTTACCTCAGACTTCTTACAGCTATCATCGGCCTGTCTTTCCATGAGGATGTGTATCCAGCCCACCCCTTCTGTCAATTGGTCCTTATAGCTGAAGCTGATTTCCGCAAGAGCAACGGTGTCTGCCCCTTATCGAGATAGTTCAAGCCACGATGCCAGTACGTAGTTTGGGGTTTCCCAATCTCTCAAGATCGGGAGGTTTCCTGACATTCCAGGTGGCTATTCTTAGCCTTGTTTTGTGTTGTAGTATTTTCTAGTTTTCGCTCAGCTAATGTGGGCAACTACCGAAACGTTGGTTTCTGTCCTGCTTGATAGGTTAACCGGCATTTGTTTAGGTCACATTTTCTAGACACTTCCCAAATGGCTGGGGGAACAGTGTTAACCAAGGGGCTGCTCATTCACCCACGACCTCGCCGAGGCACGTTGCTGTTCAATCAGCAAGGCGGTGACGTTAAGTAGGTCACGAATCACGCCGTATGTAGATTCACATCTGCATGCTTCCATCCCGTCAGGCCTGCACACCTCACCATTCCTCCATCACTCTGGGACTTGTAGAAATATCTGCACATGTTTTTTGTTTTACATGTTGTGCACTTGTGCGACACTCACCGCATGCTCTCCTTCCCCAAAGTCAAGTATCAGTGACAAGCCGAGGCAAGATGACTGGGAGACTTTGGGGAACGCAGGTGAATGATCTGATGAGATCTACGGGTCCACCACACCGAGAAAAAAAAACAAAAAAAAAAAAAACTATAAATCCACAGGTACCATTTTAAATTATCGACAAGCAAGATCAGTAAGCAGATGAAAATTAAATGTTTTCAGTGACCCTGGAGGACTATTAGCAGTAACAATAGGATAAAAAAAAAAAAAAACATGTCTTAAAGAATATACCTTTCTACACTTCAGAAATATTATTGTAAACTATTACTTATCTGGACGGGTCTTTAACTCTCAGATAATATTTACCGTTTGACAAGAGTCACCGTGGTTGACTGGGATGACTTTTTTTTTTTTTTACTCACATAAACACTCACACATC
>CM042146.1:78725246-78767746 GCA_023376005.1 Doryteuthis pealeii | reverse complement strand
TGGGTCCCAGTAGTTGTCCCAGTGAAATCATTCCAGGATTTTTTTATCACCAGAATGGGCGTTGATGATAAGTTCCGAAATGAACACTCCCTGAAAAGTCGTGTGCACTTGGACGGCTACAGGGACCGCCGAGGTCGATACAAAATTCCAGTTAGATCAACTGAATTAAGCCAACAGAGAGCTCTTTATTCATCATCATCAAAGCTTGCTGACAGCAAGGACTTTCTTGACCCTCTCGCCCCCTCTCTCTCCTCTCTCTCTCTCTCTCTCTCTCTCTCTCTCTCTCCCCCTCTCTCTCTCTCTCGTTATCTCTCTCTCGTCCCGTCTCTCTCTCTCTCTCTCTCTCTCTCTCTCTCTCTCTCTCTCGTCATAATTTTTGATAAGTCTTCTAGACGGTATCCAGTATTCACAAAGAGCTGATGAATGTAAGTTTTTGCTGGTCGGCCAACACTGGTGTGTCCATATGTAGGAGTCCATAGGAAAACATCACCTATGAGCTTGTCCTTACTTTCACCAGCAGTGTCTAGCATGTACAGCTAGTCTTACTTCGGTGGTTTGTACGATGGGAGGTTAGTGGCCGTACAGCAGCTGTTTTGTAAATTGCTGCTTCCAGGATTTGTTCAAAACAGCACGCACGACCCTTTTGTAATTTTTATAAATCTTTTTTTCTCCGGGCGTTTCATTATAGTCCAAATGGTACAACCATACAATAGTACTGACACGGCTACTGCTTGGGAGAATTGTTGTTTTATTTTTTCGAATAGATCAGATTTCCATACGGTCGTTAACCTGTCAATAACATTCCTTGCTTTACCTTTACCTTTATGTGTATGTTGTCAGCAATATCTCGTCTACTGAAAGCGATGTTAACATACATATAGCTATAGCTCTTAAGGTTGGTTCGTTGGTTGGTTGCTGTTTTTTTTGGGGGGGGGGATTTTAAGGTATGGTTATTTTATGCCGAAGACGTTTATGTTTTGTTCATTCTTGTTGGGTATTCATTAAAAGAAAAACTTCTTTAAAACTCATTTTTGAACTATTTAACCCATATATAACAACCTAACAGGTCCTATCACTCCGGACCAGAGAGGACATGGGATCAATGGCGATGAAGGGGTACTCCACACTTCTCAAAGCTTCAGAATTTTCGCTATTCATTATGTGAGCATTTTCAGCAATTCAAAACCCTTTTAGTTGTGTTTGAAAATGTTCATATGATGAAGAGTAAAACATTAAATAGGAAATACAACAATTGTAATTCCAACTTCAGGAGTTAAAATTCCATTTCTTCCCATTTTGTCAGATGTTGTATCCAATAAATTTATCATGCGTATATTCATGTCCATATCTCTCTCTCTCTCTCTCTCTCTCTCTCTCTCTCTCTCTCTCTCTCTCTCTCTCTCTCTCTCTCCCCTTCAGTTGGATAGATAAGCCGAATAAGTTACTCATTGGCTGGATGGGAATAAAAGTTGGGTAATTTTGATTTTTTGTGGTCCAGGCCTCCTGCCCTAATTTATGCTATGTTTTAGAGAGCCGGCTCAGTGAATTTCGGGCCCAACTTTTTTTGTTGATTTTTTGTCGGCAAATTAAAGTCGATATATTACGCCCCCGCCTCGATTTTTATCGGCAAATTAATGTAAATATTTCACACCTTCCTCACTTTTAAATAATGTTTTATTTCGATCAAATTTCAAAACAATTTTCTTACCGTACGCTCTGTGTGTTTTGATTTTACAATCACCCCAAACACAAATAAGAACTCAAATATTACCTTTTTTAATAATATTTAAACTTATTCGAACTTTGAAAATTAAAATAATCACGTATATATTTATGTACACACCCACATACAAACACAAAACACACACACACACACACACACACACATATATATATATATATATATATATATATACATACATATACGCACGTATATATATATACACGTATATATATATTTATATATACATATAGGTATATACATATACGTATATATATATATTTATATATACATATACGTATATATATGTGTATATGTATATATAAATATATATATATATATATATATATATACTTGATATATATATGTATATATATATACTTATATGTATGTATGTATATATATATATATATATATATATATATATATATATATACTTGACGACAAAAGATCAAAATACACCAAAGGTTTTTTTAAATGTCCATGATAAACTAAAGTCTTCCGTGCTAGTACGGTCAGAAGTCAGGAGACATGGGAAAAGTGGTTTTCTATTCCGGAAGTCAAAATCCCAAATATTGAAAGGGGCAGTTCGATTCGAGACGCTGTAGTAATCCGAGAGACGAACATTTAAGAGCATCCATTGGACGAAAGGGTGGAGTGAGTCGTCAAAAAACAGTAGAGAGCAGGTGTTTTTAGATGCAAAATGGGATAGAGAACTGACCAGCGCTCAAGTTCCATCCACCGTCCATATCTTTAGTGGGTCGGTTTAGCTCAGTCGGTAAAGCATCCGCATCGGAAACACAAGGTTCCGGATTTGATTACGGCCCTCGAAAACTCAGCCGATGAGTAACACAGCTTGGATCTGTGTAGTATAGTGGGGAGCTGATGGTAGGTGTAGCACTCCACCTCAGACGCAAAAGCAATCTCCCTGGTCTAGCGCTAGTAAAAAGAGGATAGACTCCCTCGAAGTTCTAAATGTCGGACAGGAATATTTTGAAGAGGAAGAGTCAATAAAGGCGGCCGTACGATTGTATTCTCGGCTTTATTTTTTCTTTTGTTTGCTTTTGTCTTTATTTTAGTTTTTTTTGTGGAGCTGACCAGTGGCTTCTAAAGTCTGCAACCGAAACCAACGATCAACTTCTCTCTTTAAAAAGCAAACACAAAATATAGGGAGAGGTCGATTAATCGGCTAGACTGGACGGGTTACGGATCAGTCCAGGAGAATTGGTCAGAATTAGAAGAGAATGTCTTGACCAAAATTCGCCTGTGGTCTGAAGAGAATCTTTACTTGAAGAGAATGACTGAGATGTCCGTGTCCATTTCAAGACTGACATGTTCATGTTCACTACAAGCCAATAATAGATATGGTCAATATATTATTTAACACTAGTTCTAGCGTTTTGGGCACTTCCCCAATTCCTTTTTTATTATCGCTTCCAAAGGCCTATGATCCCTCAGTACTGTGATGTGTTGACCAAATGTATATTGGTGAAACCGTTCACAGGCATAGACTACAGCAAGTAGCTCTTTTTCAATCTGGGCATACCGGGTTTCTGTGTCTGTAAGGGCCCGACTGATATAGGCCAGTGGTTGACCTTCTTGCAACACTGCCGCTCCCAAGCCCTTCTCACTTGCATCACATTGGATGACTAGAGGTTTCCTGTGATCATAGTACCCCAGCACAGGTGCTTCACTCACCATTTTTTTATTTTCTCAAATGCTTCTTCATGGATTTGGGACCACGTCCTGGGCACATCTGTTTTGGTGAGATTGTGAATAGGAGGCATCACGTCAGAAATGTGTGGTAGGAACTTTGCCAGATAGTTCACAAACCCACCCAAGCGTTGTACTCCCTTAACATCCGTTGGCGATGGCATCCCTTTTACGGCCTTGATCTTCTCCGGATTAGGACGCAAACCCTCACTGGTCACCACATGGCCCATGAATGATAGAGAAGTTTGTCTTAAGTCCATTTTCTCAGCATTCAGTCGCATCTCACGCTCATGACATCTTTGTAACAGCTTCCTAAAATTTCTGTCATGATCCACCATAGCTTCCTCCATGGTTTTACCTTTGCCCACCACCAGAAGAGCATCTGCCTTGTTGACCACCCCCACCCAGTCAGCAACATTGTTATAAAGAACCTTCTGAAATATCTCTGTGGCTGGAACAATTCCAAATGGTAACACCTTCCATCGAAACCGGCCAAATCGTGTGGCAAATGTTGTTAGCCGACTGCTTGTTTCAACCATTTTCAAATGCCAAATTCCATCACATAGATCTAGGGTCAAGAATACTTTACTGTCAGCCAGCTCTGGGAGCAGATCTTCCAGTACAGGCAGGTGAGAATGTTCCCGTTTCAGAGCTTTATTTAGTGGTCTTGGGTCAATACATACCCGCAAATTCCCATTTTTCTTGACCACCAGTACTAGTGCACTCACCCATGGTGTTGGTTCGCTTACTGGCTCGATTACCTTCTTTTCCACTAGTCTCCTTAGTTCAGCTTTCAGTTTTCCTTTGAGAGCTACAGGAATTCTACGCGCCGCTGCCACATGGGGTCGTATGTTAGGATCAACCTCCAAGTGTACCTCCCCCGGTAGGTGTCCCAACTCATTCTTAAATACATCCTTGAACTCCTCTAGGATGTTGCCCGGGCGCTGGTTGCTGAGATTTTCCAGTTGCGATACTTTGGCAACTATCTTGAAATTGTCATTATTGACTGTTATCAGGTCCATCTTCTGGATTGCCATCGCACCAAGTAGGGGGTGGAAGTCCTCCTGTACAATTACAAACTTCACTGCATATTTTTGTCCTGTTTTGGGGTTTATCATTTTATCCCGACACTCCCCTAATGGTTTCATTTCTGCCCCATTCCACATCACAAGAGTCTTTTTTGAGGGTTCAAGGTCTTCCTTTGTGACATGCTTCACATGTTTACAGAAGCTCCGCTATCTAGCTGAAATGCTATCGGTTTTCCTCCTACCATCATTTCTGCTTTTATCATATTCTGCTGGACACCATTAACTCTCTCCCTTGTTGTGACGGTGTCTATGTGTCCATATCCATAACTACTACTACTACTGTCACTGTCACTTAGATGGGCCCCGACTGTCCGCACATTTTTCGCAAAGTGATTTTTCCCATTGCATTTAAAAGATTTTTTTCCAAATGCAGGGCACAGTTCTCTACTCGGACCATGTTTCATCGCACACGCAGTGCATTCCTTCCACTTTCGCGTAGACGTCTGTTACCTCCGTTTAAAATCTACTCTGTTCACCCCCTTACAAATATCTATACACCTCTGTAAATCCAAATTTCTCAGCTTTAGCAACTCAGCCTGTGTTTGAGGGTTGTATATCCCCGGAACTATCCGGTCCCGAAGTACTGACGTCACACAATTATCGCAAAAGTTACAGGTCTTGCACAATGTCCAGAGTGCTGTAATAAACGCTTCAACACTTTCCCCTTCGCTTTGTTTCCTCATATGAAAAACGAAACGTTCATAAATTTCGTTAGTCTCGCCTATAGCATATTTATCAAACGCTTGAATTATCTCTTCAGTGGTTCTTTCGTCGTCAGGAGTTGAAAAATGAAAGCCTTAGTAAACTTGTAACGCTTCATCTCCGAGCGTGTGAAGCAGTAACGCCGTTTAGTAATGTATCTTCTGCCGAGTTAAATATGTAACGATGGCATACATATGCCATTTCAGCTGAAAAAGCTTCCATTTTTTAAAAATAGATTTCCTTCCATACAAAGAGGTTGTGGTGGTTTAATCCTGGCCAACGGCCTGCACAGCTCTTTTATATCCTGCTCCGCCATTTTTCCCCGGCACACGTGGTTGAAAATAAACACAACAAAACTGACGTGAAAACTTTAAACTTCGTGCGTCTTCCAAAAATACTGTTCTTGTTTTTTTTCTTTCTCAAGACGTTCTTTATCCTCTCGTTGCCACCACGTGTTGTTCCTTTCTAACCATTCGATCAACAACAATTCACCTGGTTCTGTTCACACCGTGTTTATATACTACCACAGAAAGAAATCGGCGAACGTCACCGTAAAACGGTGACCACCCTGATTTAGTTCCTCATGCAACATCGAGGTGACCAGATTTTAAAACTCATCCAGTGAGGATCAAACTCGCTATTCTGTAGTAATGGATATGTGAGACTAGACTTCTAATGATTAAGCCACAATAGGATGCCCAAGTGCGATACAGTATAACTAAAAGTGGCATTTAAAGGTAACTGGCTAAGATAAGAATTTTTATTCTTTCAAAACTGCACTGCCAAGGTTATGACAAAACGCTGTTATTTTTTGTGTTGTTAAAACAGATAAAATGAGAGAATAACGTTCATTTTGGATCCCCTTATTTTTATTTTCAAATCTCTCCGCTTTATTCACCTCCTCCTCCTCTCCTCCCTCCTCCTCCTCCCTCTCCTCCTCCTCCTTCAACTCTAGATGACTTAACATCTCCGGCGAAATGAGAATATCTTTCACGTTTTATATCCATTTTCTTTTTTTTTCTTCTTTATTTTCCTGTCCAAATATTCTCATGTGATTATTTCGAAGATAAGACACAACAACCATATTATGTCATTGAAAATAAAAAAATAAAAAACTTAGGAAATGTAGCAGAATTATATAAAATATAACTATAAAAATGGAGGGAAATCGTCCATTGGTCGAATGGGAAATGATTAGGAAAACAACCACATACAGGGCAACTTCAAAGAGATGTCAACTCTGTTTTGAGGAAAACTTCTATTCAATTTAAAGAAGAGAAAAAATACACACAACTTTTGAATAAAAGAAATTAAACTATTATCAAATTCTACTTACAAACGATGAAGAACAATAAAAAAAAATAGCGAAAAAAAAAACATATGATGATGATGATATATATATATATATATATATATATATATATATCTGTGTGTGTGTGTGTGTGTGTGTGTGTGTGTGTGTGTGTGTTCCTGTGTGTAATAAAACTAGATACAATGGACACAAGAAAAGTGCGGAAAAAAGTGATCGATGCCAGAGCAATTTTAAAAGCTAAAATATCCAAATTATAAATGAGGTGGAATTAAAAAATATCTAGACTAAAGCTGAACATATTTTTTTTAATTCTAAAGTTTAAATGGATATCTGTACACAGTTGAGAATGGGTACGCACCTCACGTGGTGTAATGGTTAGCAAGCTAGATTTGCATACCATTGTTAGTGAGTTCGATTCTCATTGGGCGCCCTATATATATGGCCTTGTGCCACGTCTAAGCTAATCTTAGTAAACAACCATATAATAAATGGGTGATGTCTAGTCGTGTCCGTGTAAGTTTGAGAAAAAAAAAATGAAGCCTCTTTCGATAATTTTTGTATGAAATGTTTTTAGTGAAACACAAGAATGTGCAAGTGCTAAACCTCCATACCAGATCAATTTATGTTTACTTTTTCTTATTTTCTTAAATAAATATTTATCTGAACGGTAAGATTTGAGGACATGAAAAGAA
Source organism: Doryteuthis pealeii (assembly GCA_023376005.1). NCBI lineage: Eukaryota > Metazoa > Mollusca > Cephalopoda > Myopsida > Loliginidae > Doryteuthis > Doryteuthis pealeii. The sequence continues at coordinate 78,760,519 of CM042146.1, read as the reverse complement.
ATATTACAGCGTAGCTTCACGCCATATGAAAATAGAAGTTTCTGTGGTACTTCGAACAAGGAAAAGCTCGCAGGAATACGTGCATTGAACCCCAATGGGATTTTTGAAGGAAATAAACACTTCATCCATAGTTAATTTGTTTCGGTAAATACAACGTCAGACTCGATAGCTTTTTAAATATACATATTTACCAACACGAGTAGGATGACACAGGATAATTTTTTTACGCTGAGTTGATCAGGTTTGAATTCAATTGAGTTTTTCTTTTCCTAGACTGGTTACCTAACCAAGGCTGAATTTACCCTACTATTTACCCATAGCTGGAGGGAGAATAGTTGGATTCATACCTTCCCTAAGGGTATTAATGCTATTTGAAATGCAAACAACCTTGACCAAGATTTGAATTCTTCTCGCCGTGTTTATTTTCTACAACAATAACCATTACACCACGCACCTTGTGTATATCAGTTACAAAATAAAACTAAAACGTTGCAAAACTAACTTATTTGGATTTTTTGAACAATTGTCCTCGTTTTTATTATTGTATACACAACGTTTCGGCCAATGTCTCAACTTGCCTTCTTCAGGTGTTTCTTATTGAACTTGGAAACCTTCATGTCATATTGAACAACAAGGTGCAATAGATATAAGGGTTGAGTTGATACAGTTCTAAGAGACAATAATCTGGAGGCTGCAGGATTTGAACTCGTCTCGCCGAGCCTATTTCCTACGACGGTAACCATTACACACCCTGGCCCCACAGAATATACCACGTATATTAGATGTGGCAAAAAAGTATCGAGATTTTTGGTACTTTTTGACACACCTTGTATTCTGAAAAAAAAAAAGTTCCATTTATTCTTCATTTCTATCTTGGTTGGTAAATACAGTTTTAAACTTGGTACTTTTTTGACACACCTTGTATTCTGGAAAAAAAAGTTCCATTCATTCTTCATTTCTATCTTGGTTGGTAAATACAGCTTTAAACTTGGTACTTTTTTACACACCTTGTATTCTGGAAAAAATAAATGGAACATTATTTTTTTTTAGAATACAAGGTGTGTCAAAAAGTACAAAAATCTCGATACTTTTTGACACACCTTGTATATACGCATATACGAATAGAATGGATAACTATATTATTCTTGTATGTAAGCATGTGTGTGTGTGTTTGTGTGTGTGTATGTGTGTGTATTCTTCCACCACATACACATGCATTCAATATATATCATTTTTATATTCATAAACATTTGTAGTTGCACATGAGAACCGGTGTATATGAAAATAAGAAAAGACAAAAGATTGATAACTTTCTTACAGAATGGAGCCAATGATTAGAAGAAGAAGAAGAAGAAAGAAGAAGAAGAAGAAGAAGAAGAAGAAGAAGAAGAAGAAGAAGAAAAAAGAAGAAAATATTTCTGTTTATAATTTGCCTGCGTTCATAATTGTGCCAATTCGCGTGCGCATGCGCGTCGGCTGCAAGGCAGCATTACAGTCAAGACATCGTGTTTTACTACCAATGGAAAAAAAAGGGAAAAAAACAATTGAATAATTATGACGTCAGCAGAGACACATAATAGTCGATGCCTCCAAACCGGTTGTCGTGATGGTGGACAGATATTTGAATGTAATCAGCGTTGGTGTAATAACATGAACTGCCGATAGGTGGAGACACTAGACTTTTTTATTTTTTATTTATCTGATTATTTTATTTATTAGATTCGTGTGTGTGTGTGTGTGTGTGTGTGTGTCTGTGTGTGTGTGTGTGTGTGTGTGTGTGTGTGTGTGTGTGTGTGTAAAAGTTCCCAGCCTTTTCTTAAAAAAAAAAGAAAAAGACTGTATGCACAGTTGAAAACCATTTCTTTTTTGTTGAATATTTACTATTTCTCAACGAGCGCTTATGAATATATAAGAAGAATATTTTTGTAGATTTATCGTGTTTATTTTAACAGATTATTGTTAAATAATCTTATTATTATAACTATTATCTTCTTACCTTTCTTTCTAGCCTTGCTAATTCTTCTATACCGGTTGATTTCTCTTCGCGTCCATTCTGTTCTCAATGATGAACACGAAAACTAATTTTATTTCGGATGTTTTTTTAAATTTTCCTAGACGCATACATTCCAGCGCGGGGAGAAGAATTCAGAGAGACTCGTTATTCGCACCCGGCTCAAACTTAACGCTCAAAACCAACTGACAAATTTTTCCCACAGATTTTAGTCACGTGACCTTCTAAACGAATCAAAATATCACATCCAGGTTAATCGGGGGTCAAAAGCTGCCTGTTAAATCTATGGTTATTTTCCATGATTCTTCTCAAGAATTACACGTTAATTTCAATTTACATATTTTAAAAGTACATTGCAAAATGAATCATCATCATCATCATCATCATCATTATCATCATGTCGCACAATTAGCACGGATATTCATGACAATCTCTCGCCAACCTTCTCTATTATTCATTGTCCCTGATTTTTTCCTGGCAAGATCAATAACCCGATGTGGCACAACATCTATGACAATTTTTTTTTCAATTATTATTTCACATATATTGAACACTATTTGTACCAAAAAGATAGTTTGATATTTGCTCAGAACCGAAGCTACAACATTAGTTAAAATTTTGAAAATCAGAGATCATTAATAACTTAAAATTGGTTAACTTTAAGACTTTTTGACAGCAGTTTTGGATTACTTGAGCTACAATTTTGTTAGAAACCAATTTTTAGGAGTAGGGAAGCTCTAGAGCTCGTTTTACAGACAAAAATAGATTACAAACAGTCGCCATTTTCACGAACCCCATCAAATTTGGAGAGCTAAAATTGACTCCGCCAATTTTTGGAATTGGAAGCTCAAATTTTGGGGATGGTCTTACTTTATCATAATCCACACCTGGAAAAATTTGGAAAAATTGAAAGGTGTGGGTGACATGGCCTGGATTATATGACATGGAATTATCTCCAGGTATTTTTTTTTTTTGCTTTATTTTTCAATATAACCAGCATTCAAAAAAAGAATTTCCCATTGTAAAACAAGCCTTTGTATTCCTTCGGCATAGAAAGTTTTTAGCCATTTGTTCCATGATGCACTTCATCTTGATCATTGCTTGAAGACTTTGTTCCATGTAGAAATTCTTTGAGGTAGATATAAGAGATGCCAGATATCGACTGTAAAGAGAATGTGTCTACCCCATCTTTTACAAAGCGAGAGATGTTACATAATTATTAGATACCTAATATTTGTGTGCAATAGTGTAGAAACAAGATGGCATTTTAAGTGCAGCTGATGGCCTTGAGGAATGAGTGACAGCGTTGACCTCAGTCCTCACCCTACCTTCCGGGGATAGCCATGAGAACCGGTAGAGAAGACCCTCTCTTCCGGTTTAGATAGTAAGTAAGTTTCAGTCAGTTAGAAGGTAGGAGCCGAGCTCGTAGGTTGTAAGTCGCGTATTACGCGTTGCTGTTCTCATCTGCGCAGATTGTCTGGCTGGGGATGTAAAAATAAAATAAGATCAAGTAAATCGAAGTCTTGTGTTATTATCTAAAAACTAACAATGACACAGGGCTTCTGATAAAGAGAAATCCCCAATAGAAGACCAGACCCGAAGTCCCCAAGAAAGTCCAGACCTTAGAAGATTCCAGACCAAGACAAGATATTATAAGATTCCAAAGACGGCTAGAAGAATAGAGTAAAAAGAAGTAAGTAAAGAAGTAATGAAGAGGTATGCAACAGAGAGACATTACTGGTACAAACTGGACTCTCCTGGCACCGCTACAGCTTGGAAGACAGTACGAAGTATTCAAAGAAGATTTATTATTGTATATCATAAAAGTTGTTTTTTTGGGGTGGGTTGGGGGTTGGGGGGGTGGGGGGGGGTTTATAAATCTTACAAGAACATATGCTTTGACTCATCTTTAGTAAAATGTAGGCATACTGAAAAATCTTAACTGGGACTCCATCGACCCTCTGGCTTAAGAGAGACGATTTAATCAAGTGAAATTCTTTGCATGATTTTATATTCCATTTGGGAAGGAACAAAACCAAATTAAACGCGTTAATAGAAATCTTCCGGTTTCGGATGTATGGAGAACGCACTTGTCACGCTAGCTATTCATAGTAAGTTCTATTCTCCTTAGGCTTTCGCTCTGACGCTTCCGTCTGTTTTCTATAGTAAATAGAATTTATTTCATCTCCGTAGCTACAGCCAAGCATTCAAGATGGCCGCTGAGGAGTTAAAATATTTTGAGTATCATTCTGAACAAAATACTTCTATATTGCGTGGATTGATCTTTTCACATTAAATATACGAACAGGGAAAATGATAAGCTAATAGATAGATATTCGCTTCGATGATATATGATATGACTGAATGAATCATTATCGATGTTGTCAAGATGAGACAAATATGATATCTAAAGTAAAAAGTAAAAGTAAAGTCGTCGGGGTGGCCTAAAGTCGGCATCAGCCAGACAGCGAGGGAGTCTATCCCTTTTTCAATAGCGCTAGACCAAGGAGATTGTTTTTTGGCGTCTGGGGTGGAGTGGCACACTTAGCATCAGCTCCTCACTTAACCGCACAGATCCTTGTGCAGCTCATACGCTGAGTTGGCGAGGGCCGGTATCGAATCAGGAAACTTGTGGTTACCAGGCGAATGGTCTAATACGCCATTAGAATGAATCAGATTGATTGACTGGTAGATTTTAACGGCATGCCAACCCGTCTAGGGTTATTTTATGGCTAGATCGTGTTCCTTGTACGTTTATATTTACAATTTTTGCGCTTTTTTCAGGGTGTCTAGCGGAAGTCATATGTCAATCATTCCAACGGTAATTTTCCACTTAACCCCCTCCAATTGGAATTTTCTAACGAATTCTGATTCAAAATTTATACTAAACTACTCACATAATTCATAGGTTATCTATGAATTATGTAACATTTCTTAATAGTTGTTTTTTTGCACACAGTCCTATTTATCAAAAAAATTATCAAAAAAATTAATCGAATAATTCTTAAATAGATCTATTTTACCCTAACGAGTACTACTAGACCAGCATAGAGTGGACCTGGAAGTAATAGCAATGAAAGAGTACTCTACACTTCTCAGATCTCAAAAACTGGAGTCTCACCATCAGATGCAGTTTATTGCTATGCACAGGACACTCTTTATTGGTCGGTAGGTTTACCCCTCCCCCTGAGGGAGATACAGTTAGCATATTCTAAGTCCCGCTGACAGAGCGGACAAATTGGAATAAACATAAATAGAAAGACTGTGTAGCGCCGATATTCCAAATTATCAAACAATTACAAATACAATTGGAAATTGTTTTTGTTCTCTAATAAAATATCGCTATGAGGTGCCGTTTTCTGCTAGGTTACGATTGTATGCATACATAGATAATAAGAATTTGAGTCATAAGTAAGTAAAGTCGTCGGGGCGGCCTAAAGTCGGTATCAGCCAGTCAGCGAGGGAGTCTATCCCCTTTTCAATAGCGCTAGACCAAGGAGATTGTTTTAGCATCTGAGGTGGAGCGCCACACCTACCATCAGCTCCTTACTTTACCGCACAGATCCCTGTGCTACTCATACGCTGAGTTGGCGGGGACCGGTATCGAACTAGGAACCTTGTGGTTTCTAGCCGAACGCTCTACCGACTGAGCTAACGCGGCCCCTTTGAGTCATATACTGCGAGAAATAATGTTTTTAAGGTGGAAAATGTATCAAAACGATTTATTTGGCGAATGGTAAGATGGATGGAAATGTTTGGGGTGAAATTTCAAACAAACGTGGGGAAAAATCTTAGTTATTTTGTTTAAATTGAGTTGATATTTCGATTTTGATATCTAAACTTAATGTAAGATTTCTACATTGGATTGACAATGTGACAATAATAATAGATTCTGAAATGGATGATTTGGTTCAGAACTGCAAACATTTGGTGAGTGAAGATGTTCAATGAAATCGATGGTCTTGTAGGAATTTAGTGCACCTGGTATCCACATGAAAGACAAAATCAGTTGTGCAACTTTCTAAATCTACAGCAGTTTTCAAAAAAATGACTCGAAAAACGCTATGAAATTGTGGCTAATTCCACTTAAAGCACATTTTTTTTGTACCAATTGAGAGTGACGTGCAAAAATGTTCTTTACATTCTCAATGATCGTGTTGAGACAAAGTGAGTCATGAGAAGAAGGTAAAAAAAAAACTTGTTAAGGTTCCTAAAATCACAGAAGAGCCAGAGAGAATATGGTAAAAAAGAGAGATAAAAACAGAGTGGAGAGAGGGGTGAGGAAAGAAAAGAAAAAAAAGTGAAAAGAGAAATAAATCAAATGAACAAAAAAAATGAGGAATAAGAAGGACAAGGAAAATTAATTAAAATGAAATAAAAACCGATGGATAAAGAGAAAGAGACGTGACAATAAAATGTGGAAGAAGAAGTTAGTTGAGAGAGAGAGAGAGAGAGAGAGAGAGAGAGAGAAGAGAGAGAGAGAGAGAGAGAGAGAGTGATAGAGTGATTAGAGAGAGAGGGGGTAAAATAAAGAAAACGAGTAATCAAAAAGAAATGTGGAAAAAGAAACGAGAAAGAGCAAAGACTGTGAGAAAGAGATTACGCTTGAGAAGAGTCAAAATAATTAATGAGAGAGAGAGAGAGAGAGAGAGAGAAAGCGAGAGCGAGAGAGAGAGAGAGAGAGAAAGAGAGAGACAGAGACAGAGGAGAGAGGAGAGAGAGAGAGAGAGAGAGAAAGAGAAAGAGAAAAGAGGAGAGAGAGAGAGAGAATAAATAAAAAGAAAGAAAATTTCGAAAAACTAAAACGTGTCTAAATATGATTTTAAACGTTATTCACTCTTTTGTTAGACAATCACAAAAAGGATTAAAAAGACTGAACGATCTAAAACGAAATAATAATAATAATATAATGATAATAATAATAAAAAATAATAATAATATTAACTCCAGTCAACTGAAGACATTAGCATGTCAAAGTGAATACGAGTGCTCCAGGTCAGAAGAAAATGATTTCTTCGTGATTTTGTAAATTTTGGCAATGTAAAAAAATTGAAAACAAGAAAACAAATTTTACCAACAGCCACTCATTGCGACTTCACAGAAAAGAAAGAAAGAAAAAAGAATAGAAAGAAAAAATCAAGCAAGCATATCTCAATTGGCCAGAGACGCACAAATTTTTTTTTAATGAGATGAAACTGCGCATGCGCCTACATCTGTAATTTTGGGCACGCATGCGCTAAATTTCGTGGTGTTTTTCGCGTCTGCTCGTCTGCTTACGTATGTCTGTGATTATGAAGGTGCTTTCATTTTTTTTATTCAATTTATTTATTTATTTTTTTTTTTGTTTTTGTTCCATGAATAACAAAAAATTCGATTTATTTCTGTAGGGATAAAAGAATTTTGAAAAGAATGTTCACTAAAACAAAAAGAAATGAATGATTTATTTTTTTTCTTGTGGTTTTGGTTTTATTTCTGTTCTTGTTCTCTGTACTTCCTTTTTTAAATTATTTTTTTTAAAATTCATTTACTTTATTTTTCCTTCCTTCTTTAAGTTTTCCTTTCTTTTTAAGTTCTCTACCGAATTAAAATACAATCTATCCTTTGGCTAGCAATATTTTCGCCCGTAATTTCACCTCTGGACAAAATACTTTTTCATTAGGAAAATTTAATGGAAATTTTTTTTTTTTTAAATTAACTTTAAAAGTAGCAATCCACCTTTACACTCATTAAACATGATGAAGTAACAGTAATTATCTTCGACAAACGAATAGAATTCAACTGTTTCTAAATGTGGTTATTAAAAATCATCTACAGCATCAAATTCTAAACCACAAAATTCCTGATTTAGTTTCTCTCACATGATCATAAGTTTCCTTTTTCTTGTTTTATATTCTTCTCTCTCTCTCTCTCTCTCTCTCTCTCTCTCTCTCTCTCTCTCTCTCTCTCTCTCTAAATCAGACTGGCAAACTGTCAGTCGGAAGTTCGACCCTAGCCAAGGATAGTTGTTGTGTCGTGAAACGCCGAAACGCGTGTCTGTGGATGACTAATTAATATATATATATATATATATATATATATATTATATATATATATATATATATATATATATATATATATATATATTGATACATTTCCAAATCATTACTTTAACTAAAATTATAATTTACTTTGGTCTCTTCCGTTCTAATTCACTTTATCTTATCTGCTATAGTTTCCCGCAAATGACTTATGAATATGTGCTTAATTGAAGTCATACCTAATTTTGAAAATTAATTAATTGATAATTAATGAATTAGGCGAGCATACCTGTTCAAATGTAAGGCTAAACAAATCGAGAAAAAGTCAATCTCTCTATGTACATTTCGGCCTATTATGCCTCATCAGCAGAGTTATAGACAGGAAGACTGCTCTGTATGTGATTCGAACCCTGACTGTCAGGCTGACAAGCGGAGATTCTAACCATTATACTAGCTGGTTTTCCCAGATTTTTCGTTTGTTTTGAACTCAGTTATATTCCACTTTCGATTTGTTTAGCCTTACATTTGAACAGGTATGCCCGCCTAATTCATCAATTATCAATTAATTAATTTTCAAAATTAGGTATGACTTCAATTAAGCACATATTCTCCCAAAAATTGTCGGCTAAGGCCATATCAAACACATTGTTTGTTTCTTTACTTCTCATATATATATATTATATATATATATAATATATATATTATACCAACTGAGGAATCGCATAAGCGAGAAACTGACAGTAACCAAGCAGTACTATTTTTAATGTCTACGCAATATATTGCTCTGGCTGTCCACTCACTGGCACTACGCACACTGAACTCTCACTACGATTTACCTGTATTACTGCGGTTAAACTACACATGGAATGATCCTCATTACCAAGAAATATATATTATATATATATATATATATATATATATATATATTATATATAATAATTTTACTCATATATATATATGAGTAAAAGGTGCTCACTATCATTGATAAAGCGTTTAACTTCAGTCACGTTCACTTTTTAACTAATACGCTTGGGAAAATTCTGACCCTCCCCATCCCCCAACTATGGGTTAAATAGTACCACTCATGTTCTTCTACAAAGATATCTTTGGCATTAAATAACCCAGGAAGTTTGATATGCCATTAAACAAAGAAATCAAATAGACCAACTAGAGTTAGATATATGTTTCTATTTACTACCGATCTGGTGGTAAGGTTGCAATTTTGAATTCGGTGCGCAAAAGTGTACACTTGAACAAGGGTTTTCATAAATGTTGAACATTCATATGCCATTAAACAAAGAGAAGTAAAAAATCGCCGAAGTGGAGTCTATCCCCTTTTCACTAGCGCTAAACCGTATGTATTTTGTATTTGACCGTGCGCTAAAGTAATCTACACTAAACTATGCCTTGTAGATATCAATGATTATTCAACAAAGGATTGATTCGGAAACTTCATAAATCTATTTATACTAATCTGAAATGCGAATCATTTTTAGACAAGATTGAAAAGCACTTGACGCAATCGCAACTTGCATTCAAAGCAGCAAAACGAACAGATTTCATTTCTGATTGGCAGAGATTCAAATAGAAAATGAAATATTTTTCATGTTTTTTTTTTTTTTTTTCAAATTATAAATTCGTTGAAAGAAAAGAGAAAACCAATGCGTACGACTGATTAAGACGAACACGAGCAAAGAATGTAAAAGAAGAGATGGTTTTAAGTCTCAAAAGTGCGGTGCTTCTTCGATAATACTTGCAGGCATCTTTTCACACACGCACACACGCACACACACACACACACACGGATGCAAATACGCACACATACACATGTTCAGAGTGACACAGACGCAAGCACGCACGCAACACATGGATGCACACACATGCACACAAACGGTTATACACATACTGTTGTATACTGGATCATACAATATTCAGTATACTAGTAATCCAATACTGGATCATACAATATTCAGTATACTAGTACATCCAAATACTGGATCATACAATATTCAGTATACTAGTACATCCAAATACTGGATCATACATGTTTCAGTATACTAGTACATCCAAATTACTGGATCATACAATATTCAGTATACTAGTACATCAAATACTGGATCATACAATATTCAGTATACTAGTACATCCAAATACTGATCATACAATATTCAGTATACTAGTACATCCAAATACTGGATCATACAAATTCAGTATACTAGTACATCAAATAGGATCAGTATACTAGTACATTCAAATAGAGTTTGCGCCAGACATAGAGTAACTCGCAACAGAGTGCTAAAACATCGCGATAACCGGTTCGCGTAATGGTTCTGTAATCTTCGCAGTCTCTGTAACCACCCAGATGTCTTTAAAAATAGTCTTGGACCAGCTTATTTACTCTCAACGAAAGGTAAGCTAGGCTAGTCCACAACATATACGTACCTACGCACAGACACAACCACATGTCTCTTACGCATGCACACGCACACCCATCTACATAGAGGCACATGCACGGACGTATGCACACGTATGAACGCACATAGCCGGATGGACGCACATATACACGCATAGATACACACACAACGTCTTACAGATATATACACATGTACACATTAGAAGCGTCTGGGTAACGGTTATTGATATAAGAAACGGAATCAGTGACCAGAGTTCAAATCCTGGACGAAGCTTCTTGTGTTTCATTTCGTGCTAATACTCTTGGGAAAGGTGTGAATCCATCTCTTCTCTCCATCCCCGTTTAAATGAAATATTATAGTAGGGCAGATTGGGTTTCATAGCCTTGTTAATGCAACCATTCAAGGAGAAAGAAAAAAATTGACCCTGTGTCCCATCTCACCCGTGGCGAATGGGTTGGGTAAACATCTACTTATGGAAGGTGTCCAAATAGGGTTTATTTTTAACATAGTCCTCTTTGTGGTCTATACACTTCTTTCCCAGGTGTTGCAGTGCTTGAATCCAATTGGTAAAAAAAACAGTCATCAACAGCAGATATGGTGTCATCATATGAACTTTTCAGCCTATGAGATTTTCAGTCCATCCTTGTAACGCTCTATAGCAGGCGCCAATTAGTGTTTCGTTCAGTTTTTTTTTTTTAAATATCTGAGTTTGAAAGATTTTGCAAGTCTAAAAGAGCATGTGGTGGTTACATGGTAGAACGTGTCAAATTGAAATCAACTGACCCACAGAGAGAAAATCTCGAAGTTTTTTTTTTTATCGGGTTCTTTTCCCAGATTCCCGTTTTCAGGAAAACTTTGGAGGGAAATATCGAGCTAAATTTAGAGCAACTGCTGTCGTTTCCGCCACCTCCCCCTCCCTCTGCTCCTCCTCATCCCCATCCCCATTTTTTTTATCTGATTGCAACCATGTGTAAACAAGACCAAGTCGTAAACAATCACAACAAAATACTAGCAAATGTACAAGCAGTTGCACAATGCCTCTTTTCCTTTCTTTCTATCTCTGTAATTGAATAGAAACTTTGATCGATTAGATCAGGGAATCTAATTATAGGACTTTGTTCTTGCATCTGGGAACAAAAAAATCTCAACTTGGCCATTCAAAGCGACGGAAACAGATGAAAAAAAGAAAAAAAGATGGAACCAACGATGCTTTATTTTATTTACTAAAACGCCGTAGTAGCTAAGTAGACGGATGGTGGCTTGGAATTTTGAGGTTCGACAATCAGAAATTTTCATTTACAATTCGGTCCATAAAGAGACCATGTAGAGAATATCACATTTGTAAACCCATCTTTATTAAAGCAGTTTTTGTTGGGTTTTTTTTTTCATCTGAAAATGACAAACGTTACGGTGTCTACGAGAATTAGTACGCTAATTAATAACTGTCAAATCTCCAATTCTCACAAGACTAAAAATGAATGACTCTTACGTGTGGATTTCATATCGTAGTGTAATGATTATCGTCGTAGGAAATGAACACGGCGATCTTAATTCAAATCCTGTACATGACTGTTTGCATTTCACATAGCGCTAATAACCTTGGGAAAGGTATGAATGCAACTATTCTCACTCCAGCCATAGGTAAAAAGAAAGGCAGACTAGTTTCTTTGACCTTGGTATGGCGACCGGTCTAGGAGAAGGAAAACTCCAAATTCAAACCTGTTAAACCCCCATTTAAAAAATGACCTTGTGTCGCATTCTGCTCGTATGTGTGTGTGTGTGGGGGGGGGGGTAGATACAGTGTATAAATGTAGCTATAAGACATGTAAAATCGGACTATATGACCTTTACGCACCCCTTTTTGATCTTAAGAAAGGACATGTTTTTCATTTACACCGTCAATATCCAGTTGTTTTAACAGACGATGTTTAGATTTTTTTTAATTATAAAACTAACCCCTAACCCTAACCCTAACCCTAACCCTTAACCCCTAACCCTAACCCCTAACAAGCAACCGGATATTGACGATGTAAATGTCCTTTCTTAATCGAGATCAAAAAGGAGTGCCTAAAGGTAATATGGTCCGTAAAATCTGCCAGAGTCACAAAGTTGTAAAAAGTAATTTAATAAAAAAAGGTTTAGTTAAAATGGTTACTCTTGAAGAGAAACTAAATAAGTGTACACCGAGGAAAAGAATTAAAAAGTCGATATCTATTATTATACTAAAGCTGAGAAAATCAACTTTTGTCATGTTTTGTCTAGTATATTAGAATAAGCTTGGAAAAATCTGATAAAAGTTATTATAGAATTTAATATAACTTAGCATGTTAACTTTTGATACGGATAAACCGAATGAAAAGCAACCATTTGTTTGTAAAATAAGAACAAGATGATGATGATGATGACGATGATGATGATGATTGTGTCATGTATAACAACAAAAACTCGGGTGACTGAAACCATTTTATATCATTTAAGTTAACAAAGAGTAAAAGAAAGAAGAAGAAAAGAAAGAAAGAAAGAAAACAGGAAAGAAAGAAAAAGATATGACTCTTATAATAACAACGGAATTTCCCATTAATCTGGGTATTAAGCTACGTGACCAATCTCACTCTGTATGTCTGTCTGTCTCATACACACACACACACACACACACACACACACATATATATATATATATATATATATATTATATATATTACATACATACATATATATATATATATATATATATATAGGGATGAGCAAAGATAACAAAGGGAGGTAATAATTTTTTTAAATTTCTTAAATAAATGTTTTTTTTATCAAATATGATTGTAGGGGGGGGGACGGGGTAACCTTTGGTTATCTAAATGAAAAAAATCCAAACAATATTTTCTTTGAATTCCTCCGGTTCAATTTGCCTATTTTTATTCACTTAAAAATTCTATAGTAAATTTTAAAGATCTGGAGGGGGAAATGTTGAACACAAGAATTCTGTTAGGAATAAAGATTGATTTAATCTATCTAAAAATCTATGTTTAAATACGCGCAATTTTGCGCGACATATTTTCCGATATTGTTATATATTTAAAAATTATTACTAACGATCGTTCTTTTTCTTTGTGGAAGCCTAAAATGACATAAGTCACTCCTTTTCTTTCTTCAAAATGGCCGGATTTTCTCTCTGGATATTGCAACAACTGTGTCCTTGATGCGTTGTAATTTTTTATTACGCAGTGTAACTTTGTTGTGTGAAATTTTTACACATGTAAGCTTCCATAACTTTGCCTATATCAGAAACTATTATTTTCAGATGATATGATTTTTATGAGTTTTACATGAGTTTTCTCTTTTTTGCCCATATATATATATATATATATATATATATATATATATATATATACTAGCAAAAGTGCCCGGTTCATGACCGGATTAAAAAAATTAGGAACACCAGAGAGTGACTGAGGAGAAAACAGGAGTAAGAGAGAAAATAAGAGGAACATGATTTATCAAATTTTTAAAAATCGCTGAGAATTTGTATAGTAGAATGTTTGTTTATTTTAGGATTTTTTTTCTTTTTATTTACATTGAAGATATTATTTGTTTAAATGCATTCCTAAACTTTATTAAAGATTTAACGATAAACAAAGCTAATGATTAGTGTATTATAATATCCGTTTATTTTAAGAATTGGTTCTTTTTTAAACAATTTTATTTTTTTAGCGAGCCTGTTGATTTCAAATGGTAGAAATGTATTCGTTTAATCTTTTTTTCCGTATTAAAATGTGACAATAAAATGCTAAGAATTAAATACTTACAATTGTTCGTATTACAATTTTTTTTTCTAAAACTCTTTTGTACATACGAAAAAATTGAATTCTGATTAAAAATGGGTATATTTTATTCTAAAATGAAAAAACAAAGTTGAGTTATTATTAATCGTTAAATTAAATGTTTTCGTTTATTATTGTTATTTACTCCGCTGTAAAAAATAATTCAATCGATAAAACCACATATAAATTACATATTTAGAAAGATTGTTTTATTTTCTTTCTTACCAGATAAATATTTCTAAGATTAGTCCGGTCATACGCGAGAAATTCCGAGCTGAAACGATTAGGGCACAAATTTGACAACTTCAAATTCCCAGAAGCGGTGCCATTTTAAATCATTGCTGATATAGGCAGCAGCCAGCGAATTCTTTTTATATTAGTAGCAGCAGCTATGGCACGATTATCGCAAATCGTTTGATTTTTGTTTAATTAATTAATTATATCCCTTAATCAGTAAAAATCAATTACCAAATTTGTTGTGTTTCTTAGTTATAAGGTTGTCAAGGTATATGCAAGATTTCGAATCTGAATAACATCTCGTTTCTGAGTCATGTCGATACGTACATACCAAAACTTTCTCTTTATATATATATATATATATATATATATATATATATATATATATATATATATATATGGGTGTAAATATGGAAATAAATCCGACAATATTAAGAAATTTGAAAAAACAAGTGTTCCAAAATTAGATCCAATTATTCATCGACGCTTAAACGTTTCGATCTCTTTAAACCTTCATCAGGATGTATTAAGGGGTGAAGAAATTGATGGATGATTTATAGATGAAAGGAGATAAAAAATCTTTATAAATTTGTGTTGTTGTGTAACTGTATTTGTTCAGCGTTATATTTTTGAAAGACATCTTCGCGTGTGCGCATCGCGACTCGTCTTTCATTAATATAACGCTGAAAAAATAGAGTTACACAACAAAAAAATGTTATAAAGATTTTTTTATCTCCTGTCATCTATAAAATATCTATCAATTTCTTCTCCCCTTAATACATCCTGATGAAGGTTTAAAGAAACCGAAACATTTAAGCGTCGATGAATAACTACATCTAATATTGGAACACTTGTTTTTCAAATTTCTTAATATTGTCGGATTTATTTCCATATTTACTCCCATATATATATATATATATATATATATATATATATATAATATATATATATATATAAATGTTGACCAACAAATAAAATGATATCTTCATATAATCCACAAAACTAACAATAACAACATCAGCAACAACAACTATAACAGAATCAATCTATATTACCGGAATATATAATACCTACAAATCAGACAAACAGATAATAACCATCATCATATACCGACACATCAAACCGATTGAACAACCAAATGAATAAAAAGATAAATGAATAAACTAATAGATAAAACTAATAATCTACTACACCAAATTTAAAACGTCAAACCTCATCGTCAAAAACAATAGAAACTCACCTGAAATCTTCCTAAACCAAATCAACGTAGTTTATAAATTTACCTGCCCATTTCAAGAGTGCCTTTCGGAGAACAAATTAAAAATCAATACCTACATTGGTCACACCACAACGACACTCTCCCGTCGTTTATACACCTTTCCGACACAAGCTACATATAGCAACATCTAATTACAAACATACTAACAAATCCAGATCTGTATTATTTGGATTATTCGGACTATTGTCCTCATAATCTTAGCAACCCTCAAAAATAAACTCTTCTAATTGAATGAACAACGAATAAATAAATGAATGAATAAACTCAAATGATTAAAATCGAAGAAAAACTACAAACAACAATCCCATGAGTACGACTGGCGAAATGGTAGAAAGCGCTTGGGACAATTTCTCCACCATCTGGATCCCGATCTACGAAAATCACAAGAACGACTACAAATGAAGATCATGAAAAAGAAATATTCCGTGGTATTTAATAATACCTGCCTATCATAGGGTGGTTTGGGCTCTTTAACCATGGCTAGGTAACCAGTCTAGGAGAAGGAAAACTCTACAAACCTGTTAAACTCCACTTTAAAAAATTGACCTTGTGTCACATCCTGCTCATGCGGAGTTGTTGGTATATATATATATATATATATATATATATATATATATGTCGTCAACTCAGTGTATGAGTAGCACAGGGATTTGTGCGGTAAAGTGGGGAGCTGGTGGTAGGTGTGGCGCTCCACCTCAGATGCTGCTGTGCTTTATATATAAGAATATTGTAACATTATTTGACAGTGAGTCATTGAAATTTACCACGAAGCTGGTAGGTTAGAATTTGTGTTAGGACGTTTGCAGAGTGCCAGAAATTCTGTCCACGATTTTAACAGGAATGAAAGAAGTGAACTTTAGTTCGTGTAGCGAATATTTATAAGCACAAGATTTTCAGACACATTTTCCAAGGAATAAAAGTGATTTGTGAATATTTTAAAGCCAGAAATGTGAAAAGATGATGTGATTTCAGTCGTATGTGATTAACTTAAGTGAAGGAAAAAAGTTATGCGGCATTTCAATAGAAATCTTATATGGTGGCCTTGTGCCAGACTATGTATTGGTAATAACTAATGTGAATTCTTAGGAAAAATAAAATACAAGTAACATCCATCCCCTTCAGCCATTGTTCGAGCGAGCGTCAACCAGCATGTCTCCTTTTTTCCCCATCTTGTTCTTTAACTTATTAAGAATTTATCCCCCCCTCTCTCTCTCTCTCTCTCTTTCTCTCTCTCTCTCTCTCTCTCTCTCTCTCAATATATATATATATATAATATATATACATCTATATATATATATATTTCTTTACCGCTCACCTTTTTTTCTCACATGATCCTATTTATCTCCTTTCCTTTCTTGGACTCTCCTTCTTTCTTTCTTTCTTTCTCTCTCTCTCTCTCTCTCTCTCTCTCTCTCTCTCTCTCTCTCTCTCTCTCTCTCTCTCTCTCTGTGTGTGTGTGTGTGTGTGTTTGTCAATCTCATTATTTCCCCTCGCTTGGCCTTTAACTAAAAAAAATTCTCTCCTCTCTCTCTCTCTCTCTCTCTCTCTCTATATTATATATATATATATATATATATATATATATATATATATATATATATATATATGCCTCTCATTCTTTCAGTCTTTCAATTCTGTTTGCCAATCTCATTTCTTGTTCTTTTTTATCAACTCAAATCTAAAACCTAAACATATTTGGCCAATCCTTCCAGAACAAAAAAACAAAAAAGAACAGAATATCTTCTGGTAGAATTACTGAACACTGTCGCGTATATCGCGCACTTTTTTTTTTATCCAAAAGTACCTCTAATTTTTTTTCATTTTTTCATTTTATGTCATATCTGGTGTCCTTGTATCTCAGACAAAAAGTACTACGTGGTTACAAAGAGAACTTGTATTTTCCTGAATTTTTCGTCTGAAATTGGATGTCAGGTGCGCGTTATACACGACAGTCTACGGAAGGTATTTACCCAACCTGTTTGCCATGACTAGGATGTGAAACAATGTCGCATTTATGCGCCATTCGAAGAGGGTCTAACTCGCTATTCATTAGTAGTGGATCTGCGAGACTAGTTTGCTAACCATTACACCACGATGGGACTACTCTGAAACTGAGTTAAATTTTAATCGAAATTAATTCATGTGTACAGAGCTTCTACTTTAGAGTCAAAATTAACAGGTTAGTCTCGCATACCATTAATAGTAAATTTGAAACTCCCAGGGTGATTCTGTACCAGTGGGTATCATAATTTATTGATCTATGAACCTCTTTTCCTCTTAATCTTTCTGTGGATTCCCCATTGCCGTTTGTTCTAGGTAACATCAAATTTACAACACTGTCAAATATAAAGTTTTTTCTCTTCTACTTGATTACCATAAAAATCATAACTACATGAATATTTCTACTTTTAGCATTTTAATATGGCGTAGATTACTGTAAAAAAATAATTTTCGGTAATAACAATTGTTCTGAAGTGGAATTGCTCAATAGGCCACTAAAATATCTCTGTGGACCCCTAATTCGGTATTTTTTGTATGGGTCCCGATAATGTTACATGGAGCCCCGGGATCTATATGGACCCCGGTTGAGAACCACTGTTCTATACGGTGCCCTTGTCATAGGAAATGGACACATTGCCCCGAGTTCAAATCCTGGTCGTGGTAATTGCATTTCACTTAGCGCTAATACCCTTGGGAAATGTATGAATCCTACTCTCCCTCCACCTATGGGTAAATAGTAGGGCAGACTGGGCTCTTTAACCTTGGTTAGGCAACCGGTCTAGGAGAAGGAAAACTCTGAATTCAAATCTGTTAAACTCCGCTTAAGAAATTGACCTTGTGTCGTATCCTGCTCGTGTGGAGGAGTTGGTAAATATATATACGGTGCCCTTGGAGTGGACCAAACCCATAGTTATTGAGATTTAATAGGTTTAGTGTGGTCTGGCACAAGGCTGCAAGTGTGGGATCCTCAGTGCAGTCTGTGAGACTATATCAAATGCTTCACGACAGAGACAGTAACTAATTAAATCAATCCAATTCATATTGAATTACATGTAACCGAATAGCAGGAAAGTCGGTGTCCGAACTGGGAACGCTCCTCTCACTTGAGAATTTGGTGCAACGCAATCCTATTTTCTCATATTAGTCTTAGTTTAATAACTTCTTCGCTGCATATTTCACTTCCTTGTCATTGGAATAATGTTGACATCTGTAGTGAAGTGGCTCAGAGAACAGTTAACAGAATTTTACGGGGCAGGGATACATGTTCTCATTCGAAGGTGGAACATTGCTATTGAGAGAAATGGTGACTATGTGGAGAAGTAAGGATGTAATCCACAGAGGGCCAGCTTCATTTTTATGTATGATACATGTTCCTGTGTTGGTAATTATATCTGTCCTAAACAAAATAGTATTACTTTCTGACTCACCTATGTGGAGAAGTAGGGATGTAATCCACAGAGGACCAGCTTCATTTTTATGTATGATACATGTTCCTGTGTTGGTAATCATACCTGTCCTAAACAAAATGACATTACTTTTTGACTCAACCTCGTATATATACTTTGAATATATTATTGAAGAGTGATGTTTATGGAATTATTTCACAGATTGTTGTTAGTAATTTCAGTTCTCACAGGAAACCCCTCTGGTGTGATAACACCCTCTCGGTGAAGCTCTATCACCTGCAGAGTGGTAAGACACCCCCCCCCCAAAAAAGGGTTGTCATAAACTGCATCTGATGGGGGGAGCTCAAATTTGGGAGCTCTGTGGAGTGTGGAGTATCTCTTCATTACCATTACTTCCAGATCCACTGATCTGGAGAGGTAATACATTTTAGGGTCTCATTTATGAATCAAATAGATGTTTTTAAAATGAAACGTATTCGATATGACCAGCTACAAAAAAGTATTATTACTTATTTGCTATCATATAATTGTGTGCAAAAAATGACTATTATTAAATAGAAATAATTGTTTGAAACCATGTAATTATTAGTATTTGCTAGGAAGTCTTGAAACCAATCAACTGTGTACAAATTATTTGTATTAGATAGAAATACTTGAATGTTCAATATGCAAAGTAGCATTCACTGTCAAACACATCCTCACTGTGAAAGTTTTAGATAAACTTTTTTTAAAGTACTACCAGACAAGCAACTTAAAGGACCTTTTCAAAAACACCAAACAAGAGGACATGAAACACTAGGTATGTCCACAAGGGAGATAACTCTTATCTCATGTTTTCATGAGTTATCAGAAAAATATGGGAAAATATCAACTTAGGCAAAATTATGGAAGCGTACATGTGTAAAAAAATTTCCTACAGCAAAGTTACACTGCGTAGCCAAAATACGTAAGTAAAAATAACAACACAACAAGGGTACGCCAACTGATCAGTTGCTTAAAATGACGTTAAATAAATAAATAAAAACACGCTACAAAAATTGTTGTTTGTTTTTTTTTTAGTTTTAAGAAAATAACTTTTAAATTTTCAAATAAATTTTTAGAGTATTGAATTTTCAATTTGATATTTTCTTATTTTCTTTATGAATTCTTCAAGATTTGATCTTTCTAGAAATGTTAAAATCAAAAACTAGAATTTTCTTTTTTCAAATGACCAAAAGTCATCCTACATTCTGAATCGTTAAAAAATCTTTTTTCAAGTTTTTTAATAATATAAGCTATTCATTATAAAATTAAGTCATCAATGAATAATTTGGTGAAAATTTCATTAAAATAAAACAATTGCCTGATTTTTGGTAATAGTTTCAATTTTTTAAAATTAAATTTGTTATTACCTCCCTTTGTTATTTTTTTATCATGCCTATGAAAGACAAAACCAATTTGACCTTTTTTGGCATTAAATGACCCACAGAGGTTGATATGCCATTAAACAAAACTCAAACTCAAATATTTGATATCCTATAACTGTGAGCAAAAACAGCTCTGTCGTCTGCGGCTTTAGAATATACCGACTGCACCTCTGTAGTGTGGCAAGAGCACCCCCCCCCCAATGGAGCTACCTGTTGGCCGTGGGTGTCGACCTGTGATGCTTAAGGACGGAATCAAAACCCTACTTTGGCCTTTACTTAAGCTAGACGGGCGGTCAGAGAGGCCCCCTCCGATCAATCGGCTAGTCACGTCAAGTCCTAGCACCTATACGATTATCCCAACACTATTGTTCTTATGGCAAACCCTAATTCCTTTTATCATATGGGTGCTAGAAGGCGGTGTCTGAGGGTTTTCATGTCCTTGGCATGGCGTTAAACTCTAATTAATGGTGAGGCTCCGGTTCTGGAGGCCTGGGGAACGTGGCGTGCCCCTTCATCACCATTGCTCCCTGGTCCACTCTGACCCGGAGTGGTAGTACCTGTTAGGGTCCCATCTATGGGTTAAATAGAAAATGTGTTTACAAAAAAACTATCGCTACGAATCATTCAAAACTTTGCCGTCATCAAATGACCCACCGTGGTTGATATGCCGTAAAACAAAACAATCAAACAAAAACTTTTAAGAGACAACTGCACAAAAAATGTAAATATGAATGTAGAATGAACACGATTCCTCGAGATATAAAATAACCCAAGATGGGTTGACTTGCCGTTAAAACTAATCAATCGATTTGGTGTGCTCCTATGTCAGAATGAAACCAGGTGTATTTTCTTCTTTTTTAAAAGCCACAAACCCTTTGATATGTTTTGCCCATTTGCTGATTAACTTAAAAAAAAAAAAAAAAAGGAAAAACAAAACCCTGCTCTGAAAGCAACGCCTCCATTGTGCTGTTTCAGATCCCGGGATAGTGTGTTCTGGATGTTTATAGTTGCTTTTCAATAAAGATCAAATCGCACAGAGCAGGTTTTCAAGGACATCGCTAAAACCCAGAATAAATGTATTAAGAAGATAGAAAGCTACTTGGAAAGCGGCTTTGATACTTTCGTTGAGCTGGATGCTCGTTAATCGGCAAAAATCAACGCCCACTGGCGCTTTAAATACGCACTACAAGGAATGTCACATCTCGATCCTCACTGAGTGCGCATGCGTGCGTCTGATGCTAATATGTGATAGCAAAAAAAATCTTCAAGAGCCAAAGCAGAAAAATTCGGCTCTGGGCTTGTCGAAGATGAGAGGAAAATCACCAAAGATTGTTCCTTTCAGGAAAACATGGCGATGCGGTGGGGTGGGGTGGGGGTGGGTTTGCAGTGGCGGGAAACAACGTTATTTTCATTTCCTTGATATAAATTGCGAATGTCGTGACGCAAGAACGCCATATCCGTTTGATTCCCGAAGCGGCAAGGCAAAAATATTTGAAAATATAGATTCGTGCTTACTTTTATCAAGTAAAAATACACTCCTTATTCTGATTCTGTAATGGCAGCTCTTAAAATAACTGGAGCGGAAATCGCAATCTACTTTACTAAGCTTTGTTTAATTTTGCACTGGATTGCATGTGATAGGAAGACTCTGCTGCGCCAATCTCCCTATAGGGAGAGACAAGCACTCCTTCAGAATCCCAGTTTGTACCTAAGCTAATGATTTTAGTAGCAAATATTTTGATTAATATTTTTTCAAATATGTTTGGGGGACGGTAAGAACCTGCTGGTGAAAGTAAGTATGCAAATACTACAATCGGTTGTGTAATGGTTATCGTCGTATAAAATGGACACGACAACACGAGTTCAACTCTTGAACGAGGCTAGTTGCATTTCACATAGCGCTAATAGCCTTGGGAAATGTATACATCCAACTAGTTTCCCTCCTGCTATGGGTAAATAATAGGGCTGACTCGGCTCTTTAGTTTTGGTATGGCAACCAGTCTAGGAGAATGAAAACTCCGAATTTAAACCTGTTAAACTCCGCTTATAAATTTACCTTGTATCACATTCTGTTCTGTTCGTGCAGTGGGGTTGGTAAAAATTTACAATCACTGAAATACCAATAAAATTCTCAACACTTACGGTTTCATTTTTCCTGTTTATAACAAATCTGTCTTTATAGGAAAATGCCCTTGCCGTAAGTAATAGTTAACGAGTTAGTCTTCTAGATGTTTACTGCGGTAGGACCGGCTTAGCTCAGTCGGTAGAGTATCCGGCTCAGAACCACAAGGTTCCGGGTTCAATACCGGCCCTCGCCAACTCAGCGTGTAAGTAGCACAGGGATCTGTGCGATAAAGTGGGGAGCTGATTGTAGGTGTGGTGCTCCACCTCAGGTGCAAAAACAATCTCCTTGCTCTAACGCTAGTGAAAAGCGGATAGACTCCCTCGATATCTTGCTGATACCGACAATAGGCCACTCCGTCGACTTTCCTACTTACTACTGATAAATATCATGGAATAGATGCTATGGGAATACGAAAGTGGCCTAATGGATAGCAATGCGAAAAATAGAATCAGTTTTAATTAAATAGAGTTTTAATTCAAGATAAGGTTTCGTCACTGGGATGTCACCAAGACTAACTATGAAAAGTTTTCTCTGCTATGCATTATTTTGAAAGGAGTAGTTATGACTAAAAGTCGTCGTCGGGGTGGCCTAAAATCGATATCAGCCAGACAGCGAGGGAGTCTATCCCTTTTCACTCGCGGAAGACCAAGGAGATTGTTATTTGCTTTTGAGCGGGAGCGCCACACCTACCATCAGGGGGGGGGTAATGATGACGTAAGATGACGTTTATTTTTTTTCTCAGATAACTTTATTAAAACCGAAGCTCAAAAGGATTCAACTGGGCGATGAGAAAATGGCTTACTGGGGAACAGACGATAATCAGTCTGGCCCCTTTGACTAACCGCGCAAATTCTAAACTACTCTTACTCAGTTCTCTTCCCACGCTTTGCCTTTAGCCAATGAGAAACCAATGACTAGGTCAGTGAAATTTGAACTGTTGTCAATAAATTCTAAAACGGCTATAAAAGTAAGTTTCCATTTACAGTACTGTCATTTAAATTTTACTATACTACAGTCATAATTCGTAGGCACCCACGAATTATGTAAACACCTTCTTAAAAACATTGTTTTTTCAAAAACATTTTCTCCTTTTGTCTTGATGATGGCATAAGTTCGAAACTAGTTGAGAACAATCCAAAAAGAAATAACATAAAAGAAATATTCCTTTCATCTTATCACTCTTAGTCATTGAATTCATTTCCATCTTCATTGATATATATATATATATATACACATATATATATAATATATATATATCAATGAAGATGGAAATGAATTCAATGACTATATATATTATATATATATATATATATAATGGAAAAGATGACTTACCGGTAAATATGGTCCGATGGTTAGATAGGACACACACGTGTTGTCGACTCCAATTAATCAGTATCTCGATTAATTCATTGGATTTAACCCTGAAGATCCTTATGGTGAAACTCGAGTAGGTTATCACTTGTACCTATATTGTAATATATATATATATATAGTCATTGAATTCATTTCCATCTTCATTGATATATATATATATATATATATATATATATATATATATATATTACAATATAGGTACAAGTGATAACCTACTCGAGTTTCACCATAAGGATCTTCAGGGTTAAATCCACTGAATTAATCGAGATACTGATTAATTGGAGTCGACTACACGTGTGTGTGTCCTATCTAACCATCGAGACCATATTTACCGGTAAGTCATCTTTTACATTATTATATATATATATATATATATATAATGTGTGTGTGTGTGTGTGTGTGTGTGTGTGTGTGTGTGTGTGTGTGCGCGTGGTTAATGGGATGTCAACTTTCCGTTGACACTACCTGGGCAGGTAAGAGTAACTTAATTATGGTGGAAATTTTTTGCTTAAGTTAACACACATACTCTCGTGTTCATGAACTAACGTGGCATTCCAATAGACAGAGATGTTTGTGTAGATATGTGACTGTGTGATAGAACGTGGGGAGAAGCAGATTCAACCCTTACCAAGGACGTTCAATTAAACGCTAATTAAACTATTTATTTAAAATAGGAATAAAGAATAAATTACAGTTATTTCTTCTTATTAATGTATTCTTTTAAGGGTTAATCCCTGAGATTTTCCTCATATTCAATTAAGATTAAACCAATCTATTAGAAATCATAAATACTAAGCACATTAAATCAAATTTTTAATATCAATATGTAATTATCCTTCCCGTTCATACTGTAAACCGCTATTTTGTTGTATGTATAAATACAATTGCATGTTATTAGTATGTAGATATGGTCAACGGTATTAATAATGTAAAACAATTTTATTAATAATTGAGGTTTTAAAAAAATAAGTCATGGAGAATGTGAACGTAAATAACTAAGGGAATTGTGACTTGAGTGTAATATAGTTTTACGTTTTACGACACACAATCTCCATTATAATAAGATATATATTATATATATATTATTATATATATATATATATATATATTATATTATATATATAAGGATTATTGACATGGTTAAACAGGAAGGACATTTCTAAAAATCGGCAAAGAAAAGAGGAAATTACTTTTCCGGTGAAATAAGAGATGTTGGGAAAATTTTAATTTAAGAGAAAAGAAAAATGAATTAATGCTCTCTTTCTTGGCGAAAGAAATGCTCCTAATGTGAGCAATCAAAAATGTAGCAAAATTATTTCTTTATTGTTATTTACTGAGCTTTGTTTAATATGTCCTAAAGGCTTTAGGTTGCTTACAATATCTGATGTTATCAAGTAGTCACCCATTGAAGACTGAACTGCTGGCATCGTTGCTTAACTCCAGTGATCTGGCTAGAACGTGTGCTTTCAGCATGATTAAAACGATTTCTTTGTTATTGACATTTTTATTTTCTTCGGATTTGTTTTCTGGATCTAATCAAATTTTCTCTCCGCCCCGTCCTCGCCGTCCCACCAACCATATTCGAAAATATTAATCAAATATTTTGCTACTAACATCATCAGTGTTTCCTACATCAATTCAATATCTTCTAATTAAGCCGTATATTATAAGGCTTGAAAAATGTAATAGACAATATATGTTCTCGGGAAAGAAATCCTTTTTTATCGATGAAAGAATTTTTTTTTGGTTATTCTTTCTCTGTACGTGGGTTGACGAAACAAGTTATAGACTGACCAAGATTTCTCACGGACCAATAGAGGTTTATTTTTTCAATATAGTCCTTCTTGCAAGTTCACACTCTTCTTTGGTCGGTATTGCAGGGTTTGGATCCCAATTGGTACAAAAAAAAGGCTCACAAACGGCAGAATATGACGTCCATCATAAATTTCAGCCCATTAACCTTTTAGCTTACCACCACTAAGTTATATCTGTGTGCTTACATATATAGGGTAGGCTGAAAAAGGCAATAGGCTGACCAAGATACTTCTCATGGCATGGCGACCGAAAAACGGTTTTTTTTTTCAATGTGTCCCGTTGGCAGGTACACAACACTTCTTCGATCGGTGTTGCAGTGCTTGAATTCCATTGATAAATAAAATTACCCTTTTGCTGATGATAAACTCTGGAATGTCTTACATGATATGTATAATAGAAGCGTACTTATCATCAGCAAAAAGGGTTCAATTTTATTTATCAATGGAATTAGCACTGCAAGCACCGATGCGAAGAAGTGTGTGTACTGCAACGGGACTACATTGAAAAAAAAACGCGTTTTTGGTCCGCAAATTTCCCCCCCAAATGAAAAAAAAAAGAAAGAAAAAGGGGGGTAAAAAAAAAAAAAAAAAAATCCCCTTTGGTCCAGCCTATCCTTTTTCAGCCTACCTCATATATGTAAGCACACAGAATACATGGTGGTAAGCTAAAAGGGTAATGGGCTGAAAGGTTTTATGATGACGTCATATCTGCCGTTGATGACCTTTTTTTTTACAATGGGATCCAAACGCCTGCAATACCGACCAAGAAGAGTGTGACTGCAAAGAAAGGACTATATTGAAAAAATAAACCTCTTTTGGTTCCGTGAGAATATCTTGGTCAGCTTATGAACTTTTCGTCAACCCACGGTACAGAGAAATACAAATTCTTTCATCGAAAGGAATTTCTTTCCCGAGCAGACATGATATTAGTGCTATTACATTTTCAAGCCTAAAATATACGGCTTAATTAGAAGAATATGAATTGAATGTAGGAAACACTGATGATGTTTAGTAGCAAATATTTTGATTAATATTTTCGAATATGGTTGGTGGGACGGGAGGACGGGCGGAGGAAATTTGATTAGATCCAGAACATCCGAGAAATAAAAATGTCAATAACAAGAATCGTTTTAAATAATCTGAAAGACACGTTCTAGCCAAGATCACTGGTTAAGCACGATGATGCCAGTTCAGTCTTCAATGGGTGACTACTTGATAACATCAAGATATTGTAAGCAACCTAACCTTTAGGAACATATTAACAAAGCTCAGTAATAAAATAAAGAAATAATTTTGCTACCATTTTTGATTGCTCACATTAGGAAGCATTTCTTTCGCAAGAGAGAGAGCATTAATTCATTTTCTTTTCTCTTAAATTAAAATTTTCCCAACATCTCTTATTTCACCGGGAAAGTAATTTCCTCTTTTCTTTTGCGATTTTTAGAAATGTCCTTTTCCTGTTTAACCATGTCAATAATCCTTATATATATATATATATTATATATATATATATATATATATATATATTATATATATATATATCTTATTATAATGGAGATTGTGTGTTCGTAAAACGTAACTATATAGCACTTCAAGTCACAATTCCCTTAGTTATTTACGTCACATTCTCCATGACTGTATTTTTTAAAACCTCAATTATTAATAAAATTGTTTTTACATTATTAAATACCGTTGACCATATCTACATACTAATATGCATGTATTTTACATACACATAGCGGTTTACAGTATGACGGGAAGGATAATTTACATTATTGATATTAAAAATTTGATTTTAATGTGCTTAGTATTATTGATTTCTAAAGATTGGTTTAATCTTAATGAATATGAGGAAAATCTCAGGGATAACCCTTAAAGAAATACATTAATAAGAAGAAATAACTGTAATTTTATTCTTTAATTTCCTATTGTTAAATAATAGTTAATTAGCGTTTAATTGAACGTCTTGGTAAGGGTATGAATCTGCTTCTCCCCACGTTCTATCACACAAGTCACATATCTACACAAACATCTCTTGTCATTGGAATGCTACGTTATTTATGAACACGAGAGTAGGTGTGATACTTAAGCAAAATTTCCACCATAATTAAGTTACTCTTACACTGCCCAGGTAGTTCAACGGAAAGTTTGACCTCGCATTAAACCACGCGCACACACACACACAACACACACACACACACACACACACACACCACATATATATATATATATATATATATATTAATGTAAAAATGATTACCGGTAAATATGGTCTCGATGGTAGATAGGACACACACACGTGTAGTCGACTCCAAATTAATCAGTATCTCGATTAATTCAGTGGATTTACCCTGAGAGATCCTTATGGTGAACTCGAGTAGGTTATACTTGTACCTATATTGTAATATATATATATATATATATATATATATATATATATATATATATCATGAAGATGGAAAATGAATTCAATGACTATATATATATATATATTACAATATAGTACAAGTGATAAACCTACTCGAGATTTCACCATAAGTGGATCTTCAGGGTTAAATCCTAATGAATTAATCGAGATACTGATTAATTGGAGTCGACAACACGTGTGTGTCCTAATCTAACCATCGGGACCATATTTACCGGTAAGTTCATCTTTTCCATTATATTATATATATATATATATATATATAGTCATTGAAATTCATTTCCATCTTCATTGATATATATATATTATATATATATGTGTATAAATATATTATATATCAATGAAGATGGAAATGAATTCAAGACTTTAAGAGTGATAAGATGAACAGGAATATTTCTTTTATGTTATTTCTTTTGGATTGGTTCTCAACTAGTTTCGAACTTATGCATCATCCAAGACAAAAGGAGAAAATGTTTTTGAAAAAACAATGTTTTTAAGAAGGTGTTACATAATTCGTGGGTTTGCCTAACGAATATGACTGTAGTATGTAAATTTAAATGACAGTACTGTTAATGGAAACTTACTTTTATAGCCGTTTTTTAGAATTTATTTGACAACAGTTCAAATTTCACTGCCCTAGTCATTGGGTTTCTCATGGCTAAAAGGCAAAAGCGTGAAGAGAACTGAGTAAGGAGTAGTTTAGAATTTGGGCGTTAGTCAAAGGGGCCAGACGTGATTATCGTCTGTTTCCAGTAAGCCATTTTTCATCGCCCAGTTGAATCCCTTTTGAGCTCGTTTTAATAAAGTTATCTGAGAAATAAACGTCATCTTACGTCATCATTACCCCCCCCTGATGGTAGGTGTGGCGCTCCGCTCAAAAGCAAATAACAATCTCCTTGGTCTTCCGCGAGTGAAGGGATAGACCCCTCGCTGTCTGGCTGATATCGATTTAGGCCACCCGACGACGATTTAGTCATAACTACTCCTTTCAAAATAAGCATAGCAGAGAAAACTTTTCATAGTTAGTCTTTGGTGACATCCCAGTGACCGAAACCTTATCTTGAATTAAACTCTATTTAATTAAAACTGATTCTATTTTTCGCATTGCTATCCATTAGGCCACTTCGTATTCCCAAGCATCTATTCCATGATATTTATTCGTAGTAAGTAGGAAAGTGACGGAGTGCCTATTGTCGTGTATCAGCAAGATATCGAGGGAGTCTATCCGCTTTTCACTAGCGTTAGAGCAAGGAGATTGTTTTTGCACCTGAGGTGGAGCACACCTACAATCAGCTCCCCACTTTATTCGCACAGATGCCTGTGCTACTTACACGCTGAGTTGGCGAGGGCCGGGTATTGAACCCGGAACCTTGTGGTTCTGAGCCGGATACTGCTACCGACTGAGCTAAGCCGGTCCTACCCGCAGTAAACATCTAGAAGATACTCCGTTAACTATTACTTACGGCAAGGGCATTTTCCTATAAAGACAGATTTGTTAAAACAGGAAAATGAAACGTAAAGTGTTGAGAATTTTATTGGTATTTCAGTGATTGTAAATTTTTTACCAACCCCACTGCACGAACAGACCGAATGTGATAGCAAGGTAAATTTATAAGCGGAGTTTAACAGGTTTAAATTCGAGTTTTTCATTCTCCTAGACTGGTTGCCCATACCAAACTAAAGAGGCCGAGTCAGCCCTAAATTATTTACGCCATAGCAGGAGGGAAACTAGTTGGATGTATACATTTCCCAAGGCTATTAGCGCTATGTGAAATGCAACTAGCCTCGTTCAAGAGTTGAACTCGTGTTGTCGTTGTCCATTTTATACGACGAATAACCATTAATCAAACCGATTGTAGTATTTGCATACTTACTTTCACCAGCAGGTTCTTACCGTCCCCAAAACATATTTGAAAAAAATATTAATCAAATATTGCCTACTAAAATCATTAGCTTAGGTACAAACTGGGATTCTGAAGGAGTGCTTGTCTCTCCTATAGGGAGATTGGCGCAGCAGAGTCTTCTATCAACATGCAATCCAGTGCAAAATTAAACAAAGCTTTAGTAAAGTAGATTGCGATTTCGCTCCAGTTATTTTAGAAGCTGCCATTACAGAATCAGAAATAAGGAGTGTATTTTTACTTGATAAAAGTAAGCACGAATCTATATTTTCAAATATTTTTGCCTTGGCGCTTCGGGAATCAAACGGATATGGCGTCTCTGCGTCACGAACAGTTTCGAATTTATATCAAGGAAATAAAATAACGTTGTTTCCCGCCACATGCAAACAAGTGGAAGGGACCACCCCACCCCACCCACCGCATCGCCATGTTTTTCCTAAGAACATCTTTGTGATTTTCCTCTCATCTTCGACAAGCCACGAGCCGAATTTTTCGCTTTGGCTGCTTTCGAAGATTTTTTTTGCTATCAACATATTAGATCAGACGCACGCATCGCACTCAGTGAGGATGCGAGATGTGACATTCCTTGTGTGCGTATTAAAGCCGCCAGTGGGCGTTGATTTTTGCCGATTAACGAGCATCCAGCTCACGAAAGTATCAAGCCGCTTCCAAGTAGGCTTTCTATCTTCTTAATACATTTATTCTGGGGTTTAGCGATGTCCTTGAAAATCCTGCTCTGTGCCGATTTGATCTTTTATTGAAAGCAAACTATAACATCCACAATATCGGAATCTGAAAAGCAGCAGCAATGGAGGCGTTGCTTTCAGAGCAGGGTTTTGTTTTTCCGTTTTTTTTTTTTTTTTTTTAAGTTATCAGGCAATGGGCAAAACATATAAGGTTTGTGGTTTAAAAAAGAAGAAAATACACCTGGTTTCATCTGACATAGGAGCACACCAAATGATTGATTAGTTTTAACGGCAAGTCAACCCATCTTGGGTTATTTTATATCTCGAGGAATCGTGTTCATTTCTACATTCATATTTACATTTTTTGTGCGTTGTTCTTAAAAGTTTTTTTGTTTGATTGTTTTTGTTTTACGGCATATCAACCACGGTGGGTCATTTGATGACGGCAAGTTTGAATGATTCCGTAGGATAGTTTTTTTGTAAACACATTTTTATTTAGCATAGATGGGACCTACAAGGTACTACCATCCGGGTCAGAGTGGACCAGGGAGCAATGGTGATGAAGGGCAAGCCACGTTCCCCAGGCCCTCCAGAACCGGAGCCTCACCATTAATTAGAGTTTAACGCCATGCGGAATGAACCTGCAGACACGCTTCTAGAACCCATATGATAAAAAGGAAATAGGGTTTTGCCATAAGAACAATAGTGTTGGGATAATCGTATAGTGCTAGGGAACTTTGAGTGACAGCGATTGATCGAGGGGGCCTCTCTGACCGCAGTCTAGCTTACGGGTAAGGCGCAAAGTAGGGTTTTTGATTCCGTCCTTAAGCATCAAACAGGTCGACACCCACGGCCAAAGGTAGCTCATTGGGGGGGGGTTGCTCTTGCCACACTTACAGAGGTGCAGTCGGTATATTCTAAAGCGCAGACGACAGAGCTGTTTTCTCACAGTTATAGGATATCATATTTGAGTTTGAGTTTTGTTTAATGGCAAATCAACTCTGTGGGTCATTTAATGCCAAAAAGGTCAAATTGGTTTTGTCTTTCATAGGCATGATAAAAATAACAAAGGGAGGTAATACAAATTTAATTTTAAAAATTGAAACCTATTACCAAAAATCAGGCATTGTTTTATTTTAATGAAATTTTCACCAAATTATTCATTGATGACTTAATTTTATAATGAATAGCTATATTATAAAAACTGAAAAAAAAAGATTTTTTAACGATTCAGATGTAGGATGACTTATTGGTCCATTTGAAAAGAAAATTCTAGTTTTTGATTTTAACATTTCTAGAAAGATCAAATCTTGAAGAATTCATAAAGAAAAAAGAAAAATATCAATTAACATTATACTCTAAAAAATTTATTTGAAAATTTAAATGTTATTTTCCTTAAAACTAAAAAAAAAACAACACAATTTTTGTAGCGTGTTTTATTTATTTATTTAACGTCCTTTTAAGCAACTGATGCAGTTTGGCGTACCCTTGTTGTGTTGTTATTTTTACTTACGTATTTTGGCTACGCAGTGTATTTGCTGTGGAAATTTTTTTACACATGTCGCTTCCATAATTTTGCCTAAGTTGATATTTTCATATTTTCTATAACTCATGAAAACATGAAGTAAGAGTTATCTCCTTGTGGGACATACCTAGTTGTTTCATGTCCTCTTTGTTGGTGTTTTTTGAAAAGGTCTTTAAGTTGCTTGTCTGGTAGTCTTTAAAAAAAAGTTTATCTAAAACTTTCACAGTGAGGATGTGTTTGAAGTGAATGCTACTTTGCATATTGAACATTCAAGTATTTCATCTAATACAATAATTTTGTACACAGTTTGATTGGTTTTCAAGACTTCCTAGCAATACTAATAATTACATGGTTTTCAAACATTATTTCTATTTATATATAGTCATTTTTTGCACACCAATTATATGATAGCAAATAAGTATATACTTTTTTGTAGCTGGTCTATCGAATACGTTTCATTTTAAAACATCTATTTGATTCATAATGAGACGCCTAAAATGTATACCTCTCCAGATCAGTGATCTGGAAGTAATGGTAAATAAAGATACTCCACACTCCACAGAGCTCCAATTTGAGCTCCCCCATAAGATGCAGTTTATGACACCCTTTTTTGGGGGGGGGGTGTTTACAACTCTGCAGGTGATAGAGCTTTCACCGAGAGGGTGTTTAATCAACCGAGGGGTTTCCTGTGAAGAACTGAAATTACTAACAACAATCTGTGAAATAATTTCCATAAACATCACTCTTCAATAATATACTTCAAAGGTAATATATACGAGGTTATCAAAAAGTAATGTCATTTTGGTTTAGGACAGGTATGATTACCACACAGGAACATGTATCATACATAAAAATGAGCTGGTCCTCTGTGGATTCATCCCTACTTCTCACATAGGTGAGTCAGAAAGTAATACTATCTTGTTTAGGACAGATATATTTACCACACAGGAACATGTATATACATAAAATGAAAGCTGGCCCTCTGTGGATTACATCCTACTCTCCATAGTCACCATTTCTCTCAAATAGCAAATGTCCAACCTTCGAATGAGAAGCATGTTCCTGCCCCGTAAGAATTCTGTTAACTGTCTCTGAGCCACTTCCACTACAGATGTCAACATTATCCAATGACAAGGAAGTGAATATGCAGCGAAGAAGTTATTAAACTAAGACTAATATGAGAAAAATAGGATTGCGTTGCACCAAATCCAGTGAGAGGGCGTTCCAGTTCGGACACGACTTTCCTGCTATCGTTCATGTAATTCAATATGAATTGGAATTGGATTTAATTAGTTACTGTCTCTGTCGTGAAGCAATTTGATATGTGCTCAACAGACTGCACTGAGGATCCCACACTGCAGCCTTGTGCAGACAACTAAACCTATTAAATTAAATACTATGGGTTTGGTTCCATCCAAAGGGCACCGTAATATTATATTTACGGCAACTCCTCCACACGAGCAGGATACGACACAAGGTCAATTTCTTAAGCGGATTTAACAGATTTGAATTCAAGTTTTCCTTCTCCTAGACCGGTTGCCTAACCAAGGTTAAAGAGCCCAGTCTGCCTAACTATTTACCCATAGGTGGAGGGAGAGTAGGATTCATACATTTCCCAAAGGGTATTAGCGCTAAGTGAAATGCAATACAACGACCGGATTTGAACTCGGGGCAATGTGGTCCATTTCCTATGACAAGGGCACCGTATAAGACAGTGGGTTCTCAACCGGGTCCATATAGATGCCCGGGCTCCCATGTAACATTATCGGGACCATCCAAAATACCGAATTAGGGTCCAGAGATATTTTAGTGGCCTATTGAGCAATTCCACTTCAGAACATTGTTATTACCGAAAATTATTTTTTTAAGTTCATCTACGCCATATTAAAATGCTAAAAGTAAAAAATTCATGTAGTTTATGATTTTTATGTAATCAAGTAGAAAGAGAAAAAACTTTATATTTGACAGTGTTGTAAAATTTGATGTTACCAGAACAAACGGCAATGGGGATCCACAGAAAGATTAAGAGGAAAAGAGGTTTCTAGATCAATAAATTATGATACCACTGGTACAGAATCACCGCTGGGAGTTTAATTTACTATTAATGGTTGCGAGACTTACCTGTTAATTTTGACTCTAAAGTAGAAGCTCTGTACCATGAAATTAATTTCGTTAAATTTAACTCAGTTTCAGAGTAGTCCCATCGTGGTGTAATGGTTAGGCAACTAGTCTCGCAGATCCACTATAATGAATAGCGAGTTAGACCTCTTCGAATGGCGCATAAATGCGACATTGTTTCACATCCTAGTCATGGCAAACAGGTTGGGTAAATATTAATGATTTCTGCGTATCTACTTTGCCTTCCGTAGCCTGTCGTGTATAACGCGCACCTGACATCCAATTTCAGACGAAAACATTCAGGAAAATTTACAAGTTCTCTTTGTAACCACGTAGTAGTTTTTGTCTGAGATCAAGGACACAGATATGCATAAAATGAAATGAAAAAATTAGAGGTACTTTTTGGATAAAAAAAAAAAGTGCGCGATATACGCGACAGTGTTCAGTAATTTACCCAGAAGATATTCTGTTCTTTTTGTTTTTTTTGTTCTGGAAACGGATTTGCCAATATGTTTAGGTTTAGATTTGAGTTTGATAAAAAAGACAGAATGAGAAGATGGAAAGACTGAAAGATGAGAGGCATATATAATATATATATATATATATATATATATATATAATATATATAATATATATATGAGAGAGAAGAGCAGAGAGAGAGAGAGAGAGAGAATTTTTTTTAGTTAAAGGCCAGCGAGGGAAATAATGAGATTGGACAA
>CM042146.1:78700205-78725146 GCA_023376005.1 Doryteuthis pealeii | reverse complement strand
TGGCCCACATAACTATATAGAAGACATGATTCGTAAGGCCACATTCAAAAGTAGGCCACAATTCAAAAGGTAGGGGCCACATACTATAATTGTAACAAAAAAAAGGTATGTGTCTTGATGATCCCACTCTATAGAAATTTGTTATTATTTACAAAGGTTGCTTCCAGTATCTGTTGTCATTAATTTGCCTCTGCGTCTGAAGAGTCACATTGCTGGTTAAATTCAGTTCTATCAGTGAGAAACAGTGTTAACTCTTTTCAGCATGACGCTGACAGTAAGTTCACTTCTCGGCGTGCTATGCGGTCTACCATATCTGGTATCAGTGGGATCATAGTAGGAGGTGTATGAGTCGTGAGGGAAGAGACACCTACTCCTGCGTCCTAATATCAATGGCTTGCTACTGTAATTTCATCAAAACAAATTAACAAATCCTCATTTAAATGCTGATGTGGGGTTCTCGAGGATAAGATACTGCAGCAAGTTCTTCTTCTGGGTTCACCTAGCTCCCTCCTTCCCAATGGCGGGCATAGCGCCTTTAGTGAATTAGGCAGCAGTATACGTGCGATTTGATTTTATTCTAAGTAATATTCTTATAATTGTCAATCCCTTGTTTTGGATAAATATATATAGTATATATGAGACTATATATGATATATATATAAATATGGTAATGGGATATAGAGTTATATATAATATACAAGCTAGTGGTAGCTCCTCACATTTCTACCATATATATATAAATATATGACTAATATATACGTATGCGGGCAGCGGGTATAAGAAGTTATATGATATATTGTATCATATAATATCTATATATATAATGGTACGTAGTATATATATATATATATATACCGTTATATATTATATTAGGACAAAACCCACAATTTCCAAAATTTAATATTTGACTGCATTCTGTGACTGTAACACATAAAATTCGTCTATACTTTTTATAGTATTATATCGTTGTATGAGGGCATGCATATGTATGGTTGGCAGTATATGATCATCATGTTTGTAAGGTGTGTAGTGTGTGAGATATAACGCAGGTACGAGTGTATGAGTACGAGTAATATTAATTATCATTAAATATTATATATATATTATATATCGGTAGGTATTACGTGGGATTTGAAGTTTTTATAGTAACGCATAGAGAGTCTCATTAGCTCTGGCAAACACCAACATTGCGGATACATCGGATATGAAAGATGAAGGAGTAGCCTTTTGGTTCATGTGGCGATTTATTCGTATAGAATTGAGTGCGATGAAAATAGGAGGGAGGGGCAGTACGCGCGAGGAGAACTGGGCGTACACTTACTTATGCATGAAATTCTCCCTCTGAAGTGTCGGTGGTTTTGCGTTTTGCTTGATAAGTTTTAGCGCCTCGATATTACTAAGTGGAGACATTTATTGATTAGCTCATCTTTTGTTAAACCTTTCTATCATAAAAATGACCTAGGTTTATTTATTATTAGATTGGTAGCTGTATACTTTCATTCAGTTCACAATAACATAATCATATAGAATTAATTCATAATATACATAACAGAAAGAATTGTTCCGTGTATTTTGGTTGGTTTTCGTTGAGATTATTATATATATATAATATATAGTCGTATACTGACGGCTAATATATATGGACACTATATTATGTGACGGCAGTACGCCACGAGATGATACGAGTTGCGTCGACGAGGAGATGAGGACGATTTAATCACGTGGAGCTTTGATATGGAGCTACGCGCGTTTATGTGGCGATAGCAGTTTATTTTAAAAATCTGGCGTATTATGACTTAAAATGTATAAGATGAATGAACTCGAATCTATTATGGGTGAGTACTGATTCACTTATTTTTAATTATTTGTTTTCAAAAATTTCAGTTCGTTGATACCCTTTGTTCAAATGTTATAACTGTTTAAACGCTTCAATTGTTTCCTGGATTATCGATCAGCTTACGAACGAGGGCGCGGCTGCGGAGAGCAGAGACGAGCGAGCGAGCAGAAAGAATGTATAGATATGAGGTTGAAAGTCGACGCTGTCATTGCAGAGTAGCTGACCCTGGAGACACACCACTAGGACACTAGGTGCCGGGCGAGTATACAGGAGCGGAGAGCGCAACGCAAGGATGATGACATGAGAGACCGAGCGAGTTTCTCGAAAGATCGCGATCTTTGTCGGAATTCTTTCGTGATGCGAGAACTCGAGTCGGTCTGTTGTTAGAAATCAATTCACCACACACAACGTAATTGAGTCACTTTTAAACGTTTTAGTGCAAAACCCCCAGTTTAAGTATTTTATCTTTATGTACTTGGTAGATCTAATCACGTCATGGATATTATATATAAGATTATTATATATTATGAAAATAGAAGTATAGTGATAGTATATATACAATATCAAATACTATAAGTATGACTAAAGATTGGTGATATGCTTGAAGCACTTTTATAGCTATAGATTTATTAAATAATATTAAAAAATTGAAAGTAATGACACTGGCGTATGAAAAAATGAAAAAAACAAAAAGTACGTTGGTGTTGTTTATTTTGTAGACGCATGAGATTGCCTTCAATAAGTTAGAAGGTATAGTACGTAAAGATATAATTATAATTATAGCACTATGATATATATTATTGTATATTATATACCACATATATAGCCAAAATTCGCCGGAATAGAATCCATCCTTACGACTACAAATGGAGATTTTTTTAAACGGTGTCGCAGTTTAATGCAGAGCTCAATTGTGTGCTCTTAGTGTTCAGATGTTCACTAGAGAGCAAATTATAGAGTAAAAATAGTAACAAAAGGACTTAGATTTTTGTGTTATCAGTCTATTTTCATGGAGGGCAGGCCGGGCGGTCGGGCGCCCGGGCTCGGGGAAGCTAGACACAAGTGTCTAACACGCCCCAAATCATGTTCGCGATCTATGAATTTTGGGGAGTTAGGACACCTGTGTATGAAGCTTCCTGAAATTATGGACTATAAAGCAAGGAAAATCTAAGGTCTTCTTGTTTATACTGTTTTACATTATATAATATATATATATTATGAGTATAATATATATAAGTAATAGTTTATATATATATAATATGATATATCTGGTGATTGGCCCGCTTGAGAGAATAACGGCCATTCTAGCAAAGTCACGTCCAGATTGAGCAGTTGCTGAGCACCGCAGATGGACCAGCGGAGTCCTAGCTTGTTTTTACTGTACCCATGTGTCACGATCATGAGAATCCTGGGACATACAGGGGCTGCCACATCTGGTCAACTTGCAATGTAGGAAATGGATTTCATTGCGTCACGGTCATGTGTCGCTTCAGAAATGGCAGGGCTTCGTGGCACCTTAACTGTTATCGAAACTCCTACACTATGCATACGGCCTGCTTCTTTCCATGATTATGTGTATCCAGCCACCCCTTCTGTCAATCTTGAGTTCCTTATGGCTGAAGGCTGATTTCCGCTAAGAGCATGCGCGGTGTCTCCCCTTGATCGAGATACTTAGAAGTCAACCGAATGCCAGTACGTTTTTGGGGTTTCCTCGCCAATCTCGTCAAGATCGGGAGGTGGTCGATTCTTAGCTTGGTTGTGTGTAGGTTACGTATGTTCCAGGTTGTCGGCTCAGCTAATGTGACAAACACGCCGAACGGTTGGTTTGCTGACCTCAGCGTTGACTAAGTTCGAATCCGGGCAATATGTGATTTATGGGTCACCGCTTTTCTAAGACACTTCTCCAAAGCTGGGATGAACAGTGTTAACCCAAGGGAGCCGTGCTCATTCTCAACCCACGAACCGTCGCGGGAGAGGCAGCGTTGACCTGTTCATCAGTCAAGGCGTGACGTTAGAGTAGAGTCACCGAATCGACGCCGGTATGTAGATTCATATCTGCATGCTTCCATCCCGTCAAGAGCCTGTGCACTACCTCACCATGTCTCTGGCCATCACTTCTGGGTACTGGTGTAGAAACATCTCACCAATCGTTTTGAGTTTTAAACAGTGTTGCGGCTCGCTTGTGCGACAACGACGCATGCCTCTCCTCCCAAGTCAAATAGAGAGTGACATTAGGCCGAGGCAAGATGACTTGGGTATATGGGGAACGTAGGTGATGGAATTAAAGTGAGATCTACGGGTCCACCACAGCCGAAAAAAAACAGACAAAAAAAAACTATTAAGTCCAGCAGGTACCATTTATAAATATCGACAAAAGCAAGATAGACAGTAAGCAGATGAAAATGAAATGTTCAGTCGACACGAGCTGGAGTTTAGATATTAGCAGTAACAATAGGATAAAAAAGAAAAAAACCATAGTCTTAAAGAATATACCATTTCAAAACACTTCAGAAATATTATTGTAAACTACTTGAACTGAGTTCTTGACGGTCTCAGCCTCATAATAATCACACCGTTAAAAAACAAGTGTCACCGTGGTTGACTGGAGACTCTTGTGTTTTGTGTTTTTTTTTTAGACTACATAAGACAACTCTACACATTCTGAAGCAGAGAGTAAAGTCTCTTATTACATTTACACACACACACAACACACACACACACACACACACAACATCGACATCCACAAGTAATAGCAACGTTCTGCATTCGACTGTCTTTTTACATCTTTCAACCGCTGCTTAGCGTCGCTGTAATTTTCTAACGCCCAAGAACCGTTAATTTCTCATACAAAATTTGGCAATTTTTTTTAAAGTAGAGCTGACACGTCAAGCAAAAGACTCTCAACAGCTTTCTTATTCTCGTAATGATAAAATTTATCGTTTACCTTCAAATGGTAAACAAAAGCCCTGTGATTGAAGAGTCTATTGAAACAGAATCGAGATACAACCTGCAGCGAGGCGAAGAACAAGGCATCCACTCGTTGTTAATTGAACTTGGTTTTGCAATTCTTTCCCTATATTACAATACTGTCGATTCAACTTCCACTTTCTCTTCATTGATATATATAGATGATAATACATACTTATATAATTATATATATATATAGTATAAATGAACGTGTGTGTGGTGTGGTGTGTGTGTGTGTGGTGTGTGGTGTGTGTTGTATGTAGGCTTGGTTGAATACACACATAATATTTTTTTAATAGACTTTCATTTAATTACGTTCAAGCGTCGCGATATGTTTTCTGGTATCGGGTCCAATATTTTTCCCAAGCGGGTCGACCAACCAATCTCAGCAGACGTCTCTGTGTGATTTGTGTGTTTGTGATTATATGTTTTATTTTTTATTTTTTGTGATTGGTAAGTTTTTTTTCAAGTTAGTTTATATTGTTACAGCACACACACAACAACACACACACAACACACACATAATATTAATATAGAATATAGTATATATATATTATATATATAATATAATATATATAGCGATTACCGGAATGATTTTAACGGAAAAATACACACAATTCTGCACCAAAGGAAAAAAAAATAAACAAAAAAACTGATTCCAAATACTAGAAAGCTTTATACATAAAACAATACAAACCATCCTTAAACAAAATAATGTTCAATACAGTACAACACATTCTAAAATGCCTATATTGACACCTTTCCATCAATTCTCTCGCTTCCAGGGCCTTGTACACATTA
Source organism: Doryteuthis pealeii (assembly GCA_023376005.1). Taxonomy (NCBI): domain Eukaryota; kingdom Metazoa; phylum Mollusca; class Cephalopoda; order Myopsida; family Loliginidae; genus Doryteuthis; species Doryteuthis pealeii. The sequence continues at coordinate 78,719,541 of CM042146.1, read as the reverse complement.
ATTATCATTTTAACGGAATACATCACCCCTGATTATGGCAACTGTCGAAAAGTGGCCAGAAAGTACATACGGGAACTACTTTCGGTGGACTATCCACCAATTCAGCCCATGTAACATCTAAAAATTGGCCAAGAAAATTAGAAAATGATAAAAATATAAAATTGTAAGCAGGAGATTGCCTCTTGTTTAAAGTTCTCTTTGTAGTAAACTGAAAGAAATCTCCCTAAATACACACACACAGTCACACATCACACACACACACAATATAATATAGGATTAATATAGTAATATGTACTGGTAATATACTTTTATATTATACGTATATATTTAATATAATGAGATTATGGACGCCGTGCAGATGTGCGCTGCGTGTAATCATGACGTTCCCGTATAAGGATTATTTGCTTCATTTAAAACGGCCTGAAATTTTTTTTTTTTTTTCGTGTTGGTTCATTTTGTTTTGCATTTTCAAAATTGCACATGTGGACGCTTAGAATTATCCCTTGACCCTCTAGCTACATGAGTTCCATGTGCTGAATTCTGATTGTGGCAGATCTTCTGTCACCATGCCTGTAACCAAAAAAAAAAATCCCAGATACAAGCTGCTGTGCCCCACCCATATAAAAGGCATTCTTACTCTGCCGATATATATAAAATCTGAAATTACAAAAAGATTTTTAATTCTTAGATGTGGGGATGTCATGGTTAGCTGTATCAGATCAAGCTTGATAACCGGATATTGCTAGGATGCTACTGTTGAATTTGTCATATTTGCCGATCTACGTCTTCTTGTCCATCTTAATTTTAGTTGTTTTTAATCTCAAGCTACTCAGACCGCCATCTCACTAGCCATAACTGGCTAGAACATCGATGTTGTAAAGCTCCTGGCAATAGCACTTCGAACTCACAATTCCTGTTTAGCTCGGGAAATCTGGTTATGGATCTATCACCGTTTGAGCTACAAAGTAGCTAAGTGGAGCTGTTTGTGAATTCTTTTTGAAACTAACTGCAAAAAGGAAATCACGTGGCAAAAAAACGCTCACTGATGTTCTAATTGAGTATTCAGTATTGTCAAGACCTTTTACGATACTGAGCAAGGGAGGGTGCCAACAAACATACTAAAATTAAATACAACAAAGTCAGCTATAAATCCCCCAGAAAATAAAGTGCCTTGTCCCCGAATTTTTTTATTTCGATTTTTTGACAATATATGTAAATACATAGTTCGTATTCATGAAGAAGAAAGTAGCTGATCTTTTTATACATTCGACGTGATAATAGCATCTTGTGTGAGTTTGTATGCGTGTGCGTGTGTGTGTGAAGAAGAGGAGGAGGTTTGTATGTCGGAGTTGTGTTGTGTGTTGTGTTGTGTGGGTGTGTGTGTGTGTGTGTGTGTGTGATGTTTGTGGCTATGTTTGTGTTCTCATGTGTCGTTTGTTGTCTTTCGTTGTGGTTGTATGATTTAATATACTGCAATGAAGAATTGACAATCTATGTTTTGTTAGCACCGGAAATATCTCAGCACACTGATTGCATGTTCGTTTAGCCCACACAACACAGACACACACCACACAAACAATATAATAACCTGATTAGTTATAATATATTATAATATATATACTATACATCACGACCTAAGATATAAACAATATATTGACAGATTCACCGACATTATTTGTTGCCGTGCTACACACATATTATATATATTTGTTGCCGTGCGACACATATACATGATATAGTATCAGCAAACAACACACATACGTACATTAATATGTTGCGATAGGTGTGGCCTAATCGGGGATGAATGTGCAAGTATAATACAAGTGCATCACTTTCTGTTTAAAGAATCGGTGATTATAATCAAGAACATCTGTATAAGTCTCGGATTCTGATGAAATATATACAAGTGTACGTTTGGTGTTTGTGTGTGTAGGTGTGTGTGTGTGTGTGTGGAACGTGTGAAGCTGCGCCCTGTGCGTGGGGCAATCGTGAAGAGAAAGTGGGTCGATAGATGTCGAGCCTGAGCTTGGCAGTATTCCTCCAATCACACATGTCCTAACAAAAAGAATAGACACCACTGACGGACGAGAGGCATCTGTTTCTGGATGACAAAATAAGGAATGGCGTATCAGGAAAACGCTTTATCCCATCAACGGACGGGTGAGGAGGGGTCGGCTGATGAAACACATAGCCACCAACAACAAAAAACGACACGATCGAACAACAAAGATGAAGATATAACGATGCAGTATCCTAAGAAATTATTTTTGTAAACAGGTTCTTGTACGTTAAATAAATGAATATCTTTAATGGTATAAAAATGAAGCAAGAAAGAAAAAGAAGAAGAAAGGAGGTAAGCGGGGGAGAAGAGGAGGAAGACGATTTAAGGTCGGAAGATAAAATCCATGGTTAAGGCGTGAGGAAGAGTATAAGAGGAAAAAAATAGCAATCGAACATGTAGGAAGTGAATAGAAGAAGAAGAAGAAGAAATATGAAGAGAGAGACAACAACAACAACAACAACAACACAACAACAATAACAAATGAAGAAGAGTATAATCGAGAAGGGGGAGGAGGAGGAGATGTAAAGGATGGGAAGATAACATTAGTGATAGAGGTGCGAAAAAGAAAGATTGTAAACGAAATCTGAAGAAGAAAGAAGAAGAAGAAGAAGAAGAAGAAGAAGAAGGAAGAAAAGAAGAAGAAGAAGAAGAAGAAAGAAAGAAAGAAAGAAAGAGTTGGTTGAAAAGTTTGTTGTGAATAAAGGCCATCAAGCAGAGTTCCGTTCCGATTAAAAGGTGGCGCGTCTGTCTTAAGTGTGTTCGTGTCCTGATCGAAATGTCGATAAAAAAAAAGTGGCAAATAGAGGAGGAACGTCGGCTCATCACTTGATTGGCTGAATCACGAGCCACCACCGATGTCCATTTGCACTCTTAACATATGTTAATCTCAGTTGTCCATTAGGAAAACCACCCCACATCCAACCATTCTAAAAGAAGTAAACAAGGCAAATGTCGTCATTCCGCAGATAACCACTCAACAAATGACTCTCCACTCGGACACTAAGCGTTATTCAATAGGATACGTTGAATAAAAAAACACTTGGCCAGGTTCCTGCCAAAATTTTCACCAAAAAGGAGACACAGTTTCGGAAATGAAAACAAACCAAAAAAAACACAACAGTATTTTTTTTATTTCTCTTCATTCAACAAACACGAAGCTAATTCCTTGGACATCCGTTCAGTCAATAACTAAGAATTGAATACGGCCTGTGTCATGTTGTCTAACCACAGTGTTCGAGGCCCACAAAGGGATAATTTATTTAAGAACTGTATAGATATGTATACCGTTTCTATAATGTTTATTTATTAGCTAAACATGCCCAAATCACCGAACGGTCACTGGCCGGTCGTTCAACATTCATTATCATTTGTCATCTACGAGAAAAAAAAAATCAAAATTCCGGACAAAAAAATGAAACCAAATATATTGGATTTTAAAATGTCTGGAAGAGTTAGCAGTCAAATGAAAAACAGAAAAAATGAAAGTATATACCAAAAAAATGGTCTACTATATATATATATATATATATATATTATATTATATATTATATATATAGAGAGAGAGAGAGAGAGAGAGAAGAGAGTTATTAGATGATGCAATACATTCCTGGTTCCATTTATCTTAATCTGTCTCAGATTTATCTATTTTGTCATGTCTAACTTCTATTCAATTTTCCGAGTAGCTCAGTCGGTAGTTGCGTTCGGCTAGAAACCACAAGGTTCCTAGTTCGATACCGGTCCCCGCCAACTCAGCGTATGAGTAGCACATGGGATCTGTGCAGTAAGTAAGGAGCTGATGGTAGGTGTGGCGCTCCACCTCAGATGCTAAAAAACAATCTCCTTGGTCTAGCGCTATTGAAAAGGGGGATAGACTCCCTCGTTGACTGGCTGATACCGACTTTAGGCAGCCCCGACGGACTTTACTTACTTTATATATATATATATATATATATATATAAAGTAAAGTCGTCGGGGCGGCCTAATGTCGGTATCAGCCAGGTAGGAGGGAGTCTATCCCCTTTTCACTAGCGCTAGATCAAGGAGATTATTTTAGCATCTGACGTGTAGCGCCACACCTACCATCAGCTCCTCACTTTACCGCACAAATCCCTGTGCTACTCATATGCTGAGTTGGCGAGGGCATGTATCGAACCAAGAACCTTGTGATTCCTAGCCGAACACTCTACCGACTGTGCTAAACTTTCATTTCAAATAAAGTTTCACTCTAATGAAGGTCGAATTTTCTTTGTGTACGGAATATTTTTACATTTTTTCTATTATTATTATTTCATTTCATTTGTTTATTTAATAATAATAATAGTTTGAATAATGTACACATAGATAAACTCTGACCGAAACAACGTGTAAGTGATATTGATTAAATTATCTTTATTATTCATTCTGTACTTTCTTTCCTTTATTCATTCTTTCAAACATACCGTCGGATTCAATTCCAGTTTCATTTTTACACACATATTATAATATATATATATATATATATATATAATATTTATATATATATTAGTAAATTGTGCTCAATATCGTTGAGAGAGCATGTATATCTAAGTTAGGGTAGCGTTAACATGAGGTCAACGCCACTTGGTTATTGACAGTTTTTCGCCAATACGATTTTACAAACTAATGGTTTGAAATCATATTGCGAGAAACTGTCCACGCCACCCTAACACACACACACACACACACAACACACACATATATATATATATATATATATATATATATATATATATATGTATATAAGGGTGCCATATATGTTGCGCTCACATATGTACGCATATATGTACACACACGACACAATCATGAATAGATCTCAAATCAATGATGGTTTTCTTCTGATAAATAACAATTAAATTTAGCGTTTAGTTTCTATTTGAAACTCTTGAAGAAAACTAAATACCAATGTTCTGGCCCCCAGACTGCTTACTGTACCTGCGTATCTTAAGTGGTTACCCATCTCAGAACTGAACAGACTCACCGCTGCTTAACATCGGTGATCTGACGAGAAACGGTGCTTTTAGTGAGATTTGACCGATCGTGAATGAATGGACTTAAACAGAAAAAAAGGTTGGTTTAATAAAAGAGGTGGTCACTTGATCATCTCCCGATCACTGTCTGCAATGAAGACCATCCTTCACGGGAATGGGGGTTCGAATTTGCTTTGAATTAGATTTGAAAAAAAAAACAACTAATTTAAGCTCAAGTGATTGATTAGAGGTGCCTATCATTTATCTATGCATATATAAAGGACAGTTGGTGTGTATGTATGTATCTATGTCCGGATGTAACTATGAAAATAATACAATTAACAACAAAGAAAACATATATACATATCAAATATCACCGGTTCCTGCTTTTTGTGCAAAAAGTATGAAGATTTGATTTATATTCGAAGATATTTAAAAAATTAAGATATACATAGTAATAGGATTGAAATCCTACTCAAAAATGTCCAGCATTTGTAAATCTCAAAAGTAAACAAATCAATACACCAGAGTTCCCCCTCTACCCAAGAGATGCTGGGTTGCCGATTCTAGTGTAAATTAATTATCAATTGAAATACTTTCAATCCTCACTAGGCGGCAGGGTTGCAGAGTCGGAAGATGTAAGGTCCGACTTCGACTCCGACACCTAGTATTCCTAGGATGCCAACTTCCGACTCCGACTCCTTACCACAATTAGAAGTAAGTTAGACTGTCAACAAAGTTAAAGTAACTAACTAAAATAATTTTACTAAAAAAATGATTTCATCACTGTCATTTGACACATGCTGTACATTATGAAGTGAGCCTAGCTCTATTCCATGTTGTGGTTTCATCACGTTCAATAGTTTTTTGTTTGTTTGTTATTTTACGGCATATCAACCTCAGTGGGTCATTTAATGCCGATAAAGTTTTGAAATAAATCAATTCTTAATGGATAATACAATTTTTTTATAAATACATTTTTCTATTTAACCCATAGATGGGACCCTAACAGGTACTACCACTCCGGGTCAGAGTGGACCAGGGAGCAATGGTGATGAAGGGGTGCTCCACATTCCCCAAACCTCCAAAACTGGAACCTCACCATCAGATAGAGTTTAACGTCATTCCCAGGACATGTAGACCCGCAGCCACCGCCTTCTAGCACCCATATGATAAAAACGGGTTGGGACTTGCTATAAGGGCAATAGGGTTGGGAAAATCATATAGGTGCTAGGGCTTAAAGTGACCAGCCGATTGATCGGAGGGGGCCTCTCCGACCGCCCGTCTAGCCCAAGATAGGGCCAAAGTGGAGTATTGCACGTCATGAACTGCTCATCCACCTGGGCTCTATCCTTAAGCATCACGGGTCGCCACCCACGGCCAACAGGTGGCCCCATTGGGGGAGTCTTACCCCTCTGCAGAGGTGCAGTCGGTGCATTCTAACGCCCCAGCCGACAGGGCGGACGTTCAATAGAATACACTTTTTTTAAATTATGTATTTTTGCTAATTTTATATATCTGTAAATCTATGAAAAAATAAATAAGTTAGACGTTTAATGCAAATGTAAAAAAAAAAAGATAGTAATAAAATCTTATTTCACAATGAAATATTAATTAGGAAAAAACAACATTGCAGATTCTGAAGGTATAAGCTCCGACTCCTAATATCCCTAGGATGCCGACTCCGACTCTATACAAAACCTCCGACTCCCTACTAATCCGATTCCGACTCCGACTCAGCTTCTGAAACCCCACTAGGCGGCCCTCACTAAAGGCCTTGTGCCAAACTATGCTAAGGTTAGTAAATACCTAAGATAAACCAACGGTTATAGCCCGAAAAAATGATCGTTAACAAACAGTGGGAGCGAGGGGTGGAGGTGATAGTTTGGGTCACAGTAGTTGTCCCAGTGAAATCATTCCAGGATTTTTTTATCACCAGAATGGGCGTTGATGATAAGTTCCGAAATGAACACTCCCTGAAAAGTCGTGTGCACTTGGACGGCTACAGGGACCGCCGAGGACGATACAAAATTCCAGTTAGATCAACTGAATTAAGCCAACAGAGAGCTCTTTATTCATCATCATCAAAGCTTGCTGACAGCAAGAACTTTCTTGACCTCTCGCCTCTCTCTCTCTTCTCTCTCGCTCTCTCTCTCTCTCTCTCTCTCTCTCTCTCTCTTAGTCTCTCTCTTGTTATCTCTCTCTCTCTCTCTCTCTCTCTCTCTCTCTCTCTCTCTCTCTCTCGTCATAATTCTTGATAAGTCTTCTAGACGGTATCCAGTATTTACAAAGAGCTGATGAATGTAAGTTTTTGCTGGTCGGCCAACACTGGTGTGTCCATATGTAGGAGTCCATAGGAAAACATCACCTATGAGCTTGTCCTTACTTTCACCAGCTACTTTCACTTACTTCGGTGATTTGTACGATGGGAGGTTAGTGGCCGTACAGCAGCTGTTTTGTAAATTGCTGCTTCCAGGATTTGTTCAAAACAGCACGCACGACCCTTTTGTAATTTTTATAAATCTTTTTTTCTCCGGGCGTTTCATTATAGTCCAAATGGTACAACCATACAATAGTACTGACACGGCTACTGCTTGGAAGAATTGTTGTTTTATTTTTTCGGATAGATCAGATTTCCATACGGTCGTTAACCTGTCAATAACATTCCTTGCTTTACCTTTACCTTTAACCTGTGTATGTTGTCAGCAATATCTCGTCTACTGAAAGCGATGTTAACATACATATAGCTAGAGCTCTTAAGGTTGGTTCGTTGGTTGGTTGTTGTTTTGGGGGAGGGGGATTTTAAGGAATGGTTATTTTATGCCGAAGACGTTTATGTTTTGTTCATTTTTGTTGGGTATTCATTAAAAGAAAAACTTCTTTAAAACTCATTTTTTAACTATTTAACCCATATATAACAACCTAACAGGTCCTATCACTCCGGACCAGAGAGGACATGGGATCAATGGCGATGAAGGGGTACTCCACACTTCTCAAAGCTTCAGAATTTTCGCTATTCATTATGTGAGCATTTTCAGAAATTCAAAACCCTTTTAGTTGTGTTTGAAAATGCTCATATGATGAAGAGTAAAACATTAAATAGGAAATACAACAATTGTAATTCCAACTTCAGGAGTTAAAATTCCATTTCTTCCCATTTTGTCAGATGTTGTATCCAATACATTTATCATGCGTATATTCATGTCCATCTCTCTCTCTCTCTCTCTCTCTCTCTCTCTCTCTCTCTCTCTCTCTCTCTCTCTCTCTCTCTCTCCTTCAGTTGGATAGATAAGCCGAATAAGTTACTCGTTGGCTGGATGGGAATGAAAGTTGGGTAATTTTGATTTTTTGTGGTCCAGGCCTCCTGTCCTAATTTATGCTATGTTTTAGAGAGCCGGCTCAGTGAATTTCGGGCCCAACTTTTTTTGTTGATTTTTTATCGGCAAATTAAAGTCGATATATTACGCCCCCGCCTCGATTTTTATCGGCAAATTAATGTAGATATTTCACACCTTCCTCACTTTTAAATAATGTTTTTTTTTTCGATCAAATTTCAAAACAATGTTCATACCGTACGCTCTGTGTGTTTTGATTTTACAATCACCCCAATAAAATACATACACAAATAAGAATTCCAATATCACCTTTTTTAATAATATCTAAACTTATTCGAATTTTGAAAATTAAAATAATCAAGTATATATTTATGAACACACACACACACACACACAAATATATATATACATATACGCACGTATATATATATACATATTATATATACATATACGTATATATATATATATATATATATATACATATACTATATATATATATATACATGTATATGTATATATAATATATTAATATATATATATATATATATATGTATGTATGTATATATATATACTTGACGACAAAAGATCAAAATACACCAAAGGTTTTTTTTTAAATGTCCATGATAAACTAAAGTCTTCCGTGCTAGTACGGTCAGAAGTCAGTAGACATGGGAAAAGAAAAATCCGAGAGACGAACATTTAAGAGTATCCATTGGACGAAAGGGTGGAGTGAGTCGTCAAAAAACAGTAGAGAGCAGGTGTTTTTAGATGCAAAATGGGATAGAGAACTGACCAGCGCTTAAGCTCCATCCACCATCCATCTTTAGTGGGTCAGTTTAGCTCAGTCGGTAAAGCATCCGCATCGGAAACACAAGGTTCCGGAATCGATTACGGCCCTCGAAAACTCAGCCGATGAGTAACACAGCTTGGATCTGTGTAGTAAAGTGGGGAGCTGATGGTAGGTGTAGCACTCCACCTCAGATGCAAAAGCAATCTCCATGGTCTAGCGCTAGTAAAAAGAGGATAGACTCCTTCGAAGTTCTAAATGTCGGACAGGAATATTTTGAAGAGGAAGAGTCAATAAAGGCGGCCGTACGATTGTATTCTCGGCTTTATTTTTTCTTTTGTTTGCTTTTGTCTTTATTTTAGTTTTTTTGTGGAGCTGACCAGTGGCTTCTAAAGTCTGCAACCGAAACCAACGATCAACTTCTCTCTTTAAAAAGCAAACACAAAATATAGGGTGAGGTCGGTTAATCGGCTAGACTGGACGGGTCACGGATCAGTCCAGGAGAATTGGTCAGAATTAGAAGAGAATGTCTTGACCAAAATTCGCCTGTGGTCTGAAGAGAATCTTTACTTGAAGAAAACGACTGAGATGTCTGTGTCCATTTCAAGACTGACATGTTCAAGTCCACTACAAGCCAATAATAGATATGGTCAATATATTATTTAACACTAGTTCTAGTGTTTTGGCCACTTCCCCAATTCCTTTTTTATTATCGCTTCCAAAGGTCTATGATCACTCAGTACTGTAACGTGTTGACCAAATGTATATTGGTGAAACCGTTCACATGCATAGACTACAGCAAGCAGCTCTTTTTCAATCTGGGCATACCGGGTTTCCGTGTCTTTAAGGGCCCGACTGATATAGACCAGTGGTTGACCTTCTTGCAGCAGTGCCACTCCCAAGCCCTTCTCACTTGCATCACATTGGATGACTAGAGGTTTCCTGTGATCATAGTACCTCAGCACAGGTGCTTCACTCACCATTTTTTTTATTTTTCTCAAATGCTTCTTCATGGATTTGGGACCACATCCAGGACACATCTGTTTTGGTGAGATTGCGAATAGGAACCATCACGTCAGAAATGTGTGGTAGGAACTTTGCCAGATAGTTCACAAACCCATCCAAGCTTGGTACTCCCTTAACATCTGTTGGCGATGGCACCCCTTTTATGGCCTTGATCGTCTCCGGATCAGGACGCAAACCCCCACTGGTCACCACATAGCCCATGAATGATTGTTTGTCTTAAGTAGAATTTTATCAGCATTCAGCCGCATCCCACGCTCATGACATCTTTGTAACAGCTTCCTAAGATTTCTGTCATGATCCCCCATAGATTCCTCCATGGTTTTACCTTTGCCCAGAAGATCATCTGCTTTGTTGACCACACCCACCAAGTCAGCAACATTGTTATAAAGAACCTTCTGAAATATCTCTGGGGCTGGAGCAATTCCAAATGGTAACACCTTCCATCGAAACCGGCCAAATGGTGTGGCAACTGTTGTTAGCCGACTGCTTGTTTCATCCATTTTCAGATGCCAAATTCCATCACATAGATCTAGGGTCGAGAATACTTTGCTATCAGCCAGCTCTGGGAGCAGATCTTCCAGTACATGCAGGTGAAAATGTTCCCGTTTCAGAGCTTTATTTAGTGGTCTTGGGTCAATACATACCCGCAAATTCCCATTTTTCTTGACCACCAGTACTAGTGCACTCACCCATGGTGTTGGCTCGCTTACTGGCTCGATTACCCTCTTTTCCACTAGTCTCCCCAGTTCAGCGTTCAGTTTTCCTTTGAGAGCCACAGGAATTCTACGCGCCGCTGACACATGGGGTCGTATGTTAGGATCAACCTCCAAGTGTACCTCCCCCGGTAGGTGTCCCAACTCATTCTTAAATACATCCTTGAACTCCTCTAGGATGTTGCTCGGGCGCTGGTTGCTGAGATTTTCCAGTTGCGATACTTTGGCAACTATCTTGAAATTGTCATTATTGACTGTTATCAGGTCCATCTTCTGGATTGCCATCGCACCAAGTAGGGGGTGGAAGTCCTCCTGTACAATTACAAACTTCACTGCATATTTTTGTCCTGTTTTGGGGTTTATCATTTTATCCCGACACTCTCCTAATGGTTTCATTTCTGCCCCATTCCACATCACAAGAGTCTTTTTTGAGGGTTCAAGGTCTTCCTTTGTGACATGCTTCACATGTTTACAGAAGCTCCGCTATCTAGCTGAAATGCTATCGGTTTTCCTCCTACCATCATTTCTGCTTTTATCATATTCTGCTGGACACCATTAACTCTCTCCCTTGTTGTGACGGTATCTATGTGTCCATATCCATAACTACTGCTACTACTGTCACTGTCACTTAGATGGGCCTCGACTGTCCGCACATTTTTCGCAAAGTGATTTTTCCCATTGAATTTAAAAGATTTTTTTCCAAATGCAGGGCACAGTTCTCTACTCAGACCATGTTTCATCGCACACGCAGTGCATTCCTTCCACTTTCGCGTAGACGTCTGTTACCTCCGTTTAAAATCTACTCTGTTCACCCCCTTACAAATATCTATATACCTCTGTAAATCCAAATTTCTCAGCTTTAGCAACTCAGCCTGTGTTTGGGGGTTGTATATCCCCAGAACTATCCGGTCCCGAAGTACTGACGTCACACAATTATCGCAAAAGTTACAGGTCTTGCACAATGTCCAGAGTGCTGTAATAAACGCTTCAACACTTTCCCCTTTGCTTTGTTTCCTCGTATGAAAAACGAAACGTTCATAAATTTCGTTAGTCTCACCTATAGCATATTTATCAAACGCTTGAATTATCTCTTCGGGGGATCTTTCGTCGTCAGCAGTTGAAAAATAAAAGCCTTAGTAAACTTGTAACGCTTCATCTCCGAGCGTGTGAAGCAGTAACGGCGTTTAATAATGTATCGGCTGCCGAGTTAAATATGTAACGATGGCATACTTATGCCATTTCAGCTGAAAAAGCTTCCATTTTTTTATAGATTTCCTTCCATACAAAGAGGTTGTGGTGGTTTAATCCTGGCCAACGGCCTGCACAACTCTTTTATATCCTGCTCCGCCATTTTTCCCCGGCACACGTGGTTGAAAATAAACACAACAAAACTGACGTGAAAACTTTAAACTTCGTGCGTCTTCCAAAAATACTGTTCTTGTTTTTTTCTTCCTCAGGGCGTTCTTTATCCTCTCGTTGCCACCATGTGTTGTTCCTGTCTGACCATTCGATCAATAACAATTCACCTGGTTCTTTTCACACCGTGTTTATATACTACTACAGGGAGAAATCGGCGAACGTCACCGTAAAACGGTGACCACCCTGATTTAGTTCCTCATGCAACATCGAGGTGACCAGATTTTAAAACTCATCCAGTGAGGATCAAACTCGCTATTCTGTAGTAATGGATCTGTGAGACTAGATTTCTAATGATTAAGCCACAATAGGATGCCCAAGTGCGATACAGTATAACTAAAAGTGGCATTTAAAGGTAACTGGCTAAGATAAGAATTTTGATTCTTTCAAAACTGCACTGCCAAGGTTATGACAAAACGGTGTTGTTTCTTGTGTTGTTAAAACAGATAAAATGAGAGAATAACGTTCATTGGACTTATTTCCTTTTTGGATCCCCTTATTTTTATTTTCAAATCTCTCCGCTTTATTCACCTCCTCCTCCTCCTCCTCCTCCTCCTCCTCCTCCTCCTCCTTCAACTCTAGATGACTTAACATCTCCGGCGAAATGAGAATATCTTTCACGTTTTATATCCATTTTCTTTTTTTTTTCCTTCTTTATTTTCTTGTCCAAATATTCTCATGTGATTATTTCGAAGATAAGACACAACAACCATATTATGTCATTGAAAATAAAAAAAATAAAAAACTTAGGAAATGTAGCAGAATTATATAAAAATATAACTATAAAAATGGAGGGAAATCGTCCATTGGTCGAATGGGAAATGATTAGGAAAACAACCACATACAGGGCAACTTCAAAGAGATGTCAACTCTGTTTTGAGGAAAACTTCTATTCAATTTAAAGAAGAAGAAAAAAACACAACTTTTGAATAAAAGAAATTAAACTATTATCAAATTCTACTTACAAACGATGAAGAACAATAAAAAAAATAGCGAAAAAAAAACATGATGATGATGATGATATATATATATATATTTTGTGTGTGTGGTGTGTGTGTGTGTGTGTGTGTGTGTGTTCCTATGTGTAATAAAACTAGATACAATGGAAACAAGAAAAGTGCGGAAAAAAGTGGTCGATGCCAGAGCAATTCTAAAAGCTAAAATATCCAAATTATAAATGAGGTGGAATTAAAAAATATCTAGACTAAAGCTGAACATATTTTTTTTAATTCTAAAGTTTAAATGGATATCTGTACACGGTTGAGAATGGGTAGGCACCTCACGTGGTGTAATGGTTAGCAAGCTAGATTTGCAGACCATTGTTAGTGAGTTCGATTCTCATTGGGCGCCCTATACATCTGGCATTGTGCCACATCTAAGCTAAGCTTAGTAAACAACTATATAATAAATGGGTGATGTCTAGATGTGTCAGTGTAAGTTTGAGAAAAAAATGAAGCCTCTTTCGATAATTTTTGTATGAAATGTTTTTAGTGAAACACAAGAATGTGCAAGTGCTAAACCTCCATACCAGATCGATTTATGTTTACTTTTTCTTATTTCCTTAAATGAATATTTATCTGAACGGTAGGATTTGAGGACATGAAAAGAAATATGACAGCGTAGCTTCACACCATATGAAAATAGAAGTTTCTGTGGTACTTCGAACAAGGAAAAGCTCGCAGGAATACGTGCATTGAACCCCAATGGGATTTTTGAAGGACATAAACACTTCATTCATAGTTAATTTGTCTCGGTAAATACAACGTCAGACTCGATAGCTTTTTAAGTATACATATTTACCAACACGTGTAGGATGACACAGGATAATTTTTTTACGCTGAGTTTATCAGGTTTGAATTCAATTGAGTTTTTCTTTTCTTAGACTGGTTACCTAACCAAGGCTGAATTTACCCTACTATTTACCCATAGCTGGAGGGAGAATAGTTGGATTTATACCTAAGGGTATTAATACTATTTGAAATGCAAACAACCGTGACCAAGATTTGAACTCTTGTCGTCGTGTTCATTTTCTAGGACAATAACGATTACACCACGCGCCTTGTGTATATCAGTTACAAAATAAAACTAAAACGTTGCAAAGCTAACTTATTTGGATTTTTTGAACTATTGTCCTCGTTTTTATTATTGTATACACAACGTTTCGGCCAATGTCTCCACTTGCCTTCTTCAGGTGTTTTTTTTTATTGAACTTGGGAACCTTCATGTGATATTGAACAACAAGGTGCAATAGATATAAGGGTTGAGTTGATACAGTTCTTAGAGACAATAATCTGGAGGCTGCAGGATTTGAACTCGTCTCGCCGTGCCTATTTCCTACGACGGTAACCATTACACACACTGGCCCCACAGAATATACCACGTATATTAGATGTGTCAAAAAAGTATCGAGATTTTTTGTACTTTTTGACACACCTTGTATTCTGAAAAACAAACAAACAAACGTTCCATTTATTCTTCATTTCTATCTTGGTTGGTAAATACAGTTTTAAACTTGGTACTTTTTGACACACCTTGTATTCTGAAAAAAAAACATTCCATTCATTCTTCATTTCTATCTTGGTTGGTAAATACAGCTTTAAACTTGGTACTTTTTGACACACCTTGTATTCTGAAAAAAAAAATTCCATTCATTCTTCATTTCTATCTTGGTTGGTAAATACAGCTTTAAACTTGGTACTTTTTTACACACCTTGTATTCTGGAAAAAATAAATGGAACATTATTTTTTTTAGAATACAAGGTGTGTCAAAAAGTACAATAATCTCGATACTTTCTGACACACCTTGTATATACGCATATACGAATAGAATGGATAACTATATTATTCTTGTATGTAAGCATGTGTGTGTGTGTTTGTGTGTGTGTATGTGTGTGTATTCTTCCACCACATACACATGCATTCAATATATATCATTTTTATATTCATAAACATTTAGTTTGCACATGAGAACCGGTGTATATGAAAATAAGAAAAGACAAAAGATTGATAACTTTCTTACAGAATGGAGCCAATGATTAGAAGAAGAAGAAGAAGAAGAAGAAGAAGAAGAAGAAGAAGAAGAAGAAGAAGAAGAAGAAGAAGAAGAAGAAGAAGAAGAAAAAAAAGAAAATATTTCTGTTTATAATTTGCCTGCGTTCATAATTGTGCCAATTCGCGTGCGCATGCGCGTCAGCTGCAAGGCAGCATTACAGTCAAGACATCGTGTTTTACTACCAATGGAAAAAAAAGGGAAAAAAACAATTGAATAATTATGACGTCAGCAGAGACACATAATAGTCGATGCCTCCAAACCGGTTGTCGTGATGGTGGACAGATATTTTGAATGTAATCAGCGTTGGTGTAATAACATGAACTGCCGATAGGTGGAGACACTAGACTTTTTTAATTTTTTTATTTATCTGATTATTTTATTTATTAGATTCGTGTGTGTGTGTGTGTGTGTGTGTGTGTGTGTGTGTGTGTGTAAAATTTCCCAGCCTTTTCTTTAAAAAAAAAAAAAGACTGTATGCACAGTTGAAAACCATTCTTTTTTGTTTGAATATTTACCTATTTCTCAACGAGCGCTTATGAATATATAAGAAGAATATTTGTAGATTTATCGTGTTTATTTTAACAGATTATTGTTAAATAATCTTATTATTATAACTATTATCTTCTTACCTTTCTTTCTAGCCTTGCTAATTCTTCTATACCGGTTGATTTCTCTTCGCGTCCATTCTGTTCTCAATGATGAACACGAAAACTAATTTTATTTCGGATGTTTTTTTAAAAATTTTCCTAGACGCATACATTCCAGCGCGGGGAGAAGAATTCAGAGAGACTCGTTATTCGCACCCGGCTCAAACTTAACGCTTAAAACCAACTGACAAATTTTTCCCACAGATTTTAGTCACGTGACCTTCTAAACGAATCAAAATATCACATCCAGGTTAATCGGGGGTCAAAAGCTGCCTGTTAAATCTATGGTTATTTTCCATGATTCTTCTCAAGAATTACACGTTAATTTCAATTGACATATTTTAAAAGTACATTGCAAAATGAATCATCATCATCATCATCATTATCATCATGTCGCACAATTAGCACGGATATTCATGACAATCTCTCGCCAACCTTCTCTATTATTCATTGTCCCTGATTTTTTCCTGGCAAGATCAATAACCCGCTGTGGCACAGCATCTATGACAATTTTTTTTTCAATTATTATTTCACATATATTGAACACTATTTGTACCAAAAAGATAGTTTGATATTTGCTCAGAACCGAAGCTACAACATTAGTTAAAATTTTGAAAATCAGAGATCATTAATAACTTAAAATTGGTTAACTTTAAGACTTTTTGACAGCAGTTTTGGATTACTTGAGCTACAATTTTGTTAGAAACCAATTTTTAGGAGTAGGGAAGCTCTAGAGCTCGTTTTACAGACAAAAATAGATTACAAACAGTCGCCATTTTCACCAACCATCAAATTTGGAGAGCTAAAATTGACATAACTCCGCCAATTTTTGGAATTGGAAGCTCAAATTTTAGGGATGGTCTTACTTTATCATAATCCACACCTGGAAAAATTGGGAAAACTTGAAGGGTGTAGGTTACATGGCCTGGATGATATGACTTTGAATTATCCCCAGGTATTTTTTTTTTGGTTTATTTTTCAATATAACCAGCATTTAAAAAAAGAATTTCCCATTGAAAAACCAGCTTTTGTATTCTTTCGGCATAGAAAGTTTTTAGCCATTTGTTCCATGATGCGCTTCATCTTGATCATTGCTTGAAGACTTTGTTCCATGTAGAAATTCTTTGAGGTAGGTATAAGAGATACCAGATATCGACTGTAAAGAGAATATGTCTACCCCATCTTTTACAAAGCGAGAGATGTTACATAATTATCAGATAACTAATATTTGTGTGCAATAGCGTAGAAACAAGATGGCGTTTTAAGTGCAGCTGATGGCCTTAAGGAATGAGTGACAGCGTTGACCTCAGTCCTCACCCTACCTTCCGGGGATAGCCATGAGAACCGGTAGAGACGACCATATCTTCCGGTTTAGATAGTAAGTAAGTTTCAGTCAGTTAGAAGGTAGGAGCCGAGCTCGTAGATTGTAAGTCGCGTATTACGCGTTGCCATTCTCATCTGCGCAGATTGTCTGGTTGGGGATGTAAAAATAAAATAAGATCAAGTAAATCGAAGTCTTGTGTTTATTATCTAAAAACTAACAATGACACAGGGCTTCTGATAAAGAGAAATCCCCAATAGAAGACCAGACCCGAAGTCCCCAAGAAAGTCCAGACCTTAGAAGATTCCAGACCAAGACAAGATATTATAAGATTCCAAAGACGGCTAGAAGAATAGAGTAAGAAAGAAGTAAGTCAAGAAGTAATGAAGAGGGTATGCAACAGAGAGACATTAATGGTACAACTGGACTCTCCTGGCACCGCTACAGCTTGGAAGACAGTACGAAGTATTCAAAGAAGATTTATTATTGTATATCATAAAAGTTGTTTTTTTTTGGGGGGGGGGGTTATAAATCTTACAAGAACATATGCTTTGACTCATCTTTAGTAAAATGTAGGCATACTGAAAAATCTTAACTGGGACTCCATCGACCCTCTGGCTTAAGAGAGACGATTTAATCAAGTGAAATTCTTTGCATGATTTTATATTCCATTTGGGAAGGAACAAAACCAAATTAAACGCGTTAATAGAAATCTTCCGGTTTCGGATGTATGGAGAACGCACTTGTCACGCTAGCTATTCATAGTAAGTTCTATTCTCCTTAGGCTTTTCGCTCTGACGCTTCCGTCTGTTTTCTATAGTAAATAGAATTTCATTTCATCTCCGTAGCTACAGCCAAGCATTCAAGATGGCCGCTGAGGAGTTAAAATATTTTGAGTATCATTCTGAACAAAATACTTCTATATTGCGTGGATTGATCTTTTCACATTAAATAGACGAACAGGGAAAATGATAAGCTAATAGATAGATATTCGCTTCGATGATATATGATATGACTGAATGAATCATTATCGATGTTGTCAAGATGAGACAGATATGATATCTAAAGTAAAAAGTAAAAGTAAAGTCGTCGGGGTGGCCTAAAGTCGGCATCAGCCAGTCAGCGAGGGAGTCTATCCCCTTTTCAATAGCGCTAGACCAAGGAGATTGTTTTAGCATCTGAGGTGGAGCGCCACACCTACCATCAGCTCCTTACTTTACCGCACAGATCCCTGTGCTACTCATACGCTGAGTTGGCGGGGACCGGTATCGAACTAGGAACCTTGTGGTTTCTAGCCGAACGCTCTACCGACTGAGCTAACCCGGCCCCTTTGAGTCATAGACTGCGAGAAATAATGTTTTTAAGGTGGAAAATGTATCAAAACGATTTATTTGCGAATGGTAAGATGGATGGAAATGTTTGGGGTGAAATTTCAACAAACGTGGGGAAAAATCTTAGTTATTTTGTTTAAATTGAGTTGATATTTCGATTTTGATATCTAAACTTAATGTAAGATTTCTACATTGGATTGACAATGTGACAATAATAATAGATTCTGAAATGGATGATTTGGTTCAGAACTGCAAACATTTGGTGAGTGAAGATGTTCAATGAAAATCGATGGTCTTGTAGGAATTTAGTGCCACCTGGTATCCAACATGAAAGACAAAATCAGTTGTGCAACTTTCTAAATCTACAGCAGTTTTCAAGAAAAATGACTCGAAAAACGCTATGAAATTGTGGCTAATGTCCACTTAAAAGCACATTTTTTTTGTACCAATTGAGAGTGACGTGCAAAAATGTTCTTTACATTCTCAATGATCGTGTTGAGAACAAAGTGAGTCATGAGAAGAAGGTAAAAAAAAAAACTTGTTCAAGGTTCCTAAATCACAGAAGAGCCAGAGAGAATATGGTAAAAAAAAGAGATAAAAACAGAGTGGAGAGAGGGGGTGAGGAAAGAAAAAGAAAAAAAGTGAAAAGAGAAAATAAAAAC
>CM042146.1:78595205-78690205 GCA_023376005.1 Doryteuthis pealeii | reverse complement strand
AAGAACAACTGTAAATAAGAAAAGTTTTAAAAGAGTACTCAGTGTTATTTTAGGAAAATAGGTATAAAACCTGTAAATCGTGGATTTATGGACATTATAATCAAGGTATTTAACTTTCACACAATCTTCAAAAATGAATGTGGCAAAAGTGTCCAGTCTAGCGTTTATACAGTGTGACGTGTATTCACGTGACAAAATGGTACTTCGCGAAACATTTAAACGAAAACAAAGCATATCATGATGTTATTACACGTGATATTCAAACGATATATATATATATATATATATATATATATATATATATATATATCACCCTGACGCAACGCCATGAAGCTAAGCGGTCCAGAAGAAAGCAGCGGCAACAAAGCACCAGCACATCAACATCTTCAGGGACAGCCTTCAAATGCGACATCTGTGGTCGAGAATGTTTTTCAAACATTAGACTTCTCAATCACAGGAGGCGCTGTAACTTCAGGGGCACAAAAAGTATATTGTAGTCTTCCGAGACTGAAATGCCAACATATATATATATATATATATATATATATTATATATATATATAATATAATCCAAAAAGTCCAGAGAAGAAATCTTCCTTACAACACAAGAGTTTTATTTAAAAAACCTGTCGCAGTTTGAGAGCTAATGTGTGCTCTTAATGTTAGAGTCACAGAGCAAATATATAAGTAAAGAAATAATAAAAGACTTAGAGACTTAAAGAGTTATATATATATAATATATATATATATATATATATATATATATAAACAACTCTACATAAAACCCTGCCATTACTATCCACATTGGCGACAAAGTCAAAATCTATGTAATCGTAAACAAAACTGACAACAATTCAAAAATCCAAAACATCCTCAATGACAAAACAAAATTTTAAAAACTCACAAAAAATCCTACTGAACAACTAAAAAACATAAATAAAATCATCACTGCTAATAAACGCGGAAATCAAATCCCTCAAACTTACTAAAATAATAGGTGACTACAAACCTGATTATATATACGGCAAAATTGAAACCCACAATCCTGAAATTCCCTTCCGACCAATAATCTCACAAGTTCTCACTCCTTATTAACAATCTAATTCAGTCATATATCCCTAGCAATTACAGCATCAAATCGTCTAACAACTTCATTCAAATCTTAAACCCCAGCCCCAATAAATGCATAACGGTATCTCTCAACATCGATAATTTATTTACTAATGTCCCCGTACACGAAACAATCAAAATAACAATCAATAATGTCTACAATCACTCTTCACTACCTCTTCGTGCTACAAAAAAAAAAAAACTCTAGAGAAATTCCTACTCACCTGCACAACGCAAATCCCGTTCTACGATCCACTAGGAAAAATATACACTCAGACGGCATTACGATGGGCTCTCCTCTTGGCCCAAACATATTTGAGTTTTGTATACCCCACATTGAAAATAAAATATTTAATACTAAAATAGATAAACCTAACATGTACGTCCGTTATGTCGACGATATCTTTATCGCCACACCATCCCACAACAAAATTAGAAAACTAAAATTCACCCTTGAAAAAAATTCTGTACTAAAATTTACAATTGAACACAACATTAGCAAACAAATTCCTTTTCTAGATGTACTCACTGACTCTAGCAACAAGAAATTCATCATATCCATAAATTAAAAAAAAAACTCGATTACCATAGCGAATGCTCCCAAAATAAAAAAAATAGCCCTAATTAAAAACTTAATGTTGTTGTGGGGTTTTAAGGGGTCAAATAAGAACAGAACGACGGGTAACAAATGTAGGAAAATGTATTAACAAAAGAGTAGACAATTACAGTACAGAGAAGTGGGAAATACGTCCGACAATAGAGTTATGAGCTGACTCGCATTGGCTTACTCCATAATTGCTCCTGTTACTTATAGTAACAGTCGGCGCATTCCTTTGGTCTATAGGGTATATCACCTATAACAAATACATAAAGTCTTTTATATCTCATCTAAAACATTATTTTCAAAGAACTCACTAACATAAAATAGGCACTAGTTAATAATAACCCCCTCCCCCCAAAAAAATGTTGACCAACAAATAAAATGATATCTTCATATAATCCACAAAACTACCAATAACAACACCAGCAACAACAACCATAACAGAATCAATCTATATTACCGGAATATATAATAACTACAAATCAGACAAACAGATAACAACCATCATCATATACCGACACATCAAACCGATTGAACAACCAAATAAATAAAAAGATAAATAAATAAACTAATAGATAAAACTAATAATCTACTACACCAAATTTAAAACGTCAAACCTCATCGTCAAAAATAATAGAAACTCGCCTGAAATCTTCCTAAACCAAATCAGCGTAGTTTATAAATTTACTTGCCCATTTCAAGAGTGCCTTTCGGAGAACAAATTAAAAATCAATACCTACATTGGTCACACCACAACGACACTCTCCCGTCGTCTATACACCTAGCTACATATAGCAACATCTAATTACAAACGTACTAACAAATCCAGATCTGTATTATTTGGATTATTCGGACTATTGTCCTCATAATCTTAGCAACCCTCAAAAATAAACTCTTCTAATTGAATGAACAACAAATAAATAAATGAATGAATAAACTCAAATGATTAAATCGAAGAAAACTACAACAACAATCCCTTGAGTACGACTGGCGAAATGGTAGAAAGCGCTTGGGACAATTTCTCCACCATCTGGATCCCGATCTACGAAAATCACAAGAACGACTACAAATGAAGATCATGAAAAAGAAATATTCGGTGGTATTTAATAATACCTGCCTATCATAGGGTGGTTTGGGCTCTTTAACCATGGCTAGGTAACCAGTCTAGGAGAAGGAAAACTCTACAAACCTGTTAAACTCCGCTTTAAAAATTGACCTTGTGTCACATCCTGCTCGTGCGGAGTTGTTTATATATATATATATATATATATATATATATATATATATATATATATATCGTCAACTCAGTGTATGAGTAGCACAGGGGTTTGTGCGGTAAAGTGGGGAGCTGGTGGTAGGTGTGGCGCTCCACCTCAGATGCTGCTATGCTTTATATATAAGAATATTGTAACATTATTTGACAGTGAGTCATTGAAATTTACCATGAAGCTGGTAGGTTAGAATTTGTGTTAGGACGTTTGCAGAGTGCCAGAAATTCTGTCCACGATTTTAACAGGAATGAAAGAAGTGAACTTTAGTTCGTGTAGCGAATATTTATAAGCACAAGATTTTCAGACACATTTTCCAAGGAATAAAAGTGATTTGTGAATATTTTAAAGCCAGAAATGTGAAAAGATGATGTGATTTCAGTCGTATGTGATTAACTTAAGTGAAGGAAAAAAGTTATGCGGCATTTCAATAGAACTCTTATATGGTGCCTTGTGCCAGACTATGTATTGGTAATAACTAATGTGAATTCTCAGGAAAAATAAAATACAAGTAACATCCATCCCCTTCAGCCATTGTTCGAGCGAGCGTCAACCAGCATGTCTCCTTTTTTCCCATCTTGTTCTTTAACTTATTAAGAATTTATCCTCTCTCTCTCTCTCTCTCTCTCTCTCTCTCTCTCTCTATATATATATATATATATATATATATATATATATATATATATATATATATATATTTCTTTACCACTCACCTTTTTTTCTCACATGATCCTATTTATCTCCTTTCCTTCTTGGACTCTCCTTCTTTCTTTCTTTCTTTCTTTCTTTCTCTCTCTTCTCTTCTCTCTCGTCTCTCTCTCTCTCTCTCTCTCTCTGTGTGTGGTGTGTGTGTTTGTCATCTCATTATTTTCCCTCTCTTGCCTTTAACTAAAAAAGTTTCTCTCTCTCTCTCTCTCTCTCTCTCTCTCTCTATACATAATTATATATATATATATATATATTCCCAATCTCTCTCTCTCTCTCTCTCTCTCTCTCTCTCTGTGTGTGTGTGTGTGTGTGTGTGTGGTGTGTGTTTGTCAATCTCATTATTTCCCTCGCTTGGCCTTTAACTAAAAAAAAATTCTCTCTCTCTCTCTCTCTCTCTCCTATATAATATATATATATATAATATATATATATATATATATATGTCTCTCATTCTTTCAGTCTTTCATTCTGTTTGCCAATCTCATTTCTTGTTCTTTTTTTATCAACTCAAATCTAAAACTAAACATATTTGGCCAAATCCTTCCAGAACAAAAAAACAAAAAAGAACAGAATATCTTCTGGTAGAATTACTGAACACTGTCGCATATATCGCGCACTTTTTTTTTTATCCAAAAGTACCTCTAATTTTTTTTCATTTTTTCATTTTATGTCATATCTGGTGTCCTTGTATCTCAGACAAAAAGTACTACGTGATTACAAAGAGAACTTGTATTTTCCTGAATTTTTCGTCTGAAATTGGGTGTCGGGGGCGCGTTATACACGACAGTCTACGGAAGGTATTTACCCAACCTGTTTGCCATGACTAGGATGTGAAACAATGTCGCATTTATGCGCCATTCGAAGAGGGTCTAACTCGCTATTCATTAGTAGTGGATCTGCGAGACTAGTTTGCTAACCATTACACCACGATGGGACTACTCTGAAACTGAGTTAAATTTCAATCGAAATTAATTCATGTGTACAGAGCTTCTACTTTAGAGTCAAAATTAACAGGTTAGTCTCGCATACCATTAATAGTGAATTTAAAACTCCCAGGGTGATTCTGTACCAGTGGTTATCAACATTTATTGATCTATGAACCTCTTTTCCTCTTAATCTTTCTGTGGATTCCCCATTGCCGTTTGTTCTAGGTAACATCAAATTTACGACACTGTCAAATGTAAAGTTTTTTTTCTTCTACTTGATTACCATAAAAATCATAACTACATGAATATTTCAATTTTAGCATTTTAATATGGTGTAGATTACTGTAAAAAAATAATTTTCAGTAATAACAATTGTTCTGAAGTGGAATTGCTCTATAGACCACTAAAATATCTCTGTGGACCCCTAATTCGGTATTTTTTGTATGGGTCCCGATAATGTTATGTGGACCCCGGTTGAGAACCACTGTTCTATACGGTGCCCTTGTCATAGGAAATGGACACATTGCCCCGAGTTCAAATTCTGGTCGTGGTAATTGCATTTCACTTAGCGCTAATACCCTTGGGAAATGTATGAATCCTACTCTCCCTCCACCTATGGGTAAATAGTAGGGCAGACTGGGCTCTTTAACCTTGGTTAGGCAACCGGTCTAGGAGAAGGAAAACTCTGAATTCAAATCTGTTAAACTCCGCTTAAGAAATTGACCTTGTGTCGTATCCTGCTCGTGTGGAGGGGTTGGTAAATATATATACGGTGCCCTTGGAGTGGACCAAACCCATAGTTATTGAGATTTACTAGGTTTAGTGTGGTCTGGCACAAGGCTACAAGTGTGGGATCCTCAGTGCAGTCTGTGAGACTATATCAAATGCTTCACGACAGAGACAGTAACTCTTATTAAATCAATCCAATTCATATTGAATTACATGTAACCGAATAGCAGGAAAGTCGGTGTCCGAACTGGGAACACTCCTCTCACTTGAGAATTTGGTGCAACGCAATCTTCCTAATCCTATTTTCTCATATTAGTCTTAGTTTAATAACTTCTTCGCTACATATTTCACTTCCTCGTCATTGGAATAATGTTGACATCTGTAGTGAAGTGGCTCAGAGAACAGTTAACAGAATTTTATGGGGCAGGGATACATGTTCTCATTCGAAGGTGGAACATTGCTATTGAGAGAAATGGTGACTATGTGGAGAAGTAAGGATGTAATCCACAGAGGGCCAGCTTCATTTTTATGTATGATACATGTTCCTGTGTTGGTAATTATATCTGTCCTAAACAAAATGGCATTACTTTTTGTCTCACCTATGTGGAGAAGTAGGGATGTAATCCACAGAGGAACAGATTCATTTTTATGTATGATACATGTTCCTGTGTTGGTAATTATACCTGTCCTAAACAAAATGACATTACTTTTTGACTCAACCTCGTATATATACTTTGAATATATTATTGAAGAGTGATGTTTATGGAATTATTTCACAGACTGTTGTTAGTAATTTCAGTTCTCACTGGAAACCCTCTGGTGTGATAACACCCTCTCGGTGAAGCTCTATCATCTGCAGAGTGGTAAGACACCCCCCCCCAAAAAAAGGGTTGTCATAAACTGCATCTGATGGGGGAGCTCAAATTTGGGAGCTCTGTGGAGTGTGGAGTATCTCTTCATTACCATTACTTCCAGATCCACTGATCTGGAGAGGTAATACATTTTAGGGTCTCATTTATGAATCAAATAGATGTTTTTAAAATGAAACGTATTCGATATGACCAGCTACAAAAAGTATTATTACTTATTTGCTATCATATAATTGTGTGCAAAAAATGACTATTATTAGATAGAAATAATTGTTTGAAACCATGTAATTATTAGTATTTGCTAGGAAGTCTTGAAACCAATCAACTGTGTACAAATTATTTGTATTAGATAGAAATACTTGAATGTTCAATATGCAAAGTAGCATTCACTGTCAAACACATCCTCACTGTGAAAGTTTAGATAAACTTTTTTTAAAGTACTACCAGACAAGCAACTTAAAGGACCTTTTCAAAAACACCAAACAAGAGGACATGAAACACTAGGTATGTCCACAAGGGAGATAACTCTTATCTCATGTTTTCATGAGTTATCAGAAAAATATGGGAAAATATCAACTTAGGCAAAATTATGGAAGCGTACATGTGTAAAAAAATTTCCTACAGCAAAGTTACACTGCGTAGCCAAAATACGTAAGTAAAAATAACAACACAACAAGGGTACGCCAACTGATCAGTTGCTTAAAATGACGTTAAATAAATAAATAAAAACACGCTACAAAAATTGTTGTTGTTTTTTTTTGAGTTTTAAGAAAATAACTTTTAAATTTTCAAATAAATTTTTAGAGTATTGAATTTTCAATTTGATATTTTCTTATTTTCTTTATGAATTCTTCAAGATTTGATCTTTCTAGAAATGTTAAAATCAAAAACTAGAATTTTCTTTTTTCAAATGACCAAAAGTCATCCTACATTCTGAATCGTTAAAATATCTTTTTTCAAGTTTTTTAATAATATAAGCTATTCATTATAAAATTAAGTCATCAATGAATAATTTGGTGAAAATTTCATTAAAATAGAACAATTGCCTGATTTTTGGTAATAGTTTCAATTTTTTAAAATTAAATTTGTTATTACCTCCCTTTGTTATTTTTTTATCATGCCTATGAAAGACAAAACCAATTTGACCTTTTTTGGCATTAAATGACCCACAGAGTTTGATATGCCATTAAACAAAACTCAAACTCAAATACTTGATATCCTATAACTGTGAGCAAAAAACAGCTCTGTCGTCTGCGGCTTTAGAATATACCGACAGCACTTCTGTAGTGTGGCAAGAGCACCCCCCCCCCATGGAGCTACCTGTTGGCCGTGGGTGTCGACCTGTGATGCTTAAGGACGGAATCAAAACCCTACTTTGGCCTTTACTTAAGGCCTCCTCCGATCAATCGGCTAGTCACGTCAAGTCCTAGCACCTATACGATTATCCCAACACTATTGTTCTTATGGCAAACCCCAATTCCTTTTATCATATGGGTGCTAGAAGGCGGTGTCTGAGGGTTTTCATGTCCTTGGCATGGCGTTAAACTCTAATTAATGGTGAGGCTCCGGTTCTGGAGGCCTGGGGAACGTGGCGTGCCCCTTCATTACCATTGCTCCCTGGTCCACTCTGACCCGGAGTGGTAGTACCTGTTAGGGTCCCATCTATGGGTTAAATAGAAAATGTGTTTACAAAAAAACTATCGCTACGAATCATTCAAAACTTTGCCGTCATCAAATGACTCACCGTGGTTGATATGCCGTAAAACAAAACAATCAAACAAAAACTTTTAAGAGACAACTGCACAAAAAATGTAAATATGAATGTAGAATGAACACGATTCCTCGAGATATAAAATAACCCAAGATGGGTTGACTTGCCGTTAAAACTAATCAATCGATTTGGTGTGCTCCTATGTCAGATGAAACCAGGTGTATTTTCTTCTTTTTTTAAAGCCACAAACCCTTTGATATGGTTTGCCCATTTGCTGATTAACTTAAAAAAAAAAAAAAAGGAAAAACAAAACCCTGCTCTGAAAGCAACGCCTCCATTGTGCTGTTTCAGATCCCGGGATATGTGTTCTGGATGTTTATAGTTGCTTTCAATAAAGATCAAATCGGCACAGAGCAGGATTTTCAAGGACATCGCTAAAACCCCAGAATAAATGTATTAAGAAGATAGAAAGCTACTTGGAAGCGGCTTTGATACTTTCGTTGAGCTGGATGCTCGTTAATCGGCAAAAATCAACGCCCACTGGCGGCTTTAATACGCACTACAAGGAATGTCACATCTCGATCCTCACTGAGTGCGCATGCGTGCGTCTGATGCTAATATGTGATAGCAAAAAAAATCTTCAAGAGCCAAAGCAGAAAATTCGGCTCTGGGCTTGTCGAAGATGAGAGGAAAATCACCAAAGATTGTTCCTTTCAGGAAAACATGGCGATGCGGTGGGGTGGGGTGGGGGTGGGTTGCAGTAGCGGGAAACAACGTTATTTTCATTTCCTTGATATAAATTGCGAATGTCGTGACGCAGAGACGCCATATCCGTTTGATTCCCGAAGCGGCAAGGCAAAAATATTTGAAAATATAGATTCGTGCTTACTTTTATCAAGTAAAAATACACTCCTTATTCTGATTCTGTAATGGCAGCTCTTAAAATAACTGGAGCGGAAATCGCAATCTACTTTACTAAGCTTTGTTTAATTTTGCACTGGATTGCATGTGATAGGAAGACTCTGCTGCGCCAATCTCCCTATAGGGAGAGACAAGCACTCCTTCAGAATCCCAGTTTGTACCAAAGCTAATGATTTTAGTAGCAAACATTTTGATTAATATTTTTTCAAATATGTTTGGGGGACGGTCAGAACCTGCTGGTGAATGTAATATGCAAATACTACAATCGGTTGTGTAATGGTTATCGTCGTATAAAATGGACACGACGACACGAGTTCAACTCTTGAACGAGGCTGGTTGCATTTCCCATAGCGCTAATAGCCTTGGGAAATGTATACATCTAACTAGTTTCCCTCCAGCTATGGGTAAATAATAGGGCAGACTCGGCTCTTTAGTTTTGGTATGGCAACCAGTCTAGGATGATGAAAACTCCGAATTTAAACCTGTTAAACCCCGCTTATAAATTTACCTTGTATCACATTCTGTTCTGTTCGTGCAGTGGGGTTGGTAAAAATTTACAATCACTGAAATACCAATAAAATTCTCAACACTTAAGGTTTTATTTTTCCTGTTCACCGGACAGAGCTTGTTGATCATAACAAATCTATCTTTATAGAAAAATGCCCATGTCGTAAGTAATAGTTAACGAGTTAGTCTTCTAGATGTTTACTGCAGTAGGACCGGCTTAGCTCAGTCGGTAGAGTATCCGGCTCAGAACCACAAGGTTCCGGGTTCAATACCGGCCCTCGCCAACTCAGCGTGTAAGTAGCACAGGGATCTGTGCGATAAAGCGGAGAGCTGATTGTAGGTGTGGTGCTCCACCTCAGGTGCAAAAACAATCTCCTTGGTCTAACGCTAGTGAAAAGCGGATAGACTCCCTCGATATCTTGCTGATACCGACAATAGGCCACTCCGTCGACTTTACTACTTACTACTGAATAAATATCATGGGAATAGATGCTATGGGAATACGAAGTGGCCTAATGGATAGCAATGCGAAAAATAGAATCAGTTTTAATTAAATAGAGTTTTAATTCAAGATAAGGTTTCGTCACTGGGATGTCACCAAGACTAACTATGAAAAGTTTTCTCTGCTATGCATTATTTTGAAAGGAGTAGTTATGACTAAAAGTCGTCGTCGGGGTGGCCTAAAATCGATATCAGCCAGACAGCGAGGGAGTCTATCCCCTTTTCACTCGCGGAAGACCAAGGAGATTGTTATTTGCTTTTGAGCGGGAGCGCCACACCTACCATCAGGGGGGGGGGTAATGATGACGTAAGATGACGTTTATTTTTCTCAGATAACTTTATTAAAACCGAAGCTCAAAAGGATTCAACTGGGCGATGAGAAAATGGCTTACTGGGGAACAGACGATAATCACGTCTGGCCCCTTTGACTAACCGCCAAATTCTAACTACTCTTACTCAGTTCTCTTCCCACGCTTTGCCTTTAGCCAATGAGAAACCAATGACTAGGTCAGTGAAATTTGAACTGTTGTCAATAAATTCTAAAACGGCTATAAAAGTAAGTTTCCATTTACAGTACTGTCATTTAAATTTACTATACTACAGTCATAATTCGTAGGCAACCCACGAATTATGTAACACCTTCTTAAAACATTGTTTTTTCAAAAACATTTTCTCCTTTTGTCTTGATGATGGCATAAGTTCGAAACTAGTTGAGAACAATCCAAAAAGAAATAACATAAAAGAAATATTCCTGTTCATCTTATCACTCTTAGTCATTGAATTCATTTCCATCTTCATTGATATATATATATATATACACATATATATATATATATATATATCAATGAAGATGGAAATGAATTCAATGACTATATATATATATATATATATATATATATAATGGAAAAGATGACTTACCGGTAAATATGGTCCCGATGGTTAGATAGGACACACACGTGTTGTCGACTCCAATTAATCAGTATCTCGATTAATTCATTGGATTTAACCCTGAAGATCCTTATGGTGAAACTCGAGTAGGTTATCACTTGTACCTATATTGTAATATATATATATATATAGTCATTGAATTCATTTCCATCTTCATTGATATATATATATATATATATATATATATTATATATATATATTACAATATAGGTACAAGTGATAACCTACTCGAGTTTCACCATAAGGATCTTCAGGGTTAAATCCACTGAATTAATCGAGATACTGATTAATTGGAGTCGACTACACGTGTGTGTGTCCTATCTAACCATCGAGACCATATTTACCGGTAAGTCATCTTTTACATATATATATATATATATATATATATATATATGTGTGTGTGTGTGTGTGTGTGTTGTGTGTGTGTGTGTGTGCGCGCGTGGTTAATGGGATGTCAACTTTCCGTTGACACTACCTGGGCAGGTAAGAGTAACTTAATTATGGTGGAAATTTTTGCTTAAGTTATCACACCTACTCTCGTGTTCATGAACTAACGTGGCATTCCAATGACAAGAGATGTTTGTGTAGATATGTGACTGTGTGATAGAACGTGGGGAGAAGCAGATTCATACCCTTACCAAGGACGCTTCAATTAAACGCTAATTAAACTATTTATTTAAAATAGGAAATAAAGAATAAAATTACAGTTATTTCTTCTTATTAATGTATTTCTTTTAAGGGTTATCCCTGAGATTTTCCTCATATTCATTAAGATTAAACCAATCTATTAGAAATCAATAATACTAAGCACATTAAAATCAAATTTTTAATATCAATATGTAAATTATCCTTCCCGTTCATACTGTAAACCGCTATTTTGTTGTATGTATAAATACAATTGCATGTTATTAGTATGTAGATATGGTCAACGGTATTAATAATGTAAAACAATTTTATTAATAATTGAGGTTTTAAAAAATACAGTCATGGAGAATGTGACGTAAATAACTAAGGGAATTGTGACTTGAGTGCTAATATAGTTACGTTTACGAACACACAATCTCCATTATAATAAGATATATATATATATATATATATATATATATATATATATATATATATATATATATATATATAAGGATTATTGACATGGTTAAACAGGAAGGACATTTCTAAAAATCGCAAAAGAAAAGAGGAAATTACTTTTCCGGTGAAATAAGAGATGTTGGGAAAATTTTAATTTAAGAGAAAAGAAAATGAATTAATGCTCTCTCTCTTGGCGAAAGAAATGCTCCTAATGTGAGCAATCAAAAATGTAGCAAAATTATTTCTTTATTGTTATTTACTGAGCTTTGTTTAATATGTCCTAAAGGCTTTAGGTTGCTTACAATATCTGATGTTATCAAGTAGTCACCCATTGAAGACTGAACTGGCTCATCGTTGCTTAACTCCAGTGATCTGGCTAGAACGTGTGCTTTCAGCATGATTAAAACGATTTCTTTGTTATTGACATTTTTATTTTCTTCGGATTTGTTTCTGGATCTAATCAAATTTTCTCTCCGCCCCGTCCTCCCGTCCCACCAACCATATTCGAAAAATATTAATCAAAATATTTGCTACTAACATCATCAGTGTTTCCTACATCAATTCATATCTTCTAATTAAGCCGTATATTTATAAGGCTTGAAAATGTAATAGCACAATATCATGTCTGCTCGGGAAAGAAATCCTTTTTATCGATGAAAGAATTTGTATTTTCTCTGTACGTGGGTTGACCGAAAAGTTCATAAGCTGACCAAGATATTCTCACGGAACCAAAAGAGGTTTAATTTTTTCAATATAGTCCTTCTTGCAGTTCACACTCTTCTTTGGTCGGTATTGCAGGGTTTGGATCCCATTGGTAAAAAAAAAGGTCATCAACGGCAGATATGACGTCATCATAAAACCTTTCAGCCCATTAACCTTTTAGCTTACCACCATGTATATCTGTGTGCTTACATATATGAGGGTAGGCTGAAAAAGGCATAGGCTGACCAAGATACTCTCATGGAATGCGACCAAAAACGGTTTTTTTTTCAATGTAGTCCCCGTTGCAGTACACACACTTCTTCGATCGGTGTTGCAGTGCTTGAATTCCATTGATAAATAAAATTGACCCTTTTTGCTGATGATAAACTCTGGAATGGTCTTACATGATATGTAATAATAGAAGCGTACTTAATGTAATGGTTATCATCATAAGAAATGGAATTGATGCCCAGAGTTCAAATCCTGGATGTGGCTGTTTTCGTTTCACTTCACGCTAAAATAAATTTATCTATTTCCCCCCCCACCACCACCACCACCACCAAAGTATAGGTGAATAGTAGGGCAGTCTGTGTTCTTTAGCTTTTCTTAAGCAGTCTTGGAGAATGAAAACTCTGAATTCAAACCAACTTTACTCTGCTTAAAAATTGATCTTGTTTCATTCCCTGTCCTTGGTCTATATATTCACCAACCTCACCACACGAACAGGAAGTGACACAAGGTCAATGTTTTAAAGCGGATTATAACAGGTTTGAATTTAGAGGTTTTCCTTCTCATAGACCAGTTGCCATACCAAAGTTAAAGAGCCCAGTCTGTCCTACTATTTACCCATACTTAGAGCGAGAATAGTTGTATTTATACCATTGTCAAGGATATTAGCACTATGTAAAATGTAACCAATCTCGTCCAGAATTTGAACTCGTGTCACTGTGTCCATTTTCTATGACGATAACCATTACAGTACGAGCGCCTACTGACAATGCTGTTGGAGTTAGGGAAATACATACATAAGATGTAATTCTACGGATGCCTGCTGTAGGGCAATAGTTAAGAGGCTATTTTTGAAAAAACTCTAGTGTGTTTGAACTATGTGCTCACAACTCTAGCCTTGTGCCAAACTATTTTTATTAAAACTATTTAGGCAATGTCCGTAGCAACCGAACAAACTTCTGGGCACTCACTGTATTGTACTAAGAAAAAAGCTAATTTCTCGTTCTCTAGGACCGTGTGCCAGACTAAGTTGAGTTTTGGAAATATCCATATTTGGAAATCAAAAGCAAGAGAAGATTGGTGGAATCTTAAAAAATAGAAAGAAAGAAAGAAATATATAAAGAAAGAAAGAAAAAAAGAAAGAAAGAAAGATATAAAGAAAGAAAAAAAGAAAGAAAGAAAGAAAGAAAAAGAGAAAGAAAGAAAGATATAAAGAAAGATATAAAGAAAGAAAGATATAAAGAAAGAAAGAAATATATAAAGAAAAAAGAAAGAAGGATATAAAGAAAGATATAAAGAAAGAAAAAAGAAAGAGAGAAAGAAAGAAAGGAAAAAGAAAGAAAAAGAGAAAGAAAGATATAAAGAAAGATATAAAGAAAGAAAGAAAGAAAGATATAAAGAAAGAAAAAGAAAGAAAGAGAGAAAGAAAGAAAGAAAGATATAAAGAAAGAAAAAAGAGAAAGAAAGAAAGAAAGAAAGAAAGAAAGAAAGAAAAAAGAAAGATATAGAGAAGGAAAAAAGAAAGAAAGAGAGAAAGAAAGAAAGATATAAAGAAAGAATAAAGAAAGATATAAAGAAAGATAAAAGAAAGAAAGAAAGAAAGAAAGAAAGAAAGAAAGAAAGAAAGATATAAAGAAAGAAAGAAAGATATAAAGAAAGAAGAAAGAAGAAGATCAATAAAAGCGATTTAATTTCTTCTTTTTTCCCCTTTGACCTTATCTATGCATCACAATGATTATGGAAAGAAAAGAGTAAACGTTATTTCAAAGAAGAATGTCTCAGAGTTAGCTCGGGGGATATCTACCTCACAGATCGGGAAGAGAGAAATATTTCAGTGGATTAAGAAGGAATTTAACGTCACTGTCTGAACCCTTGGAGGTTGCTGCGGTTAATACATTATACTCCATGCGAACCATGTATGCCATACAAGTGCTTACAACCAGGTTTATCATTGGTCAGCCACTGAATCTCCCAAAAGCCATATCAAAATGCATATCAAGTATATCTTTAAAAACAATCTCAATGACCGCACAACTGGCCGATGCGTTTACGTCATTGTCGCTAAGGTTCATTGTCGCTAAGTATTATCCAGTCGGTGTAAGTGAGCAGGGTGTCGCTTAGAGAGGGTAATATCTAGCTAAAGTGTTTTAAGGAATGTGCTGCATGGATCTGATTTTCTATTGAATATTGCATACCTGTGATACGTAATCTTGCTTTGAACCATTCTTTTGGATGTCTAAGCGAGTAAAAACAAGAAAAGAAAAGAAAAAGAAAAAGAAACATGGATACCCGGAAGAATAACGTTTGAAATGCGAAACTGATTCAATAAAAGTGATAAGATTTCATTCTATTTCCGATTGTCATATTGTTTAGCCGCAGTACTTCTTCTAGGCAACATTAGTATCTATTTCAACTTGCGTGAACCGTGGATATACTAAAAGTAAAGTAAAATCTTCGGGGCGGCCTAAAGTCGGTATCAGCCAGTCAGCGAGGGAGTCTATCCCGTTTTCAATAGCGCTAGACCAAGGAGATTGTTTTTGGCGTCTGATGTGGAGCGCCACACCTACCATCAGCTCCTTACTTTACCGCACAGATCCCTGTGCTACTCATACGTTGAGTCGGCGAGGACCGGTATCGAACTAGGAACCTTGTGGTTTCTAACCGAACGCTCTACCGACTGAGCTAACCCAGCCCCTTTAAAATGGATATACTACGGTGTGATAATTTGACTATTACAACGTTTGATATGTTTACTTAAGAACTATTGCACAAATAGTTCAATATGTAAAAAGTATAATAATCACTAACTAAATTCTTTCTTTCTTTCCTTTTCTCCTTTCTTTTATTTTTTTCTTTTTTTTTTCTTTCTTTTTCTTTCTTAAGTGCTACCACTTCCTTACTCTCACTTTTCTTTCTTTTCTATATTTGCTTCATTTTTCCTCTGACGTGTAGCACGCTCTTTTCCTCACAATTACAACGATATGGTCCATTATTTATCTGAGGTGATGACAGGACATAACACATGAACACAT
Source organism: Doryteuthis pealeii (assembly GCA_023376005.1). NCBI lineage: Eukaryota > Metazoa > Mollusca > Cephalopoda > Myopsida > Loliginidae > Doryteuthis > Doryteuthis pealeii. The sequence continues at coordinate 78,674,359 of CM042146.1, read as the reverse complement.
GCATTTATATCTTATGAATCAAAATGGAATGTTCCATTATTTATCTGAGGTGATAACAGGGCGTTAAACAGCTAGGTAGGTACTCGCGTATTATTATATCGATTACTTGGAAGATTACCCGACTGGGTGTTTTTAATCCAAAAAGGGAAATTACTCGCATATGAGGTTCTCTACTCCTACAGCGACAATAATATAGTGAATGTAATCTCCAGAATGCGCCATTCTAGAAGCCTTGTGCCAGACAAGTTAAGAAACATCTAAATGATTCAATCATGGGCCGTCTGCTATTAAGTAATATATTGAAGGTAATTCAATCCTTACTAAGCGCTCCATTGTTGCGACTTTGTGCCAGACTATGTAACACTTAGTAAATATTGATATATCTCTTGATATTATTGATAAATCTTATAGTTAAAACAGAGGCTGGAGAACAGGTTATCCGTTTAAATGGTAAAATGTTAATTTCGTTGCTCGATTTTGATTCGGGATTACGCATTTTTTCTAAATTTCAATGTGTAAAAATGTTTTTATAATGTGTAAAATACTATGTATATATATATATATATATATATATATATATATATATATATATAAAATTTATTCAATATATATACCTTATAAACACAACTTTATGTATTAAACATAACTTTGTATCTTGTATTTGATATATATATTTTTTTTTTGGGGGGGGGAGAATATGTGCTTAATTGAAGTCATACCTAATTTGAAAATTAATTAGTTGATAATTAATGAATTAGGCGGATATATCTGTTTAAATGTGAAGCGTAAACAAATCGAGAAAAATTAATTCTCTGAATGTACATTTCGGCCTTTTATGCCTCTTCAGCAGAGGCCGCTTTGTGTGTGATTCGAACCCTAACAAACTAATTGTTTGCGTACTTTCATACTGTCGTGTAGCAAGTCGCCAAAAAATTTATGATATATGACTTTATAAACAAAGCGAGAAACCTGGGAAGACCGCTAGTGTAACGGTTAGAATTCAAAAATTGTCGGCATAGCTATATCAAACTAACAGTTTGCGTACTTTCATACATATATATATATATATATATATATATATATATATATATAATATTTATATATTTTGACCCTGAATTGATGTGGCCACGCAATCCCTAATGATAGCAAGTTTCTTCTTTTATTATCATTTACAGACTGTTTATGACATCTTTCGGGTGTAAGGTCTTATGCATCGTCATCAATTCTTTTGTTCTTTGGTCCATATTCTCGAGTTTCTCATTAGTCCCTTTTCAGAAGGGTCCAGAGTATCTTATAAGGGAAACAACCCAGGTATTTTCCCTTTTATTAGATTTCTACTTCAGAGTTTAGTATCGGAGAGTTTTCTTATTCTTTTGAGGTACTCATTTCTTAATTTTTCTTTCATCTCCGTTTATTTAATGGTATCCGCTTCAAATATTTCCGGCTATTTGTAGTTTTCTTTTTCTCCTAGTGTCCGAATGTTTTCCTGATTAGGTAGATCACTTCCTTCACTTATGTTTTTCCTTTTTTTCATTATAGCAACGCACAATTTTAATAGTGTGTGTGTTTCTAATTCTTTTTCGATATCTTGGGGAAATAATCCATGTACATGATGTGGTTTATCTTTTTTGCGACTTTGTAAATCCGTAGCCTCATCTACATTTTCTTAGTATGTGATTTAGTAGCATCATTGCTATAACAAATAGTAGAGAGGATAATGAGTCTCCCTGGAAGTATATTGAGAAAAAATAATTATCAAACACGATATCAATTTGAGAAACCCATGAAGATATCACGTTTAGATACGGTTATCCCAAAGGATTCAATAACAAATTAAACCATCCGTAAAAACCCAGAGTTTAATCCCCAAACACCCAAACACCAGACATCCGTAAGTTTATAAGTTTTGAAATGTAAACACTCTTTAAATAAACATCCTAATGCTGAAACCTTTAACAAATTACCAGTTCGTGCGCAATCAGGGCGGAACGTCTTTGAGATCTGTTTCTGTCTACAGTCCGGAATAGTACTAACGTTCTAGCAGTTGATATTTAGTCTGTTTTCACCTGTAGGAGTAAGCGAGTTACCCTTAAATAAGTTTTTCGGTCGTGGCTTGTTAGGTGGCTTGTAGAGAGACAAACTTTATTTGAATCGCCTTTTCTTTGTCCTCCTCGTGAAGCTGTCAATGCTGTTTGTTTGTTTGTTTGTTTTGTTTTATGGCATATCAACCTCAGTGGGTCATTTAATGCCGATAAAGTTTTGAAATAAATCAATTCTTAATGGATAATACCATTTTTTTATAAATACATTTTTTTTATTTAACCCATAGATGGGACCCTAACAGGTACTACCACTCCGGGTCAGAGTGGACCAGGGAGCAATGGTGATGAATGGGGTGCTCCACATTCCCCAAACCTCTAAAACTGGAACCTCACCATAGATAGAGTTTAACGTCATTCCCAGGACATGTAGACCCGCAGCCACCGCCTTCTAGCACCCATATGATAAAAAGGGTTTGGGGCTTGCCATAAGGGCAATAGGGTTGGGAAATCATATAGGTGCTAGGGCTTGACGGGACCAGCCGATTGATCAGAGGGGGCCTCTCCGACCGCCCGTCTAACCCAAGATAGGGCCAAAGTGGAGTATTGCATGTCATGAATTGCTCATCCACCTGGGCTCTATCCTTAAGCATCACGGGTCGCCACCCACGGCCAACAGGTGGCCCCATTGGGGGAGTCTTACCCCTCTGCAGAGGTGCAGTCGGTGCATTCTAACGCCCCAGCCGACAGGGCGGCTGTCAATGCTGTTCTTAGAGAAGACTGCCAGGACAGTCAAGGCGGTACTGGGAGATGTAGTCATCTTTAGATCTATACTGGGCAACCACTTGCCCTGGGCCGCCAACATGCAGAATAAGGTTGTGGTTGTTAGTATCATCTTTTACGTATCGTTTTCGCTTATTTCCCATTGTTGCAGGATTTTTGAAAAAAGAAAAGAAAAAAGGAGTGTGGGTGTTGCTTTCAGACCTGCGCGGTGAAGCTTTAGGTTGAGTGCAGTGTGCGCATGACCTTACCCACTCTTTACACCTAAGGGTCAGCTGTCATGGCCTAGCAAACTGGGGCGGTATCAATAAGATTCTCGGGTCGTAAATCTAGCCAGTCATCAGTCAAGATTACTGGTTTTGCCACCCCTGTTAATGTTTGTACGCTTGATAGCCATTGGACCCTACAAATAGACTCATCCAACCTTGACTGGTTTTTGTTGCTTTTTATTACTTAATGTTGTTGTTTCACCCCCACCCCTCACAAACATACACTGCTGGGTGAGTAGTAAATTTCCTTACCAGGTAAGCTTGATGGAGGAAATCGGTGTAGTCGCTGAATTCTTTTAAACTTCTTCTATTTCCACTTTGCATAGTCTTCTTTTCAATATAAGTTTTACATGAACATTTTATACAAAATACAATTTTAGGGAGAACATTGAATTTAATTGAAAGTTTTTGAAATAAAATAACTGATGCATTATAAAAATTAATTCATTGATAAATCAACACTGGAATTTCATTAAAATCTGATAATTCCTTGATTTTTGGTAAATTTATTTTGTAAACACGGATTTAACGCCATATTTAGACAGCGTTTACGCCCATATTTTAGCAAAATGGACCAAAAATAGTTTTAAATGTATTAAAACAGATTACATGTGTAATGTTATTTTGCTTCTTTTTTTTTTTTTTTTTACTGATGTTCATTATGTTACTACTTTTCGACTTAGACAAAAGTTTTACCTTAAATAATAGATTTAATTATTTTCACTTTTAAAATGAAAAGCAGGCCAAAAATTGGGTATGTCTAATCTTTACATATATAAATGACAGTTGGTGTGTATGTATGTCCGGATGAAACTACGAAAATAAAACAATTAACGAATAAGTAAATATATAAACACATTACATCTCATCAGTTCTTGCTTTTTGCGCAAAAATTATGAAGATTTGATTTATATTTGAAGATATTTAAAAATAAAATAAACATAGAAATCGCATTGACATTCTACTTAAAAATTCCCAGCATTTTTAAAACTCAAAAGTAAACAAATCAATTCACCAGGATTTTATTGCACCCCTCTACCCAGTCGACGCTGGGTAGCCACTTCTAGTTTAATCTAAAGTAAAATGGTCATTTTTACTTTCCAATGTATTGTTTTTGGTGGTGGGTATAATCCAGTAAATAAATTACAATTTTGTTTCTGCAATTACATTTGTGGTAGATTTTAGAAGTGTTTTTCTTCTTTTTTTTTTTTTAGTTATGAAGCTAGCAAATGGGTTTTTCTTAATATCACATGGTTGTCAACATTTAGTGCCTAGTATGAGTCAAAAAGTAATGTCCTTTTCTTTATTTCATGTTAAGTTTTTAAAAATATTTTTAAAAACTAAAGCTAAAACCTACATTGAGACCTTAACGAGGCTCAGAGCAAGAATCCGACGAGTAAGACCCAACTTGCCAATTAACAATGTCCTCCTTCCGCATGACAGTGCAGGACCACACACAAGCATCAGGTCAAGGGAGAAAATCATCTTATTCTGGTGGAAAACTTTACCGCATCCTCCATACTCACCAGATTTAGCGCCTTCAGACTATCCTCTTTTCGGCGGTTTAAGAGGCAAACATTATTCCAGTGACGAGGAAGGGGAATATGTAGTGAATAAGTGGTTCAAAGAACAGTCAACAGAATTTTACGGGGCAGGGATACATGCTCTCATTCGAATGTGGGACATTGCTATTGAGAGAAACGGTGACTGTGGAGAAGTAGGGATGTGATCCACAGAGGACCAGCTTCATTTTGATGTATGATACATGTTCCTGTGTTGGTAATTATACCTGTCCTAAACAAAATGGCATTACTTTTTGACTCACCTATGTGGAGAAGTAGGGATGTGATCCACAGAGGACCAGCTTAATTTTGACGTATGATACATGTTCCTGTGCTGGTAATTATACCGGTCCAAAACAAAATTACATTCCTTTTTGACTCACCTATGCGGAGAAGTAGGGTTGTGATCCACAGAGGACCAGCTTCATTTTGATGTATGATACATGTTCCTGTGCTGGTAATTATACCTGTCCTAAACAAAATGACATTCCTTTTTGACTTACCCTCGTATTTTATTGATGGCTTCTGATGGATTTTTTATTATCCAGTATGTTGCCACATGATCCACTTTGTCGCGTGTGAAATAAAAATGATAATTTCTGATGAACCAATCCTTATAGCAAAATATGTCGATTTAATTTTGCGTATTGTCTTTCTTTCCCGTATATAAGTAAGTATAAATATGTGTGCGTGTGCGTGTGCTCGTTGGTGTGAGTTAATCTTAATTATGGTAGAGCATATTGTCAAAATCCTTTACCATCAATGGTAGCATTCCCCAGATGCATATATGTGTGAATGCATTGAGCTTTTATTGTGGTAGAACATAAAGAAAAAAAAAGATGGGGAAAATAGAAATAGTGCGTGTTGAACATCCATAAAAGTGAAATTGGTCGATTCAGTGAGCGGTGGCATAAAATTCCCAAACTCTCCACGGTTCAAATTTAATTGAAAGGCATGAACGATTTCAGTCAGTCAGGTTCAGTTAAGAGCGGTCGCTTCTTCCCATCATCACCCCACTCCGTGTATTTATCTCTATCTCTCCCCCCCCTTCCTCTCTACTGACAATTCATTATCGTTCCCACTGCTCCCTTTACTATTTTTAGTACCTGAAACAAAACCAATCACTTCTCCGCCTCCGACCCCCTCCCCCCGTTCGCAGGCCACCACAGTCTTATTTTTGTCTGTTTGAACTGGACGACAAACTACCTCACCGGTTGATATTGATGTTGGATGGAAAGATATTTAAAAGGGCGCGAAACCGTTTTATTACGATTAACAACCGTGTAAACAATTAATGAAATGAGGCAAAGAAGAGATATAAATGAATAGATTTGGTCCGAAGCCAAAACCACAAGGAAAAGGCGAAAGGTTTTACCGTTTTAAGATTCGATTCAACGCTATAAAATCGGAAAATTGGTCGAAAAATTAGGATGACCCAGAAAAACAGAACCCACAAATTTTGTAATAAAACTGATAATTTTAACTAGGGAGGTTTAGGGTTAGGGTTAGGGGTTAGAGTTGGGGTTTAGGGTTAGTTTAATGGGAAAATAAATAAATAATTTGGGTTCTGTTTTTCTGGGTATACAGGGTGACCCAGAAAAACAGAACCCACAAATTTGTAATAAAAACGTTAATTTTAACTAGGGGGGTTTAGGGTTATGGTTAGGGGTTAGGGTTGGGATTTAGGGTTAGTTTAATGGGAAAATAAATAATTTGGATTCTGTTTTTTCTAGGTCACCTAATTTTCCGACCGATTTACAAGTTTAGCCATAAAATCATTGGTAAACAGCAAAGAAACTGTTTTTGCGATGGAACAAACATTAAATAAATATAGAGATTCTTTTTCTTTCTTTCTTTCTCTCTTTCTTTCCTTTTCTTTCTTTCTTTCTTTTTTTCTCTTCTTTCCTTTCCTTTCTTTCTTTTCTTTTTCTTTCTTTCTTTCTTTGTGTCTTCCTTTCTTTGGGGTTGTAGAATACGCCAACTACATCTCTGCCGACGTGTAAGACCCCCCTCCTCCCAATGGAACCACCTGTTGGTCGTGGATGGTGACCCATGATACTTAAGGACGGAATCCTGGTGGCTGAGCAGTCCATGACATGCAACACTCCACTTTGGGCCTTACTTACGCAAGACCGGCAGTCGGAAAGTATCTCTTCCGATTAACTGGCTGGTCACATCAAGCCCTAGTACCTATATGATTGTGTCTAGTAGTGAAGTTCCAATTCTGCAGCTCTGGGAATTTTGGAGTAACCCTCTGCAGATTCAGGATGCGTGCAGAAGACCTGCCAGGGGTGATGACTAATAGGGACAGGTGGCGAGAGAGAGAGAGAGAGAGAGGGGTGCATGGGAATCCGTGCTGACGGCGCTACATGATGATGATGATGATATCTTTTTTTAACGTAACTTTCTTTAGTTTCTTTTTCTCTCCTTTCATCTTCTTCTTCATCATTTTATTTCTGCATCTCTCACACTTTTACTTCCTACTTTACCTTACATAAATCACACTGGAATTAGCAAAATCTTTCAAATAACCAATTGCTAAAGTCTTTGAGATCTATATGAAAAATATAATATAATATGATATAATAATACAATATAATATAATATATATATATATATATATATATATATATATATATATATACTTAAATGCAATATTTGTATGTCCTTGACTATTATCCTCATTTTGGTTGTTTTATTCACAACGTTTCGGTCGCTTTCTTCATGTGTCTTTTTTCGTAGTCTTTAACCTTCAGAGAATTTCGAAACCGATCCTTATTCAATCCACGGAGATATACTCTTCATTTCGTTACCCATGCATTAGAATATATGGTATCAGTTAAGTTAATAGGTTGGTTGGTTGGTTGGTTGGTTGACGGCATGTCAACTCTTGTTAGGTTATTTTAAGCAGAAGCCAGTTTAACAATTATGTTTTGTTTTCCGATTATATACAGCACAAAAATGTATCTTTCCAATCATTTTAAACAGGTAAGCGCTTCATTATCTCAAACATTTGAACCATAGAATAGACCATAACAGGTGTTACCAATCCGGATCAAAGTAGACTTGAAAGAAATAGTAACGAAGAAATGACTTTATATTCCCTAAGGAACAGGAGCCTCACTATCGGATGTACTTTATACTCAGGACATACATTTTTTTAGGAATTCTACTGGGTATGTCCAAAACTCACTGACGCATTTTGTATGTCAACGAAAGTTCCTTTTAAAACTAATACGTATTTATAGAAATGGAGGACGACCGATGATAAAACCCTCTCCAATATTATGCTAAAACTAAATTTCTAACCAATTCCTCTTTGGCAAACACCTAATACAGCTGAAAGAACGGATAGTTTTCCTTTATATATTGTTACCAAATGATGAAAGCATAAAGAACAAAGAGACAACAAAAAAAATGACAGAGAGAAAAAATATTGAGAAGATGAATGAGAAGAAACGAACAAAAAACGAAAAATGAAAATAAATAAATAAATAAATAATAATAATAATAATAATAATAATAATAATAATAAGAAGAAGAAGAAGAAGAAGAAGAAGAATGTGTCCAGAGATAGAGAATGAAGTGCAAGAAAAAATAGAATATTGATAAAAAAAAAATCAATTCCGAATGAGCTTCTTCACTGTCTGAAAAGCAGTTTTCCTCTGTTCCTACGATTCTTTTTTTCCCCATTTTTTTTTCTTGCGACTTGCCTGGCGCTCGTTATCCAGCGCTGTTGGTTGCAAGAATCTTTTCCGTTCCTCCTGAAGGCGCCTTTCGTAATGGCGGCTCTAAATTAGCCGAGTTCCCATGATGCTTTTCTCTCTCAGCACGCAGCCAAGTTACAATAGTGATAACAGACTTTGGCTAAAACTTGCAAAATTGCTAATATTATATTTATGAAAACTCCATCAGAGAAGGGAAAAAACAGAGAAAACAGTTCGGCTAAAAGAAAAAACAAGAGCAATAATAACAAGACAAAGACGTAAACGAGAACAAACCTTTCTCTCCCTCTAATGTATATATATATATATATATAAGTAAAAAAAGTAAAGTCGTCGGGGCGGCCTAAAGTCGGTATCAGCCATGCAGCGAGGGAGTCTATCCCCTTTTCACTAGCGCTAGACCAAGGAGATTGTTTTTTGCATCTGAGGTGGAGCGCCACACCTACCATCCTTACTTTACCGCACAGGTCCCTGTGCTACTCATACGCTGAGTTGGCGAGGACCGGAATCGAACTATGGGAACCATCGGTAGAGCGTTCGGTAGCCACAAGGTTCTAGTTCGACTCGAACTCAGCGTATGAGTAGCACGACCTGTGCAAAGTAAGGAGCTGATATATATATATATATATATATATATAATATATATATAGTTCAATTCCTAGACGAAGCTGTTGGCATTTCACATAGCGCTAATACCCTTGGGCAAGGTATGAATCCATATATTCTCCCTTAATATATATTAAATAGTAGCGCAGACTGGGCCCTTCAGCTTTGGGTAGGTAACCAGTCTAGGAGTGGGATAACTCTGAATTCAAAATTTCTGAGGTCGGTCATTGATTGGGTTTGTGGCAACCCTTGATGCACCAATTCTTTCCTATCGACTGTGCCAAAAAGTCTGGATAGTCCAACACAAGCCTTCACCACTATAAACAAATCACTGTGTGGGTGTTCATTGTGTGTGAACCCTCATGAGTCGAAAATCGACGAGAGAGTCCATAATATATATATATATATATATATATATGTGTGTGTGTGTGTGTGTGTGTGTGTGTGATGAGAGAGAGAGGGAGGGAGGGAGACATGACAGTATTTATAAATAAAGAGTGCTCAATATCAGTGATATAACAAATATACCTAAGTTTGGACAACGTATACATACAGTCAACGGCGCTTAGTGACTGCCAGTTTTCTCGCCTGTGCGATCATTGGACCAAGCCGTGCTCTAACTCAGCGGTCCCCAACCTTTTTTGCGCCACGGACCGGTTTCATCTAAGACAATATTTTCACGGACCGGCCTTCATATGCTCCGGCGTTACATTTGCTCGATAATCCTTAATGACGTAAATCTAATAATAAATCATCCTCAGTGGTCTTATGTCAAATGAAAACATCAACAGACAATAAACAACCTTTTTTTTTTTCATAAATTAATAATCAACAACATCTCTGTAAACGAAAATATTTATTTTAGAACGAAAATCCTTTCTAATAAGAAATAATTATAATAAAAAACTCGATTCAAGTTACAATACTTATCATTTCTATATAAAAGAGTGTACAAGTGAATCAAATAATAATAATGACAATTAGTGAGAGCTCTGGGCTTGTTTCTCTGCAACTGATAATCAGTAAAAATTTTTTTTTTAATTCAAACGTTCTGTGCGGCCCGGTACCTAATGTGTGTGTGTGTGTGTGTGTGTGTGTGTGTGTGTGTGTGTGTGTGTGAGAGAGAGAGAGAGAGAGAGAGAGAGAGAGAGAGAGAGAGAGAGAGAGAGAGTCTAACTCACACATAATTAGACACACTTTGTCTAAGCTCCCTGAAAAGACTATAATGCTAAATCTCTAAGTCTTTTGTTATTTCTTTACTTATATATATATATATATATATATATATATATATATATATATATATTGAAGGATAGTAAAATTAACGAGCATTTTCATTTTTTAATTAAAAAGTGTGTGTGTGTGTGTGTGTGTGTGAGAGAGAGTTAGAACTCTCTCTCTCTCTCTCTCTGAAAGTGCTCGTTAATTTTACTATCCTTCAAATTATATATATATATATATATATATATATATATATATATATATATATATAAGTAAAGAAATAACAAAAGACTTAGAGATTTAGCATTATAGTCTATTTCAGGGAGCTTAGACAAAGTGTTTAACTCCCGACTCATCTGATGAGTCGGGAGAGTTAGACACTTTGTCTAAGCTCCTGAAATAGACTATAATGCTAAATCTCTAAGTCCTTTGTTATTTCTTTACTTATATATTTGCTCTGTGACTCTAACATCAAGAGCACACATTGAGCTCTCAAACTGCGACAGGTTTTTTTTAAATAAAACTCTTGTGTCATAAGGAAGATTTCTTCTCTGGACTTTTGGATTATATATATATATATATATATATATATATATATATATATATATATATATATTCTGTACTTTCTGTATTTTTGTTTTTCTGGGACCAGGTTCATAGAATTATGTCACCAAAACAAATATGAGCAGCCTGCTTTATCAGTTGACAAGATTAGTTATTCTTTTCTCCAAGGAATAGATAATTTGCATATTTAGCTAGAAGAATCGCTTATTTAAAATTATTATTAGAAAAAATAAAGGTCTAAGATATATAACTATGTTTCATTATTTATTTTCAATCTTATATCTTTTTTTTATAAACTGTCTTGTTTGTAATAAGCGATTTTAAAAACTATCATTTATATTTTTCTCTGTGTGTTGTTTTCGACTTTGATCGCCTCGTGAACCAATATTATCTTTATTGGAACTCGAACCACACAATAAGTTAACTACGTACTTAACAAAATTTAATCTCCACTCTTTTTCATTTAAACCTTTATGTATGTTATTATTAGTTTATATTTAATTCATTTTCGTTTGGCATAAACGTCTTGTTAATAATTTGGTAAAATGTGGAATCCCCGTGGTGTAGTGGCCAACATACTGGAGTGCGACATTCTAGTAAGCGAGTTCGAATTCCAGTCATAATATTACGTTCACTTTCGGACTAATGCCCTTTGGAAAAGGTATGAACCCCTTTATACCTTCAGCTATGGGTTATATAGTACAATTACTGTTCTCCTACAAGGATGGCTTTAGCATTAAATAATCCACGAAGGTTGATCTGCCATTAAACAAAGAAACCAAACTAATTCAGCAAATTTTGAAATAGAATCAACAACGAACTCAATTAGTTAATGAAATCGATCACTAATTAAGACTGAGCCTATTTTTAGTAGTGACCACCCCAAGCGGAGTTTAACAGGTTTAAATTCAGAGTTTTCCTTCTCCGGGACTAGTTACCTAAACAAGGTTAAAGAGCCCATTCAGCCCTACTATTTACTCATAGCTGGAGGGAGAGTAGTTGCATTCATACCTTTCTCAAGGGTATTAGCGCTTTGTGAACTGTAGCTTTGTCCAGGATTTGAACTTGGGTCGACGAGTCCATTTCCCACGAATCTAACCATTGGACCACGGGCCTCCAACTTCAGACCACGCGCCTCCAAATTTCAGAATGTTATTTAGAGATTATATTTAATCAATAACATTATGCATGCAAGTCATAAATGTGAGGAAAAGAACACTTTGAGGGTGTTGGATTTATCTATTTGGAAATTTACCCTTTCAGGATTTAATACTTGTATAATCTTGGCTTGACTTGGGACTTGATCCTAATCATTTGTAACTGGAACGAAACCTTTTTCTCAAGTTTATTTTCTATATTTTTGATTGCCGTTTAATATGTCTCATCTTCCAACAGCAAGTCCGTAGTAAGATGACACACAGCCCAATTAAGAATAAGATAAGTTGCGCTTAACTTTACTCGGCCAATTTGTTTCTCATGAAAATCACCCCTCCTTCTTACTCAGTAGGTATTTTGGACATATGACCTTAAGGCACCCCTTTTTGATCTCGATTAAGAAGGACATGTTTTTCATTTACACCGTCAATATCCGGTTGTTTTAACAGACGATTTTTAGATTTTTTAAATTATAAAACTAATCCCTAACCCCTAACCTAATCCCTAACAAACAACCGGATATTGACGGTGTAAATGAAAAACATGTCCTTTCTTAATCGAGATCAAAAAGGGGTGCCTTAAGTCATATGGTCCGGTATTTTTATAATCCCATATTATGTCACCTTATGTAATTTCTTGGGACGATTCCCTGAGCAACGGGGGATAACCAACAAATATTTATGAAAAAATAACTTATTAAAAAATAAGTAGCTCGTAAAGAGCACTTGAAGTCTACAATGGAATCCATTTGGCTTTTTACATTATGTACTAAAGAAGTTAATAGATAAAGAATAGATAAAAGGAACTAAATATACACATTTACTTTAATCTATCGCAAGGTAGCACACAGCTAGTTAGTTGTAAGATAGCACACAGTCAGTTTGGAATAATATGTGTTGAGCTCAGCTTTGCTTGGCCAATTCAAGTCTCACAAAAATATCTACATTCTTAATAAGTTTTAACTTTGTATTTTTATATTCACGTCACTTCTCGGGTTAATCCACTAAGGGGTAGTACCCAAAATCCAACCAGATTGAACGATCAATTTTTTTTTTCAGAGGAAGATACTACCAGTATTGACTGCATCTATATACTAATAGTCTTGTTATTATTCTGCAACACCCTCTGGTTAAAATGAGACTGTCCAAATCGTCTAAAATGAAATGGAACAATGTAAATTATGATTAATCGCCGAATTCTTATTTCTTATGATTGTCGCCACCTCAGCTAAATAATGAACCATTCCATTTTTATTATGAAGAAAGAAAGGTAAGAAAAATGACATGTTACACAGAAAAAATATAACATGAAAGAAAGAAAGAAAGAAAGAAAAAGAGTAAAATATATAATATGAGAGAGTAAAAAATATAATATGAAAGAAGAAAGAAAGAAAGAAAGAAAGAAAGAAAGAGAGTAGGGAAAGATAGAGAGGGGTGCGCGCAAAAGCGATAACGCTAATCTGTTTCAATCGAACATAATGAAAAGATGAAAAGGAAAGAAAGAGAGAGAGAGAGGAGGAGGGGGGAGTTAAAACAAGATTATTATATTTTTTACATACTGGACTATTTTGCTCAAATATATCCAACATTGTAATAATTAAATTAGCATACTGTGGTATATCCACAGGTCCTACTAGTTTATATTAATATTAAAGTAAAGCTTTGTCGATTTCTTTTTCTTCAGTGATAAACACTCACCTGTTTTAGAACTTAATTAGCAAAAGAATTGATAAACAAGAGACTTGTTTCAACTTCTTCCTCATACAAAAAAATAAATAAATAAATTAAAAAAAAAAAAAAACGGGCCTTAAATTGAAATAAAGTAAACTGAACAGGTATTAAGATCTTTTATCCTGTAACTTATGTCCTTTTCTGGTAGTCTTTCCTATTCCAATTCTGACCTCTTTTTACAAGTTGAATGTTTTCAAACACAAACCCTTAGTTGTTTCTATTTCCATCTGTTCGTTCAATTAATAAAGAACATTAAGTCTTTTTTACACATACGCATGCGCACTGTCACTCAGACCCCCAAATGAAAAACCATCAGTTAAAACTGGCGTGAACAACTTGCAAGGAGTAAAATACTATATTGATCATTTTAAATGAAAATAAATAAAAGTAAAGTGGCCTAAAGTCGGTATCAGCCAGACAGCGAGGGAGTCTATTCCCTTCTTACTAGCGCTAGAACAAGGAGATTGTTTTTGGCGTTTGAGGTGGAGCGCCACACATACCATCAGCTCTTTACTGCGCAGATCCCTGTGCTACTCATACGCTGAGTTGGCGAGGGTCGGTATCGAACCAGGAACCTTGTGGTTCCTAATCGGACGCTCTACCGATTGTTTTACACAATCTTTTGAAGTTTGCCAAAACAGTTGTTTACCATTTGAATCCCAAATAATCACAGAACATTCAAAATTTAGCACGAAATTTAAAAAAAAAATGCGATGACATTTTTAAGAGTTTATTTTTTGTGAATTGCTAATACAAATTCTTTAGAAAACCAATAACTTTTTTTCGCAAAACCAGTAACATTATGAAACCAGTAACTAAGATTCGGCACTTTTAAACTTTGTAGATCCTTTAACTTTTAAATTCATTATCGGTTAAGGGTAATTTTCACCTTAAGTTGTTAAAATTCCTAGAAAATAAGGCAATTAGAGTAACCTCCCTTGACTTTCACTTTGAACTCAGCCGGTAGCTATTTTGAAAGTCTCCGTACGAAATAAACAAATCTTAGAAACTTTTTCGAAAACAATACAACTGCATTGCTTTAACACAAAAATATCATAAAATGTGTTCTTAATAACAATTAAGTTCATTTCAGATAATGCCCACGCACAATTTTATGCTAGGAATTTTAACAACTAAAGGTAAAAATTACTCGGTTAAGTTCCTTTGGAGCGGTAAATTGTTTTACCTTAAAAAACAATAAGACCATTTAAGCGATAGATGGGTTTGGAAAATGCTCTATTGTGAGTTAACTATGTCTTAAAGAATTTCATTTAAAGTTTTACTTTCTTTGTTGTTCTCTTGCCAAAATAAATTACAAAGACATGAATCTAGCATATCTTTTCTTGTATTATATCATAACCCTTCATCATTTTCTGTGCGGACTCCGGTGGTCGGATCCACAAAATGAAGCGATTGGTTTACACGCTATTGAATGTAACAGCTTGGCAACTGATTAAATTGTAGGTTGCTCACTGGTTGGATATCATCGTTGTACCTGAACGAATAGACTGCTCGATTATAGAGAGTAGAGCGGCTGCTGTTCTGTTTGAAATTGCACACAGAAATGTCTGTCTTATCTTGTCTTGCTGTATATCCTCCCAAAAACCGACTGTTGTTTGGTCAATCTATCCCAATTATAATTTTGTCTAACAAAAAGGCTTTCATCGAACTCTACAGTGATACCGTCTCTCTCGAACAAGGCTATTCAAGTCGAAATAATTCATGTTAAAAATAATGAAAATGTACAAAAATATTTTTTTTTAATTATGGAAATATTAAAAGTGGGTAGAAAAATTATTGCAAGCAATAATTTTCGGGAAAAAAATCACTTAAGAACCGAAATCGAAAACAAATATAAAGTGAAAGGGTTGTGAAAGGTCAAGAGTGCCAGTTTTCTTCACAAAACCAGTAACAAAAATTCTTCACAATGCCAGTTACAAACATTCTTCACAAAACCAGTAACAAAAATTCTTCACAAACCAGTTACAAAACATTCTTCACAACCAGTAACAAAATTCTTCAAATGCCAGTTACAAACATTCTTCACAAAACCAGTAACAAAAATTCATCAAAACCAGTTACAAAAATTCTTCACAAACCAGTAACAAATTCTTCACAAAGCCAGTTACAAAAATTCTTCACAACAACAAACATTCTTCACAAAACAGTAACAAATTCTTACAAAAACCAGTTACAAACATTCTTTTTCACAAAACCAGTAACAAAAATTCTTCACAAACCAGTTACAAAAAATTTCAAAACAGTTACAAACATTCACAAAACCAGTTACAAAAATTCTTCACAAAACCAGTTACAAAAATTCTTCACACAAAATTCTTCACAACCAGAAATTCTTCAAAGCCAGTTACAAACATTCTTCACAAAACCAGTAACAAACATTCTTTACAAAAGCCAGTTACAAAATTTTACAAAACCAGTAACAAAAATTCTTCACAAAACCAGTAATAAAAATTATTTGACAACTTAATTTTTATTAAAAAAAATCAAAACTTTTTCGAGAAATTTAATACATGGCTGATTGCAATAAAATTTAGTTCATCTTGCAAAATGTCCCCTTTTCTACTTTTCAAAATCTAAGGATTCAAAACAAATTGTCCGCGCGGGGCGAGATTGTATGTAATAAAATTCAGTTCTTCTTGCTAAATTTTCCTATTTTTACTTATTTAATTTACAAATTGTCTCATGTCTGTGTGTGTGTGTGTGCGTGGGCGTGTGGGTAATAATTTGGAATCAAATACGTATGCATGTATGAACAGACGAGTATGTGTGTTGAGTGTAAATGTTACTGTGTTTCATAACGACAATTAGTGCCAATAGATTCTTTTGAAATAATCAGCAGTAGAACAAAGAAGATGTTGGAAAGTAACGATAAAATGTCTTGAAGACGATAGGTGTTCCCTCAATGAAAACTAGGCAAGTTGCTTCTTGTTGATCTCTACATTTGGCTTTAATAAGAAAGAAAAAAAACCTAGACACCTCCCGCTTCATCCTGTTTGGCGAGAACACACCATCTGACATTTAGACATAACTAACTTGTCTGCAAGACGACGCGTCGAATCTTTCGGTTTGAATGCCAATGGCAACTTACAGACAGACACATTGACACACAGACAAATTTCACAATAGAAAAATTTAAACTAAAATAAATTCAATTCAATTATGATTCGAGACATGTATTGCGCTTTTTTTAGAATTATATTAAATGGCGGGAAATTGAAATAGAATAATAATTTAAAAAAAATATAATAATAATAAAGATGACTTATTTTATTAAAATAGAGAGAGAGAGAGAGAGAGAGAGAGAGAGAGAGAGAGAGAGAGAGAGAGAGAGAGAGAGAGAGAGAGAGAGAGAGAGAATGTGTGTGTGTGCGTGTGTGTCTTAAAAATCAGTCACCAGGAGAAATTTACTTTCGCATCGATCAGTGGTAGATGAAGGTTGAAATAATTCATCTCTAAGAAGATTGATAATTAATGATACCAGATATCCATGTTTCCCTCTCCGGCAGACTGGTAGGTCTCTCCAAATTGACTCTCTATAGACGAAGGACATTTATATTGTTACTCGTTGATTTGTTATATAATAAAATTTTAGAATTGAACTAAGTTTTAATTCATTTATTTGTTTTTGTTAGCCTTAGAATAACTGCTAGACTAACACGATGATTTTCCCAACCCTATTGCCCTTATGGCAAGCCCCAACCCCTTTTTATCATATGGGTGCTAGAAGGCGGTGGCTGTGGGTCTACATGTCCTGGGAATGACGTTAAACTCTATCTGATGGTGAGGTTCCAGTTTGGAGGTTTGGGAATGTGGAGCACCCCTTCATCACCATTGCTCCCTGGTCCACTCTGACCCGGAGTGGTAGTACCTGTTAGGGTCCCATCTATGGGTTAAATAGAAAAATGTATTTATAAAAAAAAATTGTATTATCCATTAAGAATTGATTTATTTCAAAATTTATCGGCATTAAATGACCCACTGAGGTTGATATGCCGTAAAACAAAACAAACCAAACCAAGACTAACACGATAGTGCATAGTAAAGACAAATAGCGTCGACTTGAATTAGAACTCTGCTCTTCGATACCATCTTCCGCGCTGATAACAAATAGGTCACCTACTCTATAAGTTACATTTAAAAGTGAATAATGAGTAAATGAATTGTGAGAGGGTCTTCTTTTTTTGATTTTTTTAGCATTAAAAATTAGACTGTATTACAATTTCGTTAAATTAGTTACTTCTTTCAGAAAATCAAATACATTTAAAATTCATTTGTTTTAAAAGAAAAATTGTTATTTCTCGTTAAATGAAAGGAAGAAGAAAATGTTAGTAATAAAAGTAACAAGTTTATATCATATGTAATAAACGATGACATATTCTTCTTCTTCTTCTTCTTCTTCTTCTTCTTCTTCTTCTTCTTCTTCTTCTTCTTCTTCTTCTTCTTCTTCTTCTTCTTCTTCTTCTTCTTCTTCTTCTCACAAAGAATGATTAACGTTAAACAATAGAAAAATTAATTAAAAGTCCTACTAGATTTATTGCCTTGAAATATAATTAATGTTTTGAATTGGCAGAATGAATCGGATTGAAAATGTCAATTTATTGTCGCTAGTTCAAACCCAAAGGCAGCAGACGATTACTAATTGTTCAAATCATTCAATCGAAAATGAAGCAGGTATTGTATTTATTGCGAGCTTTCTAAAAGACTGTTTCAACAAGCTTTTCATTTAAATGTGAAAGTTTAAATTTAATGTCAAGGTTTTTAGTTTATTGTCTGAATTATTCATCCAATAGTGGGGTAATGATTGTTATTGTAGACACTCATACATCTTGATTTACGAAAGGAACATTATTTTACTCAAATATCGATCAAAATTATGAGATAAAAATAAAAAATTAATGTTTTTTTTTTGTTTTTATACACAATTTTGTTTAATTTAAACAAACTTTTTAAGTATAGTACCTCAGTCCAAATCTTCTAAATACGAATTTTTTTTTTTCATCCAGTAGAAATTTTACATAAACTTTGAAAGTTTTCGGGCAATCCGAATATTATTATTTGCTAGCAGAGCTCGCCGGCATTACCCGGGATTTAAAAAGTTAAAAATAAATCTCATTTTTATATTCATATAGAGAATAATAAAGATTCTTTTTCTGTATATTTCTTTTTATTATTTTGTATTCTTTATATATTCTTGTTTTTAAGTTGTTTATTTTTATTCTTCTTCTTATTGTTTTTAGTTTTTATTCTATTTCTCTTTTATGTGCTTTTTATTGTTTTTATCCTTTATCAATTTGTTTTAGTTTTTAAATCATTCTAAAATTATTTAAAAAAATTATTTACCTTATTTGCATTTTGCTTATGTTTACATTTTCATTTATTTATTTATTTGTTTTATTTTTCTTTCCCTTTTCCAATTATTTTTTAATATATCATTTATTTATACCGTTATGATATTTTCATTCTGATGGCAAATGAGGGTTCAATATTTTTTAACCCCTCTCGGAAAAAATATGGTGTGTATTTTATTGAACTTTGGTCTCTACTGTTATTACATTACACAAACAATCATGCAAACAGACAAAATCTTTAATATATATATAAATCTGTAATCGAAAACCACGAGTACAGATGGATAAAAAAATAAGAAATTTTCTCCCATTTGGATTTATCAAAAAATTAGACTCATTTCCCTGGCAATAAAAAGTCGAGGTGACAAAAATGTGGGATTCAATAACACCTAAATAAACAAACACCGACCGTTCCACATCAAACAAACCACTCCTTGACCCATTTGAAAATCTAAAAGTCACACAGTACCGAGATACACTCACACTCACACACATATATGTATGCACACGCATACATTTATATGTGTACATATATGGTCATATACACAACTTCCAAGAACCCTTCCTCACATATATAAGAGCATTAAAAAGAACCCACCCCAAAGAGGATTTTTTTAACGGAATAGACGGACTTGCTACTACTAATACACTCCTCTACCCGGATTATAATAGCAGGTCAAACCTCAAAATAATTCTCTTTTATAATGCTCCCTTTCAAAAGAAACTCTCTAAAAACAATTTCTTCAAAAAAGAAACCTTCTCCTGGCGATGACCTAAGGTCGAAACTAGTTGAGAATAAATAACATATAATAAATATTCATGTTTGTCTTATCACTGACGACCTCCTGTTTCACCATTTTGAGAATGTCCATCATTGAAGCAAGAACTATATCCAAGTCCTGAAGAAGGTCTAATAGACCGAAACGTTGCATCATCGACAATAAACATCCAGTTTCCATAACATCCCGTGTTTGTCTACCTTTCTCTACATATTGTCGGATTAACCTCTCATATTTCTCTATATATATATATATATATATATTATATATATATATATATATATATTATATATCGAGAGTATCGATATTTTTTGTACTTTTTTGACACACCTTGTATTCTGAAAAACGTCCCATTCATTAATTTTTTCGGAATACAGGGTGTGCGAATTTTGCCCCCCCCCTCTCTCTCTCTCTGCATGATGTGTAAGATATTGATAAGTAATGACATTCACTCGTTATCCACGGTCATCAGCTGAAACCCATACTTTCGTTTCGAGTTTTTTTTTTTTTTTTTTTTTAAATTTTTTTTACAACGACTGTTGCTGTATGAGTGCCCTCACGAGACTTCGATGACTGCACGCGGTAGATAACTTGTGTGTCACAGTCTGAGATATGTTTCCCGGGAATGGGGGGGGGACTCACAAGAAGAGTAAGAGAGAAAGCTAAGGAAAATTCCGATCGAGAGAGAACATCAGTAATGACTCATCTTTCCATGTGGTAAACGTCAGCATATATTGTTATGACGTCTGCTTCTGTAGTTTACCACAAGTGATGATAACTGCCCAGACACTGAACAGCTAAGTGCGCATGTGCAAGATTCCGAGTTTGTATGTATGTGTTTAGTTTTTTCTGAGTAATTGCAGATACGCTTACCCACCCATTGCCTGTCCACCCACCATCTACTGGTTATTGGCTTCTTTGGAGCCCCTCGACCGCCCCCGTCCCACACAACACTCTGACAATTAGAAGAGACCATTCTAGGTTGGTTGGTGTTTAATAGCATTTGTGGGTTAATAACCCTTGTGGGTTATTTAATGCCAAATCGTGTATGTATATATATATATATAATATATAATATATATATATATATATACATACATGATTATTATATATATATATATATATATATATATATATATATATATATATATATTATTCAACAATGCTTCTAAAAATAAATAAACATCCAAAAATCTTATTTCCTTCGCCGAAGAGCTTAAACCCCGAGTTTGTTATTGTTCACTCAGCACCCCCTTGCCTCATATGGTAGAGACGTCTCAGTATTATTGACAGGTTAATTTCGCAGGAATTTCTCGTGCTGTATCGTGGCTGAAACAGTATAATTTCTGACTATCCTGCTGAAGTCCCGGTTTCGATTTCTGTCGGAGGGAAATCGTTAGTATATATCGCTGATGAGACTTGATAAAGTTGAAACAGTCTGTACCATATTCTACACACCGAGTAATTCTTTGCGAAATTCACTTGTCATTATTATCTTTTATAATTAGCGAATTTTATGCGATATGCGTATTGTAATTGCCTTCAAGCAAAAATATAAATATTAATATATACTTTATTCAACAATGCTTCTAAAAATAAACAAACATCCAAAAATATATATATATATATATTATATATATATATATATATATAATTTGATAATTTGCTTTTGAAGCATTGTTATGTAAAGTATATTATTATTTATATTTTTGAAGGCAATTACAATGAGTATATCGTATAAAATTCGATAATTATTGAAAATAATAATGACAAGCAAACTCAGCGAATAATGTGTGCGACGTGGAACACTGTACAGCTGTTTCAACTTTATTAAGTCTCATCAGCGGTGTATACATACGATCTCCCTCCGACAGAGATCGAAACCGAGAACCCAGCGTGCAGAATTAGACACTCTACCGCTACCGACCCGTCGCACACGAAACGCGCCAAAATATGATTTGGTTAACTTCATGTATATTAATAAATTGGTAGAAACATTTTATGTTATATTTTTCATTAATTTCATATGTATTAAGGAATTAGAAAAATAACTAGTGATTGACCCTCAGCAATAGCCTTCTAGCACCTTTAATAAAAAAAAGGTTGGGCGTTTGCCATAAAAGAAATTTGAAGAATACGATCGGGACTAAGTCATAGAGGTTCTACGGATTGACATAACCAGCCGATTGATTGGAATTTAATCTTTGACTAGTCCAAGTAAGGGTCGAAGTGTTGCAGGTCATGTGGCCACTTAGTACCCAGGTCACAAACCGCTCAGTCACCAAATCGGTCCTCAGTCATTACAGGCCGCCATACGATCAACAGATGGCCAAAGACCATAAACAACATAACCTAACAATAATAAAAGTTTATTTTCTGAATCTCCGCATTCCACTGTTCATGAGCATAAATTTGCGACTTTGTGGAATATTTTGGTGACGATCATTATAATACACAATGAAACGTTTGAAAATCTTTGGAATAACATTGCAAAAAGATTGGAAGAATAAAGAATCCGCAGCAGTCTTGAAAACGTTACAAAAAGAATGTCATTGAACTCGGTAAAAATACTAAGGAGTGTTCTGTTTTTTCACTGTTATTTTTTTTAAACCGTATTATAGCTTCTTAATCGCAGGTTTCTTGGTCGAATATTTGTCAGTCGTTAAAATTAGTTGATACATTGATACACTAACAATGAATAAACAGAAGGAAAGGCACAAATAGCTCATATAAACATGTACATATTTACCAATTCCTCTCTACGAGTAGAATGGAACACAATATCAATTTCTTAAGTGGAATTTAACGGGTGGAATTCAGAGTTTTCCTTCTCCTAAAACGGTTGCCATTCCAGGATTAAAGAACCCAGTCTATCCTAATATTTACCCATAGCAGGGGTGTATTAACGCCATGTGAAATGCAAATAGCCTTGTCCAGAATTTGAATTCGTCTCGCCGTGTCCATTTCCACGACTGTAACCATTACACCCCGCGCCTCCATAAACATAAAGGACATTTAATATATATATATATATATATATATATATATATATATATATATAAATATAGGAGACCTATAAAAATATTACAATAATGCATGAACATGTCCCAACAGATGAACTGTGCACATTGTTCCGTGAACAAGCAGTATATAAAAGGGCGTACCAAATGGCGAAGAGTCTTACTTGTCTTCTTTGTTGGTTTTCATTTCAATAGTAAAGCAAATGACAATGACATTCGCCAGGTGGCGAGACGAAATCTTTTCAATGAACAGAGATACAAAAAAGAGGTCTTATCCGTTCGAAGAACGGTAACGAAAAGAGAATGGGTTCTGAATTCTCACGTAACCAATAGACACGTAATGTCCAAAGACACGCTCACAAATCCAAGGGAAGACAATTGTTTATTGTCTACGTACAGAAGGGAGACAGCCTCAATACATCTTGTTTTGATTCTTTATTGATTTCTTGATAATATGGTCTGATTAGTGGCTGAAGTAGTTGTACATTTCTTACTAGCGCCAGTAGTAAGTGTTCTTATTCAGATATGCATATTACTGACGCAATATAATCTTCATAAACCTTTTTTTGTCCATTTTGGCATCGAACCACACGTAGCTAAATAATATGTAGATATTAAGAATAATTAGAATACAGTTGTCCTTGGAGTGGTGGTGAGCCGAATTTAAAGCCTAAATATAAAATATTCTTATCCTAATTTGAAATAACCCTGTCGGCTGGGGTTTTAGAATACACGTCTGCAGAGGGGAAATACCCCCAATAGGGCCACCTGTTGGCCGATGGCGACCTGTGATGCTTAAGGACGAAATCCTGTGCATGAGAAGTCCATGATGTGCAACACTCCACTTTGGCTCTAACTTAGGCTAGACGGGTGGTCGGAGAGGCCACCTCCGATCAATCGGCTGGTCATGTCAAGCCCTAGCACCTCTATGATTGCCCAACCCTATTGCCCTTATCACAAGCCCCAACCCGTTTTATCATATGTGTGCTAGAAGGCGGTGGCTGAGGTTTTTGGGAATGATGTTAAACTCTATCTGATGGTGAGGTTCCGGTTCTGGAGGTTTGGGGAACGTGGAGCACCCCTTCATCACCATTGCTCACTGGTCCACTCTGACCCGGAGTGATAGTACTTGTTAGGGTCTCATCTATGGGTTAAATAGAAAAATGTGTTTACAAAAAAACATTGAGTATCCATTAAGAATGACTTTATTTTAAAACTTTGTTGGCATTAAATGACCCACTGAGGTTGATATGCCGTAAAATAAATCAAACCAAACCAAACTTAGATGACATAGTTTTATGACAAAAATTGAACTTCATCTGCCCAGTCAGTAAACCGTTGTATATTTCAGACTAACTCTTAAACATACAAGTTCAAAACTTTTAGGAATGTAAATTCTTTATTTCCTATATAGATTACTTAATCATTATAGAATATAAAAAATAACCTGAGTAATGTAATAAAAATATGACATTTAATTAAAAAAATTTAACGCATCTTGGAATTATTTCGCTATTATTTACCTCAGTGCAGCAGATGACATCCTTCGAAAAATCGATGTTTTACTCCCACCCCTCAGGCAATATGTTTCAAAAATCTATTTTTACATCGCCCGGAGATCGTTTTTTATTTTGTACTAGTATGTTTAAAGAACAATGAACCAAAAGAGGCTGATTTGAATTATAGGATTGATATGTGATGTCTAAAGACCTACCTATAATCCAAGGGAAGACAATTATTTTGTCTCCCTACAACGATATCAAACTGTCTTTGAGATTCCTGCTCTACATTTTGAATTCAGAGTTATCTTTCTCCTAGATTAGTTGCCCACCAAGGCTGTAGATCTGTTACCTGTGATTAATAATGGTTTCGTGCTAGGGAGGAGATCTAGTAACCTCCCTACTCACCAAGTTCCAATATTAGCATTAGTATATCCATTCCAATACAATTTAACGCATCTTGGAATTATTTCGCTATTATTTACCTCAGTCGACACCCAAGAAATGAATATCATTAATAATATTCGCTTTTTGAATTCATCTACTTAAAAAAAATCCAGGGAATTCGACACTCATTTATTTATACGGATTGCTATTTCAGAAAGTATTCTCAATGCAAAAAGTTTCGTTCTATTCAGGTGTGACTGAATGCTTTCAATCTGCTGTTGCCATGTTAGAAGAAAATACTTTCAAATTTTTCAGAGAGAACCTAATTTCTTAAAGGCAAATTCAGTCAATTGTGTGATATGGAAGCAGCAGATGACATCCTTCGAAAAATCGATGTTAGATGCAAAGACATATATAAATTTTATTAGCGTTGACAATGAAGTTCATTTTTCGCAGGCTGTTGTTTCGTATACTTCATTTCCTATGAGTTTTTCCCTTTTCTTTGAAGGTAGCCATATTCTTGATCGTTACCTAAGGCAGGATGTCTTTTAAGATCTTTATTTACACGAGCTAAAAACATCAGCCGTTTGAATCTTTCTGCACAATATGGATGCCGAGAAGAAAGATAAAAATGAAATTATGATTAAGTGACTGACATTGTTGCTTTCGAGTAAATCACCAACAGATAAATGATGGAAACTGGGGTGAAAATACTGTAGGAAACACAGACGATATTGGAAAGTCTTACTGGCAGCTATGATGTGTTTGGATGAGTGCTGTGTGCGTGGCTACAAGACACTTTCTCTAGTCTTTTACGCCCATTCAAGTTCTTGGAAATAAAACTAGTTTTGGAAGCGTTATCGTTATTGATAACGGTTTGGTGCCAGGGGAGATATTTAGTCGCGTCCGCACTCACCAAGTTCCAGTATTAGCATTAATATATCAATTGATACACTAACACTAAATAAATGGAAAGGAAAGATAACATAAACTCACATAAACATATAAGAATTTTAATGCATACATATATAAAAAAAAAACATATAACAAGTATTATGGAAGCACGTGGTGTAAGGGTTAAAGTCATGGGAAATGGACTCCTAGATTTTACTTATTTAGGGTATAAACTCGCTGGCATTGAATTTTTTACTCCCACCCCTCAGGCAATATGTTTCAAAAATCTATTTTTACATCGCCGGTAAGGTTCCGGGTTCGCAGATCGATCCTCACCAAAGTCAGCGCATGAGTAGCACAGCTTGGGTAATCTGATCTGTGCAGTAAAATGGGGAACTGACAGTAGGTGTAGTGCTCCACCTCAGCAGTCTATCCCCGGTCTAGTGCTAGCGAAAATAGTATAGACTCCCTCGCTGTACTGATAATAGGCCACTGCATCGACTAAACACAAATAGTGAAAAAAAAATTGACACTCAAAATATAACCATCTGATAAAGAAAGTGAATGCGTCATTCAAACAGAACAATTTACGGTAAATTGGAAAGATCCCACTGCAGCTTCAAAAGCTTATATCTTTTTGTATTTACAGAAGATGCTTATTTTTTGTATTCACGAAAGTGAGTAATTGATAGAAAGATGTATTTTTAAATGCAGATATTCAAGGACCATTTAGATATTGGCAAGTCCGTTGTTGATTGATTCATCGAGTAAGTGTGATAATCAGTGATAAACTATCTGAGATTCAAACTAAAAGTGCATAACTGTAGTCGGATTCATTTTATTGCCAGTAAAAAAATGTGTGTTGTTAGAACAGTACCCAGAGGCTTAGAAAAGAGACTGGCGGAATTAGAGATCAGCGGAATGATCTAAACCATATATATCACATCATTGTTAAGATCTGCTAGAATACTCAGAAAAACCCCTTTTTGCAGCTCTGTTTAGACTTGGTCTCATCAACCGACGAATGTTTTCTAGTTCGTCTTGGTATTGAAATTTAAAGCCATCTGGCTAAACGACCGAAAACAAGTAAGACTTTCACGTTCTTTGTACGCATTTTTATATATTGCTTGTTCGTGGAAAAACAAGTGCTCATTTCATCTTTTTAGGATACGTTTGAAATATTTATTATGTATTTTATGTATATGTATTAAATGTACTAATATATCTATAAAGGCGTCAAGTCTTTGTAAGTAAATAACAAAACATAACTCTTGATCTCATTTAAACAATTTCACTAAAATAAGTTTTCTTCCTCGGGAAGATTGTCAATCAACTCTTATTGTTTGAAATATTTTGTGTGTTAGAATTCCCAGAACTTCGAAATAATAAGGATGGCGTCAGTCTGGACAGAGAGTCAAGAGGACAGAAAAACAGGAGTAAAAAAAAAATCTGTCAGATTGTGGATGTCACTGTTCTAGCCTGACCTCAGAGTAAATTGAAAGTGAAAAGTTGGAAAATTATTGTAAAGCTGAACAAAAAAATTGTCGACCATGAAGTTTGACCCATCATTGAGATCATAATTAAAATTTTCTTAGATACTAAGAGCACTTACTGTCAATTGATCGCCTGTGAAACTTACCAGTTACTACTACTACTACTACTACTACTACTACTACTAATAATAATAAATAATAATAATAATACAACCAAATGGTATATGCACAACCTAAACCTGTCCTAGAGAACGAGACGCACAAAATTCTCTGGATTTTGAGGTACAGACGGATCACCTAATCCCGGCCAGGAGACCGGGCCTAGTATTAATTGACAAGAAAGAGAGAACCTGTCATCTCGTGGATTTTGCTTTCCCAGCTAATGATCGAGTGAAAATGAAGGAGAGCGAAAAGATAAATAAATATTTGGACCTTGCCAGAGAATTGAGGAAGCTGTGGAACATGAAGGTGAAGGTCGTACCAATTGTAATTGGTGCCCTTGGAACGATCCCCAAAGCACTGGAAAAGAATTTGAGTGAACTGGAAATCAGGGGAAGAATCGAAACCATCCAAACTACGGCCTGTTGGGATCGGCTAGAATACTCAGAAGAGTCCTGGAGACCTGAGAAGACTTGCTGTCACTCAGCCTCCAGTGAACCACCAGCAATGGCAGGTGTGAAAAACAAAATGATAATAACTTCAAGCGTCAAATTCAAGAGATATCACATCAGAAGATATGGACATGGCTAAGAAGAGGAAACCTCAAGAGAGAAACCGAATCGCTTATAATCGCAGCACAAGACAATGCCATAAGAACAAACTATATAAAGGCAAAAATAGATAAGACGCAGCAGAATAGCAAGTGCAAAATGTGTGGAGACAGAGACGAAACGGTTAATCATATAATAAGCGAATGCAGCAAACTAGCACAAAGAGTGTACAAGACTAGGCACGACTCGGTGGGAAAGGTAATCCACTGGGAATTGTGCAAGAAATTCAATTTCCACCATACATCTAAACGGTATATGCACAGACCTGAACCTGTCCTGGAGAATGAGACGCATAAAATTCTAAGGGACTTCGAGGTACAGACAGATCACCTAATCCCGGTCAGGAGACCGGGCCTAGTATTGATTAACAAGAAGAAGAGAACCTGTCATTTCGTGTATTTTCCCGTCCCGCTCGACAACCGAGTGGAAATGAAAGAGAGCGAAAAGATAGACAAATACTTGGACCTTGCCAGAGAACTGAGAAAACTGTGGGACATGAGGGTGAAGGTCGTACCAATTGTAATTGGTGCCCTTGGAATGGTCCCAAAGGTCTGGAAAAGAATTTGGGTAAATTGGAAAGAATCAAGACCATCCAGACTACAGCACTGTTAAGATTGGCTAGAATACTCAGAAGAGTCCTGGAGACCTGGGGAGACTTGCTGTCACTCAGCCTCTAGTGAACCACCAGCTACGACAGGTGTGAAAAACTAATAATAATAATAATAATAATAATAATAATAATAATAATAATATAATAATATGCAATAGACAGATAGGTATGAATAAACTGATGATAGATTGATAGATGTGATGGTGTTTTTTACAGTCTTTAAAATATGAAATATATATTGGGAAGATGGAATTAAAAAAAATAGAAATGATTTCCAGAATATTGATATGGACTTATGTTTTGAATTTCGTGCCTGTTGTTCTAAAAATGTAACTTTTAGTCTAAATCAATGATCGAAGGTTTAGACACATTTGATTTGTTTTATATGAAATACTCATTCTCAGTCACTGTGAGTCAAAGATAAATTGTAGTTTATTTTTCTTGGCGAAATACTTTTGACAACACAACGATGATGATGATGATGAGAAGAAGAGAAGAAGAAGAAGAAGAAAGAAGAAGAAGAAGAAGAAGAAGAAGAAGAAGAAGAAACGTGGAAAAGCATGAAGAAGAAGAAATATGGAGAAGAAATATGCACAAACACATAGAAGAAACATGAAGAAGAAACATGGAAAAGAAAAAAACACGAAGAAGAAGGAATATGAAGAATAATAAACATAAAGAAACATGAAGAACAAACACACAAAAGAAGCATGAA
This sequence comes from Doryteuthis pealeii, assembly GCA_023376005.1. Classification (NCBI taxonomy): domain Eukaryota; kingdom Metazoa; phylum Mollusca; class Cephalopoda; order Myopsida; family Loliginidae; genus Doryteuthis; species Doryteuthis pealeii. The sequence continues at coordinate 78,645,172 of CM042146.1, read as the reverse complement.
GAAGAAAAACACAAAGATGAAGAAATATGAAAAATAATAAACAAGAAGAAATTTAAAAAAGGAGAAACATGAAAAAAATTCAATAATTTCTTTTTAAAAAATCTCGATCATTTTGCCTTAAACTGATTACAAAGGGAAAAGGGGAAAAAAGGGGACGGGGGGAGATTCTAATTGTAAATGAACAGCTGAATAATGTCAGTGGCAAATCAGTTGTCAAAAATATTGAAGAATTCTGAATGAAAATCACATAAACAAATCTTCTTTAATGTGTTCTCACGTTCTCAATTTTTGCGCGGGAAGTGAATAGAAAACAGAAGTGATTTGCGTTTGCAAATATCGACCAATACTAAAAAGTCTTTTTTTCTTTTCTTTTTTCTTTTCTTTTTTCTTTCTCTTTTAATAAATCGTGATTTAAAGAATACAATGAACGATGACAAACGGAAGATAAGCAATAAAGTGTTTGGCCATTGTATGTAGTTAGGATCTATAAAAATGATTAACATGGATAACTCTTGTAATATAACATAATACAAGATACATCGTTCGTCTTGTCAACCAATTTGCAGGGTTCGATTTTCTGTAGATAAAGTGGATCTAAGTGGTTTTCTACGACCCATTAGATCGTCGGCGTGCCACACCGAGTAATTTCCCTTCATATCATCTCCCAGAGCAACCGGTGGTACTTAACGGTGCTCATTTACTCTCTACTTAACATGCGACCAATAGTACTGAGTTGCATGATACCAGCAACTCTTTGACTTGACTCAAGATGGGTAAGGGGAATACAACTTCCCACTGTTTACAGGTTAATGGTGGGACTAGAGACAGATGTACAGGGTCAGGCAAAATGATCTGACACATTTGTAGGTTAAATAAAAGGCAAATAAAGTAAAGAAACAAAAAAGTGTTTTATTTTCGAAAAGTACATATAATGCCATTTCTTTTCATATAATGCCATTTTGTTTTGTTTCTTTATAATGCCATTGTTTTTCGTTTCTTTTTCAGTTGCTGCCATGAATTGGACTGGTGAGCATCGCGCTTTCATTGTGGAAACGTTTATCAACATCATTTTGTATGGATGCATTTGAAGATCATTGTGAAGAATTCTTCGCAAACTTCTTTCGGAAAGTCTAAGAGCCTGGGCGCGTTTGAATGTGGAACGGAGTGGAGACTATTGAACTGAAGCTCTTACCGCTGCCACATTTTCTGGAGTTCTGGAGATGCGAGGTCGGCCGGTTGATTTTCGTTTCAATGCAGATCCAGTAGCTCTGAAGTTGGTAACCCATAACAAGATCGTGTTTCGAGCTGGTACGGGATCATGTCTACCAAGATTGAAGTGCAAACGGAACGCTCTTTGTGTTGCAGTTACAGATTCGTTTGTTTTGATAAACGTTTCCATAATGAAAGCGCGATGCTCACCAGTCCAATTCATGGCAGCAACTGAAAAAGAAACGAAAAACATTGGGGTCTGCCACAAGGGTAAAAGGGTCGGGATAATCATATAGGTGCTAGGGTTTGATGTGACCAACCTATTGATTAGAGGGGGCTTCTTCGACCATCCATCTAGCCTAAATAAAGTGGAGTGTTGCATGTCATAGACTCCTCAGCTACCAGAATGTCGTCCTTAAGCATCACGGGTTGCCACACACGGCCTACAAGTGGTCCCATTGGGGGTATTACTACACAGCAGAGGTGCAGACGGTGTATTCTAAAGCCCCAGCCGACATGGTAGACTAATTGTGTATGACTATTTAAACACTTGCAAAATATGCACTGACCAAGAATAAAAATACTGCGAACAAAATGTTTGTTCATATCTCACTATAACGAATGCTGTTAAGTTTTAGTTCGGTAAATAACGAAGTTCACCAGACTGGCATCTAGGAAGGGCCAACAAAAGTTGCAATAACTATTAAGCAACATATGACACATTTTCAATCAAACACTGCTTACTGTATTTACCCAACCCCTCCGCCAAGAGCATTCCATTTCTTATGTTGATAACCATTACTATAAGCGCGTCTCCCCCAAAGCAGTGAGTATTCCTTTTATTGTGAGTGAGTATTTCCTTTGATTTGTTTACTTTTAAGAGTTACAAATGCTGGACATTTATAAATAGAATTTCAATGCTATTTCGATGTATATTTAAATTTTTAAATATCTACGAATATAAATCAGATCTTCATAATGTTTGCACATAAAGTAGGAACTGGTGATATTTAATGTGTATATACATTTACTTTGTCATTAATTGTTTTATTTTCATAGTTTCCTCCGGACATACATAAAACTGCCCTTTATATATATATATATATATATATATATATATATATATATATATATATAATAGAGAGAGAGAGAGAGAGAGAGAGAGAGAGATTACGAAAGTTGTAGAATTTTTTTAAATCACAATAGAGAAATCTGTTCAATTTAATAGGTTGGGTTGTATTATTATTATTATCTAGAATTGTTAAATTTGTTCAGTAGAAAGGAACAGTCTCGATTTGTCAATAATTTTTTTCAGCGTAAGATGGATGTTCCTTTGTCTTGAGTCATACATAAAGTCGTACATAAAGAACTATTGAACAAGGTTACCAAAGTTGGTACGTTCGTACCAAATTTGGCACCTTCGGCATTCGTTGATACGTTTGGTACCACGCCCAAAATATTTGGTAAGTTTTACTTTTTTTTTCTTTTAGAAAATATTCTTGTTTATTTTATCATTGATTTCTTGTTCTTCTATGTTGGCGTGAAAGTGAAAATGACGGAAAAATCTGTGAGATTACCAATTCTGACATGAAGAATATGGAGAAAATAAATATGAAACCTACAATGTTTTGTCGCGACTTAACCAAACATCAATAGATCTTTGTAATAAGATAAAAGAAAGAGAAACAGAGGAAGTAACTATAATAATAATACATTAGAAAAACGCATTTCTTTAGTATTTTTTTTTTTTCACTTTTACAAAATATGATTCACCTCCTGAGATCATTTTTGCAGACATCCTTGCGATTTCAAGGATGTCTGTAAAAATGATCACAGGTGCTTTGGCATTGTCCCTTACAGCTGGGAAAATTTGGCTCAAGACCGCCCTCGGTGGCGTCAGAATCTCCATAGAGGACTGTACATGTCTGAAATCACCCTGATACAACATCATGAAGCTAAGAGGTCCATAAGAAAGCAACGACAACAAAGCATCGGAACATCATCATCTACAGGGACAACCTACAAATGCAAAATCTGTGGTCGAGAATGTTTCTCAAACATAGGACTTCATAGTCACAGGAGGCGCTGCAACTTCAGGGGCACACAAAAACTTTTATCATAGTCTTTCGAGACTGAATTGCCAATGATAATGATATAATTATAAACAACAGATCTACTAGGTTTTGAAAGAGTTGGTACATTTGAAGCGATAGGGAGAAATAAATTAACTGATAAATTAATAAAGTTTAAAAAAAAAACAATAAAATATGAAAATAAAACAATAAGAATACAAAAATAACGTAAAAAAAATAAACAAATGATAAAATAGGAAAACAAAACAAAATGAAATAAACCACAATTCCACTTCCGCCGAAAGTTAAATTTTCGGTGACAAAAAGGAAGAACAGTCTTTTCGGGCTTTGTGATAATTAGACATCTCATAAAATTTATTTCTGCAAATCTGCTACCGATTGGAATTAATCTTTAAAAATATTGCGGCGCCGGAAGCTAAATATTATATATATATATATATATATATATATATATATATATATATATATATATATATATATATTGGTTTGATGGTTGGTTTTGAAGACTATCACAACGCAAGTGCAAAGAAAATAAGGTACAAGTGTGGGTGTTCAAAACAGACTATTATTTTTAAAAATACAAATGACTTACCAATGGTGTTAGAATTGATCTTGTCAATGGTACTTGGAGTCCAGTATCATTTACAATATCAGTTCTAACACGACTGAACACGAATGATTTGTATGTAAAAAAAAATAATAATCTATTTTGAACACCCACATTCACAGTTATTCATGCTTAAAAAATAGTAGTATATATATATATATATATATATATATATATATATATTATATATATTATATATATATATATATATATATATATATATATATATATATATATATATATATATATATATATATATATATATATGGCAAGATTATAAAAAAATAAATGTACTGGATTTTTAAGCATGAGAAGGTGGCGCAATTAATAATTCGAAAGGATTAATGTTAAAGAAAAACAGTTGACTTACCGATTTCGTATCGACCTTTTGTGCAACTAAATCGCTGGCTTCCGGTTCAGAAAGCATGCGAGCTAGTATTAAAAGAACATTTTAAAGGTAATGGATTCTGATTAGATTCTAATTTCTCCCATTAGAATTTACATTTTTAGATTAGTAAACAAATATTTATTTAATAACATGTTTATATTTGTCAGTTATAAAAGAACATTGATTTAAATCTGTTGAAACTTACCCCCCCCTATTTAAGCCGAAAAAAATAATTGATGTAGGATTATTTTTCTGATAATCAAAAGAAAATTATATTTCAAATACATTTTATTTTAATGAATTTCGATTTTTTCCATTGAGTAACCTACTGATACCATTAGTTTTCCTCTAAGATCAACCTTTGAAAACTAATGCTTGGACACACACACATATATCAGTGCTCTCTCTCTCTCTCTCTCTCTCTCTCTCTCTCTCTCTCTCTCTCTCTCTCTCTCTCTCTCTCTCTATGTATATATATATATATACCTGAGAGATTTTTTATCCACCAAGGGAGCTGAAAGTAACATGTAAGAAATATACCATTTTTTTAAATAGAATACAGATGCATTATAAAATTCATTGATTAATCAGTCAACACTGAAAATTTTATCAAACTCGGATAATTCCCTGATTTTTGATCATATTTGTTTATCAATCAAGGTTAGTGAAATGTTACTGTAAAAAAATAATTATATGTCTGGGCTACCATAGTATTTAGTGGGAATATCATCTGAACAAAAACAAGTGTAAACTTTTTAAACGGTCTTTATTTTTTCTGCGTATTTTGAACAAAAGAAGGATATTACGTTGAAATAAAATACAAACATGTAAGTAATTTTTCTGCATTCAGTGTATTTAATGTTTTTGTAATTGATTTCTATTAGCGTGTTTTCTTTTAGATACGTAACACTCATCTGCTTTGTTTTTTTGGGGTTTTTTTTGTTTTTTGTTTTGCTTTGCTTTGTTTTGTGAATTTAATGTTTAAAATGCATTAGAAATGAATTTCAAATGTAATATTTTTTTTCTTATTTTTGCTCATTATGTTATTATTCTTCAACTAAAACTAAAACTTAACCTTAAATAATCGATTAGATAACACGTCCTGCAAGCGTGAATGTTGGCGTGACAAGCCACCGGCAGCTTCGCCTCACACGTGAATTTCTTGCGTGGTCATTTCTAACTATACCTCTGATATGCGACATATCCCTGAACGGATAAACGAATGAAATCTCAAACATAAATAGGGGTAGATTTCACAGGGAAAATTGGTGGTACCAAGGATATTATTTTTGTTAACTTCCGATTTTCAATTCTAAAATAAAATGTGGTGCTGATATTGACGTTTGTATATTGTCAGAATTTTGCAGGCAATATAATTAATACATGGGAAATATATTGTTTGGCTTATTATTTTAGATATATCCAATCACCAACATAATCCTGATAATTTCTATCGAACTCTCACAGTTATTTTGCTCCATATGGTGCTTATTCAATGGCTGAACGTAAAAGTGCCAAACTTTAATTGATGTTGTAACTTCGCTAGTGAGCAAAAACCAAACTCCATTTTTGGTACAAATGATGTTCAATATATGTAAAATAATAATTTAAAAGAAGAAGAAAAATATATGTAGTGCCACATTGTGATTTTTTCACTTATTATCTTGCATTGAAAAAATCAGAAGTCATAAATAACATGGAAAGGGTTAACTTTATGCCTATTTTGATAAAAGTTTTGGATTCCTCAGGCCTAAAAACTTCTATAAATCAATCTTTAGGAGTAGAGGAGCAATAGAACACATTTTATTGACAAAAATAGATTACAAAATGTCGCCATTCACCCCCCCCTCAAATTTTTCGAGTTTAAAATCGACATAACTCGGCGAATATTTCGAATTAGAATATCAATTTTGGGGGATTGTCTAATTTTAAACTAGTCTACACCTGTACATAATTTCAGAAAACTTGAAGGGGGTGGGTGACATTGCCCTGATGATTTGACATGGAATTACCCATATATAATATATATATATATATATATATATATATTATATATAATATATTTTTGGATGTTTGTTTTTTTTAGAAGCATTGTTGAATAAAGTATATATTATTATTTTATTTTTTGCTTGAAGGCAATTACAATGCGTATATCGCATAAAATTCGATAATTATAGAAGATAATAATGACAAGTGAATCTCGGTAAAAAATTATTCGGTATATATATATATATATATATATATATATATATATATATATATATATATATTAGTTCAATGAAGTAACAAATAAAAGTTTTTTGCTTTTATTTATTTATTTCGGAATGGTATTACAACCAGCGTTTCTTGCTGAAAGCATTCATCAAGTAAAACGAAACGGTTCCTTTGAAAATGACAGAAATGGCGGAACATCAATATATATATATATATATATATATATATATATATATATATATATATAAAGAACAATTTACGACGAAAGTGATAACAAGGATATTTATTGCCGAAGCAAACTTAATAGAAGTAGAACACAAAACATGATAGAATGATACAAAGAAGAGCTTATACATATGTGTAAAGAAGAAAAATGCTAATTGGATGAGAGTCTTTTATAGGTAAGGCCTTGAGGCTGCTGGTAATAGAATGAAGTATAACACATGTAGATTTTGTTCTCGCTTGCCATGAGACACGAGATTAGGGTCTCAAAACTCCCTGAGATGCAACTGAGTATGTATTCTTCTCTCGAGAATAGAAGGTAAAACGGGACCTTTGACTTGGCCCTTGCAATGCCACCTAGCTTATAATGGAAAAACCGGGGCGAATAAAGAATTTTATCTCTACATTTTCTTTTTCAAATAAGTCTTGTATGTTATTGTTACTTCTCACTCTTTCCGGTTAATACATGTTGGGTTACTCAAAGACGACGACATTCCTACAAGGTATATCCTCACTCGCCATGTGTCTAATTGGACACATGGTGTAGTGGATATAGGCGTTGTGTTAATACAGTTCTAAGTGACAGTTGTTGTCTAGGCTGCAGGTTCAATCCAGGTCAAGGGCGACAGTAACATAGAATAATAATTAACACAGCTTAACACTTGTACCCAGTCATGGTTAACAGAATGAGAACAGTCTTATAGGATTGAATAAAGTGTTCAGTTCAAAGTTCTGTGAAGGATCTCTGATTATAAAGAGAAGGTACGCAAGTTCAACAAGAAACATCTGAAGAAGGCCGGAGGGCACATCGACTGATATGTTGTATAAATAACAATAAAGATGAGGACAATAGTCTGAATAATCCAAATAATCCAAATCTATGTTAAAATTCTGATTTATTCAAGAATTATTTTAAAATTCTGAACCAAATGAATGTAAATCCTTGTATATTTATTCTTTTTGATCAGCTCTAAATGACAACTAACAAGTGATAATAACATAGAATACGTAACACAACTTAACACTTGTACCCAGTCATGGTTAACAGAATGAGAACAGTCTAACCCCATGAATTAAATAAAGGGTTAAATTCGAAGTTCTGCGAAGGCTCCCGATTACAACAGGAAGGTTACCGAGTTGGAAGAGAAGGTTCCCAAGTTCGAGGTTTCCGATTCCGACAAGAAATACCTAAAGAAGGTCGAAGGGTACATCAGCTGAAACGTTGTGTAGATAACAATAAAGATGAGGACAATAGTCCGAATAATACAAATAATGCAAGTTATCAATCCTCATCTAAAAAATTCAGAGAAATAGTTTTACTTTATTGTACGTCGGATTTAAAATTTATTACCACATTCACAATACTTTGTTTCTTCATTTGGTATGAGTCATTTGAAGTAGAGGATTCGATCTATTGAGGATTCGATTAATGATACCAGCGACACGCATTTAAATAGATCTACAACAAAAGCAATAGTTCTAGAAATTAATGAATGCTTTGAATGATTAAAAATTTTCAGAGAGAATCTTTATCTGCTTGTGCTGAAAATTTGAACGGCGTCTCACTTGCAATATCTCCTCTTCACACAGAAGATGATTATTTGTTATTAAATTACGAATCAATAGCTCAAAACTGATCAAAATGATTCGCGGACTTTAAATAAATTCGGCATCAATAAATTCGATGAGACATATGTAAATTGACAGTACGAAATAAAAAAAAAAGTTCGTATTATTATATATATATATATATATATATATATATATATATATATATAAAACACAGCGGATGTACATATGACGAAGCGATCACATAGCTTACACGCTTTTTGGAACAACAATGCTTCCGGTTTGAATTCAAATTATTTTCTGCTTCTCTCTCGATGAGTCCGGATTAAAAACAAGCTCTGATGATGATTTTTTATAAATCGAAATATTGTTTAATATTAGCTATGAAAATGATATAAATTATATTCATTTTAACAATATTGTGTGTTTTTATACTCTTTTATCTGTACATACATACATACATACATACATATATATATATATTTTGGAGGATATGTGCTTAATTGAAGTCGAACCTAATTTTGAAAATTAATTAGTTAATAATTAATGAATTTTAGGCGGGCATATATGTTCAAATGTAAGGCTAAACGAATCGAGCATTTGAACATATATGCCCGCCTAAAATTCATTAATTATTAACTAATTAATTTTCAAAATTAGATACGACTTCAATTAAGCACATATCCTCCAAAAATTGTCGGCTTAAAGCCATATAAAAATAAACACATTTGTTTGTTTACTTAACCTCATATATATATATATATATATATATATATATATATATATATATATATATGTTCATGTGACTTTCGGAAACATTTTTTCACGCTCATTATTGCGGAGACATGGAATAAACTGCCTGCATCTGTTGCAGGCTGCCGGAGCACTGAATCTTTCAAAGCCTCCATGCTTCCTGTAGTCCGCCAACACTATACCTGATGCCACTCTCACATACACATGCACACACATACATGCATATTACTACTGTGAACTATTCATGTTCCTGACACAACATTATTCTGTGTACTTGACATGAGACTTTGATGAGTTGTGGTGCACCTGAGCACTGTACACAATAAATTTCATTATCATATATATATATATATATATATATATATATATATATATATATATATATATATATATGCCCATGATGTTAAAGACGATGAAACAAGTGAATACTTAGGTAATTATTTCTGTACAACAACACACTAAGATAGGCACAAGGTACATAGGTGTACGCACATGTATATACACGTCCATCAACAAATATTCTCATATGTATACATATACACACATTTCCCTATATAGACACTAAGATTCACACAAATACACACAGGTGGGAATCTATATTTATACTCACCTATATAAATATACTCACTTTTTCGAAATATCCACCCACATCCACGTATATGAACACATATATACATAGCGAATTAAAAAAAAACGAAGAAAAATAATGAATGTAGGGGTTTTATTATTTTCACTCCATTATAGCAAAACTATTTTGTTCTATTATTATTATCTGTACTAGCAAATATATGCACCCTCCGGTTACAAGTATTTAAGTTTTAATATAATAAAATAGCATGTTAAATTGGAAAGGCTAATGAAACTGATTAAGAATTCAGATAAAAAATATTTGGAACAGAGGGGGTATGATTGAAAAATAGAACAACTTTGAAACTAACTCTTCCATCGTTTTCCATTACTCCCGTCTTTCATTGGTAAATTTTCCTAATTTAACTATTTAGTTAAAATAGGAAGTAAATAATAATATTACAGTTATTTCTTCTTGTTAATGGATTTCTTTTAAGATTTATCCCCGAGATTTTTGCTCATATTCAATAAGATAAAACCAAACATTTATAAATCAATAATACTAAGCATATATTTATTAAAATCACATTTTTAAGATCAATATGCAAATTAGCCTTCCCGTTCACACTGTAATCCGCTATTTTTTTGTATATATAAATACAATTGCATGTTATTCGTATGTAGATATGGTCTACAGTGGCTTCGGCCTCTGGACCATTGATATAATTAACAGCGTCGATCCCAGGGGGCCATCCCCCCAGGCAACACCTGCCCCCTTGATTTAAAGGGGCAGGGCTGGGTTTATTGCCCAGTGCCTGAGGCGCCCCTCTTGAGGGGGAATGCCGACGGGATCGACGCAATTTTCACCTGCCACCCATGAGTCTCGGCTTGTGGGTGGTCCCACGTTAATAGGGACTTTGTGCCTGACCCGTACAAGTGGGGTACGCGGTAAATATCGATATGGTCAACAGTGGCTTTGGCCTCTGGACCATTGCTATAATTAACGGCGTCGATCCCAGGAGGCCATCCCCCAGGCAATACCTGCCCCCTTGATTTAAAGGGGCAGGGCTGGGTTTATTGCCCAGCGCCTGAGGCGCCCCCCCTTGAGGGGGAATGCCGAAGGGATCGACGCAATTTTTCACCCGCCACCCCATGAGCTTCGGTTTGTGGGTGGTCCCACGTTAATAGGGCCTTGTGCCTGACCCGTACAAGTGGGGTACGTGGAAAATATCATGTAGATATGGTCAACAGTCTTAATGATGTAAAACAATTTTATTAATAATTGAGGTTTAAATAAAAATAAAATCATGGAGAATGTGATGTAAATAACAAAGGGAATTGTGACTTGTATAGTAATATAGTTTCGGTTACAGACAGAGAAACCCACAATCTACATTATAATAAGAGATGTTAATAAGATTATGTATTACGCCCTGTCACCACCTCTTATAAAAATGGACCATTCCGTTTGTATTGTGAGGAAAGACAAGGAATAAAATAAAAGAGAAGGGAAAAGAGAAAGAGAGGTGGACAAGAAATGGAACCAGATAGAAATATGGAGAAAGATAGAGGGAGTTGGAGACAGGGTAAAGAGAGTGTGGGGGAGATAGAGTAGTAAAAGGGGAGAGAGAAGAGAGAGGGAGGGAGGATAGAGAGTAAAAGAGTGAGAGAGGAAGATAGAGAGAGGAGTAAATATAGGGAGAGGAAGAGAGAAAGATAGACAAGGTGAGAAAGAGGGAAATAGAGAGATAAGAGAAAATATAAAGGAGGGAGAAATAAGAGAGAAGGGGAAGATATAAATTTGATAAAGATATATTGAGAGGAAGAGAAAGAGGGGAAGAGAGAGAGAGAGAGAGACAGGGAGAATAAAGGGGGTGGTAGAAGGGGGAAGATAGAGAGAAATGGAGGTAAAATAATAAAAGGAGGATGAGAGAGAGGAGGTGAGAGCATAATGCCAATATAGTATCGTCTGTTTCAATGAAAAGAAAGAAAGAATGAAAAAAAGAAAGAAAAATAATGTTAGACATGATTGCATTTGTTCGAATGTTGCGCTCTGTCATCACCTCAGATAAATAATGGACCTTCCGTTTTGATTGTGACAAAAGAAAGGAAAGAAAAGACTGTACAACAGAAAGAAAACGAAAGAAAATATAAGGAAAAAAAACGAAAGAAAGAAAAAAGAAAGAGGTGAAAATATAGTGTGGGGGTGGGAGAACGAGAGCGCGAAAGATTGTCTGTTTCAATGGAATGGAGAGAGAGAGAGAGAGAGAGAGAGAGAGAGAGAGAGAGAGAGAGAGAGAGAGAGATTATTATACTTTTTACCTATTGAACTATTTCGCAATAGCTCTTAAGTATACATTTCAAACGTTGTAGTAATAGTAGTAGTAGTAGTAATAAGTAGTAGTAATAATAATAATAATAATAATAATAATAAGTAGTAATAATAATAAGTAGTAGTAATAATAATAAGTAGTAGTAATAATAATAATAGTAGTAGTAATAATAATAATAATAGTAATAATAATAAGTAGTAGTAATAATAATAAGTAGTAGTAGTAGTAATAATGATAATAATAGTAATAATGATAATTAGTAGTAATAATAATAGTAGTAATAATAAGTAGTAGTAGTAATAATAATGATAATAGTAATAATAATAAGTAGTTGTAGTAATAATAATAGTAATAATAATGATAATAAGTAGTAGTAGTAGTAGTAATAATAATAGTAATAATAATAAGTAGTAATAATAATAGTAATAATAATAATAATAATTAGTAGTAGTAGTAGTAATATTGTAGTTGTATTATTTATTCAAGAAAGGGACTTTCTCACTCATGTCCGGTGCTTTACTGATTCGTCTAATATCAGTCTCTCTATTTATCAATCTATCTAAATCTGTTAAGATATGTATGTATGTATCTATCTATCCCGGTCTGTTCAGGTATGTATGTATGTATGTATGTCTCTCTCTCTCTCTCTCTCTCTCTCTCTCTCTCTCTCGCTTTCTCTCTCTCATATATATATATATATATATATATATATATATATATATATATATATCAGTATGTCTATGTATCTAATAATCTTGTTGTTGGTCTGTAGGTAATATCCGTGGTAGAGTTGCCGCTACTTCTATTTGTTAGTGTCTGGATAGAAACTGACATAAACGTCCAATTTCTCAACACAAAAGAACGACACTCCTCCACCCCGACGCCTTCGTTCTATAAACATTTAGCGTCCTCTCTAGATTTATGGTTGGGTTGGTGCCTGAAACCTGAGCCGCTTTGTCCCCAGCAACTCTCGTTTGGGTTCGAGTGCAGGTCATGATTTCGAATGCCCATTTTCAAAGCAGATGGAAGATGAAAAGCTGGGCATTGTATCAAGTACACTCATATATTTGTCGAATTACAATACTACCTCCCTACCAATATGAAACTAAAAGAATCCGGTACGTAATTCCATACAATTACATACAAAATTTCATATAAGGAAATATGCTATATTTCTTTACTTTTTACTTGAATTGCTCTTCAAAGTATATATATATATATATATATATATATATATATATATATATATATATATATATATATATATATATATATATATATATATATATATATATATATATATATATATATATATATATATAATGAATAGAGAATGAAAAAATGAGAAAAGTATTGGCATGAAAAGGTGCTCAATGCTAATAAAGTTTTTAAAGTCTCAACCATTTCACGACTGGTTTTTAAGATCCCAACCATTGGACTCATTTGATGATTGGATCACCATGAAACTTCTAGTTATGAGTGTAAATCCATAATATTACCATTGATATATATATATATATATATATATATATATATATATATATATATATAAACGCGACGCTCTTCTATATATAAGGAATGGAGCACTCTATGATGACCTTACACACAAAGCGATGTGTGTATTGAAACAGTTAAAATCCCCTTCCCATTCTGTAAGTGATGACAGCCTAATGGTTAAGTGTCGGACAGACACCCAACCGATCGGATTTCAATTCCGGTTGTCTAGCCACATTGAGGAGACTTGATAAGTCGAAACACTGTCTGTGGATGACCCTATATATATATATATATATATATATATATATATATATATATATATATATATATATATATATATATATATATATATATATATATATATATATATTATCTTATATATATACTAGCATATGGTCTTCCCAAAGAAACAGTTGCCGCTATAATGATGCTCTACAAAGACACTAAAGCAATGGTACGCTCACCTGATGGCGACACAGATTTCTTTGACATCGCTGCTGGAGTCCTACAAGGAGATACATTAACACCATATATATTTATAATATGCTTAGACTATGTACTCCGAATATTATTAGATACCATAAAAGAAAAAGGTTTCACATCAAGAAAGGCAAGAAGCAGCGATATCCCGCACAATATATATTACGCAAGATACATTGATGATATATTAATTACACTACACAGGGAGAGGCAAAACTGAACAATTGCTTACATATGATGTACGACTCCATCAAATTTGACCACGAAAGTTCAACACAAGCAATTTTTAGATATTCTAGTATATATTTACAAGAACAGACAACTACAACCAACACTACACAAAAACCCACTAACACAAACACTATCTACCTTATAGATCCACTCCCCATAACATCTCAAAAACAGTCCCCTATTCACAGTCAATTAGACAAAGAAGAATCTGCACAGACAACAACGAACTTAGATTTGAATTTGAACTTGAACTATATATATATATATATATATAATATATATATATATATATATATATATATAGGAGGATATGTGCTTAATTGAAGTCATAACTCATTTGAAAATTAATTAGTTGATAATTAATGAATTAGGCGAATATATCTGTTCAAATGTAAGGCGTAAACAAATCATTAACTTTCAAACCGAAAGCGTCTCTTAAATTTTCAAAAAAGATTCTTTTTCGAACACTTCCAAATTCGCTGTATTCACACTGTTTTATTTTCAAATATCAAAATATCTTGCCCTGAAGAAGACCGCTTTTTTGTATACTTAAATTTAATGTTTCTCAATTGTTAATATTTTATTTTGTATTTAAAATGATTCTGAATAGAATACAATGTTTACAAGGACAAACTCTTGGTCGAAACACGTCTCGGCATTCCAATAAATAAATAATTTTTATCCATACGAGTTTCTTTTCATTTATCTTTCAACATAATTGTCGGATTCACTTCCATTTTTCTCACTTACACACACAGACACAGACACACACACATATATATATATACATATATACATATATACATATATATATATATATATATATATATATATATATATGTGTGTGTGTGTGTGTGTGTGTGTGTGGAGAAAGGTAGATAAACACGGGATGTGGTACAAAATCGATGTTTATTGTAGCTAGCGATGTCGACATTATAACGTTTCGACATTATAACTTCTTCAGGATGTTGGATGGAGTTCTTGCTTCAACGGTGAACATTTTCATATATATATATATATATATATATATATATATATATATATATATATCGTATAAAATTCGATAATTATTGAAAATAATCATGACAAGCAAACTCTGCGAATAACGCGTGCAACGTGTGGAACACCGTACAGCTGTTTCACTTATATATATATATATATATATACATACATATATATATATATATATATATATATATATATATATATTAATTGGCATCAATCATGATAAAAACCTGTTGGTTGATATGAAAATCTGACGATTGTCATGTATCAAAGAGAGAGAGGAGAACATTTTAATATCAATTGGTCAAAAGTAATATTTATACTGTCTTCATCACATTTGGACAGATCTTCAATCATGTAATGGTATAAATATTATCACTTTTTGCTTGTGGTGACAGAGATGAGACCAGACACCATGTATTAAGCGAATGTAGCAAGCTAGCACAACGGGAATACAAACCTAGGCGAGTCTGGTGGGGAATTATGCAAAAACTTAAATTTTGATCATACAACAAAAAGGTATGTGCATAAATCAGAATCTGTTCTTGAGAATGAAACGCATAAAGTTCTGTGGGACTTCGTTAATTTGTTTATCTTTTCGTTTTCCCTCATCTTCACCTTGTGATCTGCTGTAACTGCAAAATCTACCTGTTGACAAGTTCTTCTTTCTTTTTTCTTTTTTTTTTTTTGTTAATCAATATTAGGTCTGGTCTCCTGATTGGGATAAGATAATCCGATTATCTTATCCCAATCAGGAGACCAGACCTAGTATTGATTAACAAAAAAAAAAAAAGAAAAAGAAAGAGAGAACTTGTCAACAGGTAGATTTTGCAGTTACAGCAGATCTTTAGGTGAAGATGAAGGAAAACGAAAAGATAAACAAATATCTGGACCTTGCCAGAGAATTGAAAAGGCTGTGGAATATGAGCTTAAAATGATACCAATTATAGTTGGTGCACTTGGAACGGTCCCAAAAAAGCCTGGAAAAAAGACTGGAGGACCTGGAAATCAGAGGAAGAATTGAGACCATCAAGACTACTGAACTGTTACAATCGGGTAGAATACTCAGAAGAGTCCTGGAGACCTGATGAGACTTGTTGTCACCCAGACTCCAGTGAAAGACCATCACCTAATGCTGGTGTGAAAAACTCTAATAATAATAATAATATAATAATAATAATAATAATATAATAATAATAATAATTTAATTATTATTATTATTTTACTCCTTTTGAGTTTTCACATTAGCATTAGCTGATGGTCTTTCACTGGAGTCTTTCACACCAGACTTAGCTGGTGGTTTTTCACTGGCAAGACTCCGGGACACTTCCGTTGTCTTCTAGCAGATCTTAATGCCGTTGTCTGGACAGTCTCGATTTATCCTCTGATTTCCACTTCTTCTAGTCTTTTGGTGACCGTGCCAAGGGTACCAACTTCGATTGATTACGATTCTCCTCTATATTATTATTATTATTATTATTATTATTATTATTATTATTATTTACTCCTTTTGAGTTTTCACATCAGCGTTAGCTGATGGTCTTTCACTGGAGTCTGAGTGACAGCAAGTCTCCTCAGGTTTCCAGGACTCTTCTGGGTATTCTGGCAGATTGCAGCAATGCAGTGTTCTGAATGGTTTCATTATTATTATTATTATTATATTATTATTATTATTATATTATTATTTAGAAAGATGATCCTCTGGAAATTGTGCAAGAAACTAAATTTTGACCATAAAACAAAATGGTCTATGCACAAACCAGAATCAGTTCTTGAGAATGAAACGCATAAAATTCTCTGGGACTTTGAGATAAAGACAGATCACTTATCTCAGTCAGAAGACCAGGCCCAGTATTGAATAATAAGAAAAAGAACTTGTCAACTGGTAGACTTTACAGTCCCAGCAGATCACAGGGTAAAGATGAAAGAAAGCGAAAATATAGACAAATACCTGGACCTTGCCAAAGAATTGAAAAAGCTATGGAATATGAGGGGGAAAGTGATACCAATTATAGTTGGTACACTTGGAACGATCCCCAAAGCTTAGAAAAGAGACTAGAGGAACTGGAAATCGGAGGGATAAATGAAACCATCCAGACAACCGCATTGTTAAAATCGGCTAGAATACTCAGAGTTTGTTCTAGCAGACCATCGGGTGAAAGTAAAAGGAAGCGAAAACGTGGACCTTACCAGAAAACTGAAAAAGTTGTCGAACATGAAAGTGACAATGATACCTATCATAGTGGGGGTCCCTAGAAGAGGCCCCAAGAACCTGGAAACAAGATTCGAAAAACACATTAGAGGAAAAATTGAAACCATCCAGATCACAACATTGCTAAAATCGGCTAGTGCAATTAGAAGAGTTCTGGATACTTGACGAGACTTGCTGTCACTCAGACATCAACAGCGGGTGTTGGAATATTTTTGCTACATAAGGTGTGCTGTGGATCACAACTTAAATTTATAGACTCTTCGAGGCTGCGTGGACTGAATCGGTCAATCAACACACTCGAATACGTGGTTGGTTAACTATTTAAAGGCCTTTGTGGACAGGCGTTCAGTTGCTCGTGCTTAACACTGACAAATACAAGGATTATAGGAATATAGGTACATGGTCCAATGGACAAGCATTATAGGATTCTACTCAACACAGATCAAACAATGCCACAAGGGATCTCCACTGTAAAGTGCTCTCACATGCAGCCAAAAATGGACACAAGAATCATAAAATATAACATCATCATATGAACTTTTCAGCCTTTTCAGAGAACTTTTTCAGGAACTTTTCAGCCTAAGAACTTTTCAGCCTAAGAAAACTTTTCAGCCAATAAACTTTTCTGCTTATGAACTTTTCAGCCTAAGAACTTTTCAGCTTTTCAGCCTATGAACCTTTCAGCTATGAACTTTTCAGCCTATGAACTTTTCTGCTTATGAACTTTTCAGCCTATGAAACTTTTCAGCCTAAGAACTTTTCAGCTATGAACTTTTCAGCTATGAACTTTTCAGCCTATGAACTTTTCAGCTCCCACTCGTATATAAACAAGTCACGGAGAGAACTCCCCAAAGTAGCTGAAACGTAAATTTCTGAAAGCAACAACAGAATGGAAACCAGCGCCATGGCAAATTTAACACAAGAAGAAAGAATCATTGTGAAGATGATAAAGAAAATCATGACTGAAGAGAAGGTATTATACGAATATACAATAGTTCTATGGAAAGGAAAGAAAAAACATAAAGATACAATAGAATGAAACATTAGATAAAGGAAAACAACAGAAGAGAAGACATACAATTCGACGAGAAAGAAATCAACCAAAAAATATTGGCTAAAGAAAAGGAAGATATTCTGGGACAGATTCCAGCAATACAAAAAAAAATACATTTTTACCAAGATGGTAACCTCTCATTAAATGGCAAGCCGATGAAATTAGTTGACCAGTTCATATACCTCGGTAGCTATATCTCATCAACTGAAATAGTCTGGTAGATAAGAAGGTGGGCCGGGAAAAATTGTTACCAAGCTTAATTTGGTATTTTTTGACAGCTTATGGTATCCTCTTTTGAAAAATTGAAAACTCCTCTTTTTGACCCCCGGGGAAATTTTTTTGGGGTGGGGGGTGCAAACCAGATCTAGTCTGGTAGATAAGAAGGTGGACCAGGAAAAAATTGCTACCAAGCTAAATTTGGTATTTTTGAAAGCTTATGGTATCCTCTTTTTAAATTTGAAAACTCCTCTTTTTGACCCCCTGGGGAAAATATTTTATGGGGGGGGGGGTTGCAAACCAGATCTAGTCTGGTAGATAAATTATGGACAGGGGAAATTGTTGATGGTACCATCTCATTGAATGGCAAGCCACTGAAATTAATTGACCAGTTCATATACCTCGGTAGCTATATCTCATCAACTGAAGATGATGTCAACATATGCATATGTAAGGCGTGGACTGTTAGAGGTTACCGACTATCTGATCTCTGTTGTAAAATTAAACGGGAATTCTACTAAGCAGTCGCTGTGTAAGTACTGCTGTATAGTTGCAGCACTTGGTCTTTAATGAAACACGTGAAAAGGATGGATGGGAACTACATAAGGATGCTGCGTGCTGTTGGGAAAAATTATAAAACAGCATCTGTACAGTCATTTACCTCCGATCTCACAAACCATCAAAGTAAGACAAGCTGGACGCTGCTAGTGAATTAAGGACGAACTTATAATCGACGTTCTCCTATGGACTCCCACACATGGACATACCGGTGTTGGCTGACCAGCAGAAACTTCATTAGCTCTGTGAGTATCCTGGGTGCCGTTCTAGAGACTTGCCAATAATGATGACCAATTGGGATAGATGGTGAAGGGAGTTAAGAGAATCCATGCTGTTTTATATTCTTGCTTCCAAGATTTGTTCAAAATAGCATGCAGTATCCTTGTGTAGTTCTAATCTAGATTTTTCTTCAGGTGGTTCAACCATACAGTAGTACTGATACAGCTGCAGTTTGAAAGAATTCCCGTTTTATCAGAGATCAGATTTCTCTATACATATTTACCAACCCCTCCGCACGAGCAGGATGCGACACAAGGTCAATTTCTTAAGCGGAGTTTAACAGATTTGAATTCAGAGTTTTCCTTCTCCTAGACTGGCTGCCTAACCAAGGTTAAAGAGCCCAGTCTGCCCTACTATTTACCCATAGCTGGAGGGAGAGTAGGATTCATACCTTTCCCAAGGGTATTAGCGCTAAGTGAAAATGCAATTACCACATCCAGGATTTGAACTCGGGGCGACAGTCCATTTCCCATGACTTTAACAATTACACCACGCGCTTCCAGATTTCTATATAGTCGATAACCTATCAATAGCAGTCCATGCTTTACCTGTCGATATGAGGGTGGGGGTGTAATGGTTAGAGTCATAGAAAATGGACTCGTTGATCCGAGTTCAAATCTTTGACAAGACTGTTTGCATTTCCCATAGCGCTATTACCCCTGGGAAAGGTATGAATCCATATATTCTCCCTCCAGATATGGGTAAATAGTAGGGCAGAGTGGTCTCTTTAATCTTGTTTGAAATACGCTAGACTTAGCGCAGGATGGCGTCGTCAGTTATGTTATTGCTGGCTTCATAGGGGGGTTTCGGGTCTTCCAACATAATACCCCTCTCAGCCAGCCGGACCCCGTTGGAGATGATCAAACTCCAACATGCCACCCTTGTGCAACGCCAACAAAAACGTTAAAACTACGTCATCCTCGGACTCTTTATATTTGAATGGCCAATTCTACAGCCAATCATAGTAGGACAGAGTGGTCTATTTAATCTTGGATAGGTAACCAGTCTAGGAGAAGGAAAACTCTGAATTTGAAAAGCCTGGGGTCAATCGTTGGGTTTGTGACATTCTTTGTGCACCAATTATTTCCTATCGACTGTGCCATAAAGTACGGATGGTCCAACACAAGCCTTCACCACTATAAACAACACTACTGTATTGGTTGTTCATTGGATGAACCCTCAAGCGTCGAAATCGACGAGAGAGCCATGCTTTACCTGTGTATATAATAACATCATTTGATAAGTAACAATATATAATCTACAAAAATCTTCATTAGAAAAGAAAATGTAGATTTTAATATTCCCATATTATCAGATGTTTCAAGTTTCTAGCATTTACCATTTGATAGATACATTCACAGATAGACGTTTACTTTTACATGTAAAAAGAATCTGTCACTGTACGTTCCGCTGTGTTGTAATCTAGTCTGGTCACGCCATTAACAGACAGTTTTTGTATTAACCTCTTCTTCAGTTGAATATTAACAAATAGAAAAATAACAGCTCAGCAGCGTTGATAAAACTTTCAGATTTGACCTAAACAAATTCAATTACGACATTGTTATACAATCATTTTATGACATTATACAAATACATACAATTATTCTCGTACAATCATTTTCGTTCTTCTTGAACAAAAGTGTTGCACAAAGACGTGAAGAATTTCTTTGTTTCCAAATTACTGTCGTCTGTTTTCAATGATAATTTTTCATTTATCAATCTGTTTGCTGACACGTGGGGGCACGACAATTTCTGTTTTCTTTCAATAGAGAATTAATATTTACTTGTCACCTTAAATAAATCAAATTTACAGTGATATTTTCTACTGAATTTAAATCGAGACCATTTTTATTTTTTCGTTGCTTCTGGCTACTTAAATCAAAATAATTTGAGATGATTCTTTTGTGTGTGTGTGTGTGTGTGTGTGTGTGTGTGTGTGTGTGTGTGTGTGTGAATAATAAAAAAGACGATTTGAAAACCGCCACACTTTTGTAAATTCATTTTCGATATTGAAAAGAATTTAAATCCAACACCCACCCAAAATCTTTTTGAATCTGAAATAAATTCATTGAAATACTTTAAAATGTATTTACTGATAAGTTCTATTGTCGTTATTCAAATTAAGACTTGTATATTTTTGCGAAAAATCAAGCGCCATTTTGAAACATTTCATTTTTCTATGAATGCCCATCATTAATTGAATAATCCAATAGTCAGCCAAGAGCATATTCCAATGATTAAAATGAGATTAAATATTTGTTAGTCTGTGACTTTACATCTAGTAACCATGGTTTCTACCAACATTATGGTGACCATCGTTAACGTTATCAAATTTTTACATTGGTTAATGTATGTTATAATTTGATAGGTTCACTGTCAATTGTATATTATAATTTTATATTATCTCTCTGATTTTTTTAGATGAGACTTGATAATTTGGATTATTTGGATTATTCAGACTATTATTGAGACACATGGCGCAACGGATATAAGGATACAGTTCTAAGTTGAGTTAATACAATTCTATTGCAGGTTCAATCCTGACCAAAGGTGGTAATAACATAGAATACTTAACACAGCTTAACACTTTTACCTAGTCATGGTTAACGAATGAGAACAGTCTACCCCAGTGGATTGAATAAAGGGTTTGGTTTGAAGTTGCGTGAAGGCTCCCGATTACGACATAAAGGCTCCCGAGTTTGACAAGAAGGTTCACAAGTTCCAAGAGAAGGTTCTCGAGTTTGACAAGAAACACCTGAAGAAGGCCAAATAGCACATCGGCCGAAACGTTGTGTAGCTAACAATAATGATGAGGACAATAGTCCGAATAATCTAAATTATTCAAATAATTTTATATGTTCAGAAGTGAATATTATAATTTGATAGTCCACTTTGGTCATGCGTAGACTATGATTTTATAGGTTCACCAGTATATATTATAAGTGTTAAGTTGATAGTTCACATTGGTCAAGTGTATTTTATAATTAGATAGGTTCACAAGTGTATATTATGATTTTATAGTTAACATTGGTCAAGTGTAGATGATAAATTTATTGGTTCATAGATAGATTCACATTTTTCTTCTTAAAATGATTCATAATAAATCATTATAAGCATTTAAAAACAATTGTTTGCCACTGTTTATTTTCTTCTTTTCCTCCTCATCCTTTTCCACCTCCTCCTCCTTTTTCTTCTGCTTTTTCTCTGCTCCTTCCTTTTTCTAATCCCTCTATTACTCCTCCTGCTTCTTCTTCTTCTTCTTCCTCCTCCACCTCCTTTTTCTTCTGCCTTTCCTCTGGTCCCTCTTTTTTCTAATCTTCTTCTTCTTCTTCTTCTTCTTCTTCTTCTTCTTCTTCTTCTTCTTCTTCTTCTTCACTTCCACCTCCCCTTTTCTTTTGCTTTTCCTCTCGTCCCTCTATTTTCTAATCCCTCTTCTTCTTCTTCTTCTTCTTCTTCTTCTTCTTCTTCTTCTTCTTCTTCTTCTTCTTCTTCCACCTCCTCCTCCTTTTTCTTCTGCCTTTCCTCTGGTCCTTTTTTTCTTCCTTCTTCTTCTTCTTCTTCTTCTCTTCTTCTTCTTCTTCTTCTTCTTCTTCTTCTTCTTCTGCACTTCCACCTCCCCTTCTTCTTTGCTTTTTCCTCTCGTCCTCTATTTTCTAATCCCTCTATTTCTTCTTCTTCTTCTTCTTCTTCTTCTTCTTCTTCTTCTTCTTCTTCTTCTTCTTCTTCTTCTCATTATTATTATTATTATTATTATTATTATTATTATTATATTTATTTTAATACACACAATCCCTTTGTTTTTAGAAATGTTTTGGCTTATGAAAATTTTTCATGGATTACAAGCGCATGTATAAATTTCTTGAATTTGTGTATCTTTGATATTATGGTCATTCCATTTGAAGAAGAACCCGTTTTTATTTCCTGATATGTCTGTGTGAGAGAGTGTTAGAGTCACAGGAAATGGACTCGTCGACCCGAGTTCAATTCCTGAACGAAGCCACAGTTCACATAGCGCTAATACCCTTAAGAAAGGTATGAATCCAACTATTCTCCCTCCAGCTATGGGTAAATAGTAGGACAGACTGTGCTATTTAACCTTGGTTAGGCAACCAGTCTAGGAGAAGAAAAACTCTGAATTCAAATCTGGACACTACTAGAATAGGCTCAGGCCTACTTAGTGATCTATTTCAATTTTTTCAAAAGAAAGATCAGAAGTATAGGAGATGAGAATTCAATGGTCTGCGAGAATTCCTTCTAAGCAATGGACATTAATTTTCGCCAATGTTCTACCGTTTTCTTGATATGCAATTCATATCGAACTTTAGCGCGAAAACCGATGAACTAGAAGGAACAGATGAAATCTTTCATTTGAAAAGGTGAACGAGAGTGAAGTACAACGTGGGTTGTTTCATGGCTATTTCGCCCCCCGGGGCAGTCATCCAGCATTTGTCATATTAAGACTGGCATTTGGCATTTATCATATTAAGACTGGCACTCAACGTTTTGACATAGAGGGGAAGGCATCTGGCGTTTATATATCAATTAAAAACGGGCATTAAACTGTGTGTGGGTTAGAGGATATATTGATTAAATAAGACGAAATAATTTCAATTTTTAAACTAATATTCTTATGTCCTGAAGCAACCCCCTCTCTCTCTCTCTCTCTCTCTCTCTCTCTCGCTCTCTCTCTCTCTCTCTCTCTCTCTCTCTCCATAACTCAGTGGGCGAGCTTCAACTGCAGCTCTGAGCTAGAATTGTATATTATTACGATGGTATTTCAATAAATAGTGGGAATCTTTTGGAAAAAGACAAATATTTTTCCCAATTTTTTTTCTTCATAAATGTAAACTCTGCATTGTTTGGAATTAGTTTATAGTATAAAATTCATTTCAGTTTTCGATA
Organism: Doryteuthis pealeii; assembly: GCA_023376005.1. Taxonomy (NCBI): domain Eukaryota; kingdom Metazoa; phylum Mollusca; class Cephalopoda; order Myopsida; family Loliginidae; genus Doryteuthis; species Doryteuthis pealeii. The sequence continues at coordinate 78,620,783 of CM042146.1, read as the reverse complement.
AATATTTGTTTTGATACAATTCAAAATGGTGATAAGTCAGAGTGCTCTAGGTTTGAGTATTAAGAGCATATTTATTTTTTAGATAAAGTTCTGTCAATCATTATTATGCATAATTTTGACTGGCATTATCTTTCATCTTCCTAATTCTAGTTGCTTTTTTTATTACAACTTTATTACAAGCGTGCATTTATCTATCTATCTATCTATCTATCTATCTATCTATCTATTTTATATATATATATATATATATATATATATATATATATATATATATATATATATATATATATATATATAATGGTTACTGTCGTGGGAATGGACTCGGTGATCCGACGTATAATCCTGGACGAGTTTGTTTTCATTTCACATAGCATTTCATTGGGAAAGGTATGAATCCAACTATTCTCCCTCCAGTTATAGGTAAATTGTAGAGCAGACTTTAAGCTTGGTTAGGCAACCAATCTAGAAAAAGGAAAACTCTAAATTTAAAGCTGTCAAACTCCGCTTTAGGTGTTACATCCTACTCGTGCGGAGGAGTTGGTGGCAAGAAAATTGGTATTCATGTTGTTTGGATGACCTGATGATGATGATATGCTAAAACATTTGCTTCGTATAAGCTCAAGACCAATAATCTTAGGTGTTCACAGTTGATAATAAACTGGTTTCTTTTGGCTTGATACGGTAACCGGTCTAGAAGGAAAACTCTGAATTTAAACCCGCTGAAATTGTAAAAAGAAACTGGCCTTATATCGTATCCTAGCCGAGGGCTTGGTAAATACACACAGCTTATCACAATGTACGAGAAGAGGACTTGTGGGTAATTCCATGTCAAATCATCCACAAAAAAGTAAAATTGTTACCCACCCACTTCAATTTTTCTGAATTTTTTTCCAGATGTGGACTATGTTAACATTAGAGGATCTCCAAAATTTGAACTTCCAATGCCAAAAAATGGCGGAGTTATGTTGATTCTAGAAATCGACATAACGCTCCAAATTTGGAGAGTTATGTCTATTTTTACTCAAACTCAAATTTTGGGGATTGGCTAACTTTAAGATTGTCCACACATGTACAAAATCTAAGAAAAATTGAAGTGCAAAATTTTAACAAATTTTTGCAAAATGTTGTAGCTTTGGTTCTGGGCTAATATCAAACTATCTTTTTGGTACAACTAATGTTCAATATATGTGAAATAATAATAGAAATTTTTTTATCAAGATGCAGTGCCACGTCGGGATATTGATCTTGCTATGAAAATGAGAAATCATCAATAATTTAAATTGGTTTAATTTAAGACATTTTTGATAGCATTTTTGGATTCCTTGGACAAAAATGCTTTTATAAACCAATGTTAGGAGTAGGGACGCTCTAGAACTCATTTTATAGACAAAAATAGGTTACAAAAAGTCGTCATTTTTCGTGACCCCCCTCAAATTTGGAGAGACAAAAATCAATATAACTTTTGGGAGAATTGGCCAACCTTATCATAATCCACACTTGGACAAAATTTAAGAAAAACATGGCCTGGAGGATTTAACATGGAATTACCCTTGTGTTAATTCCCAAATGAAAAAATTGGTGACAGTAACAATTTAAAAAAAGTGTCGGGCACCCAGCGAGCATTGAACTCACTTTTCTGTAGTAATGGATCTGCGAGACTATCAAGTTAGCGATTATACCACGACTGAACGCCTGTCAGTAACACGTGAATGAACTGCGTAAAATATCAGTAGACTTGAATTCCCCCCCTCTTTTTTTGTTTTTTTTTTTTTTTGCTTGTAGGTTTCTGCTTTATAATAATGATAAACACTCAAAAAATATTTTCTTATTCTTTGTCATCTGCGTCTCTTTTCTTTTGACAGAATGTTGATGTATTTTATTATTGGTTTCATACCCGAATAAAGAAAAGAAAAAGAAAAGAAAAAGAAAAGAAAAAGAAAAAGAAAAGCTAAAATCAGCTGGGGTAGAAAAGGGTATCAATACGAAATTCTGAGGGGAAAAATGTGTACAATTATGGCTGAGGTGCAAAGTATGGTGATGGTATGATTTTACTCGATTTAGACATTTTTTGTAAAAATGGCCAAGGTGAACATTTTGCTTATAAAGAATTGGAAATAAATAAAATGAATAAAAAAATGAATAAAAAAATAAAAAAGCTGACGGCGACGAAAATTTAAATAAACTTGCGTCTGTTAAGTGAGTCTGTCTACACTTGTGTGTTTTGTGTTTAAATTCAGACTCAAAAGCCAAATTGATCAAGTGTGTGTGTGTGTGTGTATTTCTTTTTGTTTGTGTGTTTTTTTCTTGTGTCTGTGTGTGTGAGTGTCTGTGTGTGAGTGTCTGTCTGTCTGTCTGTCTGTCTGTCTGTCTCTATGTGTAGGTGTCTGTGTTTTTCTTTTTGAATGACGATGTCTGTCTGTCTATCTGTATGTATGTATGTATTTACCAAATCCTTTTGGCACTGGTAATATGTGACACAAGGTCACAAGTATGGGGCATCCAGCGAGGATACAACTTGCTATGTATTAGTAATGGATCTGCGAGACTAGCTTGCTTATTATCACATTACGATTGGACGCCTATGCATGCATGTATGTATGTATGTATGTATGTAACCCAGTACTACCAGTCTCATAGTGGGGTTATCGGCGACTAAACCGGTTACCCCACCAAGCTTATCTGGTGAGGAGGATGGCTAGACATCTAGCAGGACGAAAAACAAAACATGTCAAAGGGCGGATGAAGCCTTTCGCTCAACGGCCATCTAGCAAATAACATACGCGGAGACGTAGAAATACTTGGATTGGTATCCAGGCGCGTAGCAAAACCATCGGGAGAGATACATTCCTCAGCCTTGTCAAGGTAAGTGTCTAGGAGAAGGAAAACTCCAAAATTTAACCTGCGGCGGCTGCTGCAACCAATGATGTTGACTTGTTCTTCTGTGGCAGTCACTTAGAGAGTGGGATTGGTTCTGTGCAAAGCCTTTCCTCACTTAAAAAAGCTTCAGGCACAGGCATTGCTTGATATGCAATACATGTATTGTCCGTTATGTGTACTAAGGCTGACTGTAGCCTAAAACGGCAAAAACATGAATTTTATTTACAGCATGAGCAGTTGAAACGAGATATTCGCAAGAATAAAAAAGTAGACAACCAAGGGCTTCAAATCAGTCTACTATGTGACCAGCGTGGAAGGCTATGTATGAGCAAGGCTGCCCTGATCAGTCACCAATCTATGCATCGGCGGGATGGACTAATAAAATACCCTGTGCTCCCTGGAATTACCTGTAATTGTGGGAAGGTGTGCAAGACTTTGGCAGGACTAAAGAGCCACTTTCGTGCAGCTCATTGTTGAACTTTTTGAAGCTCACCATTATATTCTTTGAACTGTTGAACATTTTTATTTTTATTTTTATTATTTTTTAAATATATATCAAGCAATGGCAATACTTGAACACGAGTTTGCTGCCATCATGTATGTATGTATGTGTCCATTATTTGCATTATAACTGAAAACCAAATTTACAGAATTCATAATAAAATGTGCATGTGTTTATTGTAAAAGGCTCGGTAGAGCATCCGCATCGGAAGCTCACCAACTCAGCATATGAGTAACTCAGCTTGGATAAGTGCAGTAAAGTGGGTAGCTGATGGTAGATGTGGCTTTCAGATGTACCTCAGACGCAAAAAACAATATATCTGGTCTAGCGCTAGTGAAAAGAGGAATACACTCCCTCGCTGGACAGCTGATACCGATAATAGGACACTTTGCCTACTTCACTTTTAGCTCACTCGTTAGAGCGTCCGACTAGGAACTGTTGCATAATTGTATGGTGGCGTAGGACTTTTCACAAGCCCTGTAGCGAGAGCTCCGAGGGAATGGAAAAATACCAGTGACGCTTACTGGCCCAACTGACCTCAGAGGCGAGAATATCGCGAGTCACGCGAGAAGTAGTTAGGTAATCAGTTCCAGCTAGAATGTGACGCAGTACAGACGTGTGACTGCGGCTGGGCTCACTCCGCGCGAGGGGTTAGTAAACGGGCAAATAAAAACTTTGATCAAAGCAATAAGCCTTGTTAATTAATTACGCATGCCCTTATTTAGAAGACCGGCCAGACAAGTAGAAAGAAGCAACAAGTTAGAAGGCCAACGAAGATACAAAGAAGTAAAGCAAGAACTTAGACGTAGACGATCATGGCCGAAATAGAAAGAGAAGAAGAGAACAAGTAAGTAAACTATCTGTATCTGTCTGTCTCTCTGTGATGTCTCTGTGTTGGTCCCTCTCTCTCTCTCTCTCTCTCTCTCTCTCTCTCTCACAAGAACTCTTGTTATGTACCAGACGAGAAAGGGGTACATAACAGAACTACGAAGTTCCGGGTTCGATACCGGACGTCGCCAGCTCAGCGTATGAGTAACAGTGATCTATGCGGTAAAATGAGGAGCTGGTGGTGGGCGTGGCGCTCCGTCTCAGATGCCAAAACAATCTCCTTGGTCAAGCGCTAGTGAAAAGAAGGATACACTCCCTCGCTGTACAACTGATGCCGACAATAGGCCTTTCTGCCGACTTTATTTTACTACTAATGTAACAAACCAATAAGAAATCCCTATTTTTCCTCCCTTTTTTTAACCCGTTCCCTTCGGTTTTTTTTTCATTTTCCCTTCTTCACTACTTATTTTCTCCTTATATTCCTTTCTTTTCTTCTTTTTCTTTGTGTACATCTCTTTTTCTTCTCTTTTTCTTATTTTCTTTCTCCACCTCTTTTTCTTTTTCTTTCTCTCTTTCTTCTTCATTTTCCCTTCTCTTTTCATTCTCCTTTTACTTAATCTCCCTCGTGTTTCTCATCTTTTTTTACAATTATAATAATCTCTCTTGCCTCCTGATCATCCTCTTATTATCTCATCTTTTTCCCTTACTCTTTTTCACCTCTTCTTTCCTCTTACTTCTTCTCCAGCTTTTTATTCTTATATTCTCTATCGGTTTTGCAGTCGATGACAATTAATTTTTAAATTAATTACACTTCCAATTGTAATCTTCGTAGACAATAGTTTGGAAACAGAAAATTATGAACAGTTTCACACTGAAACTGCTGCATCTAATTGTGAAAAATAATGATATCTTTTAAAGGTTGATGTGAGAAGATAGTAAAAAGGAAAGATGTCCAAGTAGGTATAACAAACAAATAATGATATCTTTTAACGGTTGATGTGAGAAGATAGTAAAAAGGGGGGATGCCAAAGGAGGCATAGAAAATAAATAAACATCGTTTTTTTTCTCTGACCTGCCTCTGTAGGTCTCTGTATAACTTTGCAACAATTATTGTCCTAAATTCATTCAAATTAATAGTGGGGAATTTATTTACTGCTTTTCTTAAGAAACAAATAAGTGTTGGTGTAGCCTAGAACTTTTCGTCGCGATAATCACGCCACATTTATTTTAGAATCTACCGTCATCATTTCTCCATCGCAACAATTGATCGTCGGTCCATTCGAAATTCCAAGAGGGTTGTGATCGGTGTATCCACAGCGGTGTGATTAACAAATTCATTTGCTTGACTATTCCATGGGTGATTTCCGTTACACCTCAACCAAAAATGTGGCATGAATGCATCGGAAGATTTTACATGTGGGTAAAGTCAGTGGTAGAAATGAGACCCTCGTCAGTTCTATTCCCGCATCTGAACGGGCGCTAAACACTTTGATCACGAGACAAAAAGTGCAATTAATGGGAATATTCAGGGTTGGCGGAAATGGGCGAGGAAATCTCGAAATATTTCTCAAATTTGATTGCAACAGTGAAACAAGCCTCCACCCAGAACGTGGGAAATCTACGGCTTGCCTTAATAGAAATGAGAGTCACGGGATTTATCTACTTTGCACTTTTACGACTTTCACGAAAGTAAATTATTTTTTGGCATTAAAATGTTGCCTTCTTCTTCTTCTTCTTCTTCTTCTTCTTCTTCTTCTTCTTCTCTCTCTCTCTCCTCTCTCTCTCTCTCTCTCTCTCTCTCTCTCTCTCTCTCTCTCTCTCTCTCTAAGAATCACTGATAATCAGTGAGGAAAGTAGCAAGAAGGATTGAAATGTTAAATTACTACCAATGAATGAAATTGCGAAAGAAATATCTGATTAAAATAAGATAAAATTTTCTGTCTTTTCCGAAACAAATATTTGCATAATCAGGGGGCGTTGTCGTGTACCGGTTATTGACACAGTGACCTGAGTTCAAAACGATCATCGTCCTTGGCAGGTCCTCCGCTCAGCATCCAGAATCTGCACAGAGCTGATTGATGTAGGGTTTTACTGTGTCCATATGTAGGTGTCTACAAGAGAACGTAGCTTATGAGCTCGTCCTTGCTTCTCCAGCAGTGTCCGGCATGTTTTGTTCGTCTTATTCGGGTGGTTTGAGTAATTGAGGGCAAGCGCTTGAACAGATGCTTTTTTGTAGGTGCTGATTCAAGTTTAAGATAGCACGCAGTATCCTTGTGTAACTCATATTTAGCCTTTTCTCTAAGCGCTTCGTTAGAGTCTAATTGGTGCAGCCGTACAGTAGCACTGACACGGCTATAGTTAGGAAAGATTTCGTATTACAGATTTGCATAACATATGATCGATAATCTGTGTCTAGCAGCCTATGCCTTTCTTATGTGTACATTGACATCGCTCTATGTAGATGAGATATTATTACCTAGGTATGTGAACTGGTCTACTTATTTTATAAGCTTACCATCCATTGTGCAGATATTTCCATCTTCTCTGAATGTTTGAGATGAGGCTTGATGATTAGTATTATCTGCGTTATTCGGACTATTGTCCTCATCTTTATTGTTATTTGTACAACGTTTCGGTCGATATACCCTTCGGCCTTCTTGTCGGACTCGGTAACTTTCTTTTCGAACTCGGGAACTTTCTTGTCGTAATCAGGAGCTATCACGGAACATTGAACTTAACCCTTTATTCAGTCCACGGGGGTGTCCTGTTCTCATTCCGTTAACCAAACGTTGTACAAATAACAATAAAGACGAGGACAATAGTCCGAATAACGCAGATAATACTATTTCCATCTTGTCTAAAACACATGAACTCTGTTTTATCTGAGTTCTGAGTGTCGATAAAGATAAATGCCTTGAAGAAATCTGCAAACAGTAATGTTGCTTCGAGACATTTTGCTCGAAACCATTCAACGATTCGACGAATAGACAGGGATCGAGAAGATCTCGATCGAATTCTAAGAAACTCGTTTTTATTATTCCTAAGGATTTTCTCTACTTCAGCATATATATATATATATATATATATATATATATATATATATATATATATAAATTCAATGGTAATATTATGGATTTACACTCATAACTTGAAGTTTCATGGTAATCCAATCATCAGATGAGTCCAATGGTTGAGATCTTAAAAATATATTATAAATCTGCTCTGCTTTATTAGAATTGAGCACCTTTTCATGCCAATACTTTTCTAATTTTTTCATTCTCTATTCATCATATATTATATATATATATATATATATATATATATATATATATATATATATATGTGTGTGTGTGTGTGTGTGTGTGTGTGTGTGTGCTGCAAAATTTGCAAATTCGAAATGGAGTTATTAATTCCTCTTCTGTGATGAGGGATATTTACCAACCCCTCCACACGAGCAGAACGTGATACAAAGTCAATTTTTAAGCGGAGTTTAACAGGTTTGAATTCAGAGTTTTCCTTCTCCTAGACTGGTTACCTAACCCAGTGTGCCCTACTGTTCACCCATACTTAGAGGGAAAGTAGTTGGATTCATACCTTTCCCAAAGGTATTAACGCTATGTGAAATGTAAACAGCCTCGTCTAGGATTTGAACTCGCGTCGACGAGTCCATTTCCCACGACTCTAATCATTACACCACGCACCTGGATGAGTGATATATTTCAATATCAGAATTGAGATGGAACACTTGAATTCATGGCGTAACGTTCTTTTTAGTTTTAACTTCCAAATTGGACTGACTGTTCTAAAAAGATTATTACCAATTCAGTTTTTGTTAATGACCGTTAAGAAGATCGATTGATTGATTGATTGATTGATTATTTTATGCCTAGAGATCATGACATTGCTTACATTTATATTTACATTCTTGTGGAGAAAATTTTTAAAGAAAACAAACACAGGATGTCATGAATGATGGAAACTCTTTATGTCAATACTTAAGTATTTCGTTTTTGTTTTTTTTAATAAAACCTTCTTCAGGACATTGAAAAATTGTATTAGTAAAAGATGAAAGATGTTCCGTGTATGTTGAATGTGTGATAAAAGGTTATTTACCGTTATTTACGTGGCGTTTATAGATGAAAGCCGATGACGCGATCATTGCATGTGTATTATACATTCTTGTGTATTTTTAAAAGCTTTGTTGTTTTTTGTTTGTTTTGTTAAGTATCTGGTCGGCATCCTTAGTTCCAGATGTAGTAAGTAAGCAAGCCAATAAGAATCCGGTGTTATAGTATTCTTTGTAAGTCCGACGTCCAAGATGGTCCGAATAGCAATGAGCCAAAGTTAAGAATGAGACCTCTATAAATACACCAACATCAGCAGCAGCACTGCCAGTGATTGGACAATAGAAATCTTTCTCGGGTCACGTGATAGTCAACGAGTCTATATTTAGGAGTGACCATTTGCCCCATGCCTTATGTATCAAAATATTCCAACATGTTTTGTTTTGTTTTTGTTTTTTTGTTTGTTTTTGTTTTCTCACAGTTATATAATATCTGATATTCCTACTTCATACAAATAGTTTTTAAACGGATCTATTTGACCCAATTGGGACTCTAACAGGTATTGCCACTCAGGGTCAAAGTGGACATGGGAGTAATGGCAACGAACAAGTTCTCCACACTTTTTAGATCTTGAGAACTGGAGCCTCACCACTGAATGTAATTTAGTAACATACGTTAAGAAGAAAAAGGATTAACGTACAATCTTTTAAAATTTAACTGATGAAGATTAAAGAGATTTTTTTAAATCAAGGTGAAACCAAAATAATTTCAAACGAAAAAGAAAACTTTCGTGATTCCTGTAACTTTGATGTCTTTCTGTGACAAGAGAGTCTGTTATAAAAAAAAAATTAAAAAAAACATTAACGGGTGCTAGGTCTTGACTTGACCAGCCGATTGATCGTAGGAGTCTTCTCCAACCACCCATCTAGCCCGAGTAAGGGCCTAAGTGGAGTGTTGTATGTTACGGACTGCTCAGCCACCAGGAATCCATCTTCAAGCATTACGGATCGTTGTTGGATCTAAGTAATCTTTATTGACGTGGGACTTGATACCAACCATTTGTGAGCAACAGGTTTATTCTCTGAGTGGACGTTTAATATGTCAAACCTTCTAACACAGGTCAGACAATGTACCCTTGCTAGCCAATGCCCATCGCCGTAGGCATATTGAATGTACATATTTACGATATTTATGAATTTGGACGTTGTGTCAATGAATAAGATGGGCAGAATGGTGCTTGTGTGTCAAAGTGTCATTATCCTATGAGATATTTTGTCGCCTATTCCGATAACACTGTAGTTCAAGTATGTCCCTTAATAATAACATTTTGGACCATATGACCTTTAGGCACCCCTTTTTAATCTTGATTAAGAAAGGACATGTTTTTCATTTGCACCGTCAATATCTGGTTGTTTTAACAGACGATTTTTAGATTTTTTTTAAAATTATAAAACTAACCCCTAACCCTAACCCTAACCACAACCCTAACAAACAACCGGATATTGACGGTGTAATGAAAAACATGTCCTTTCTTAATCGAGATCAAAAAGGGGTGCCTAAAGGTAATATGGTCCAACATTTTTTGAGGATAGAAAGGTATCTGTTTTCCTACCACATTGCACGAATTGAATATAAATGAAGATGAAGATTTCAATGTGCTGACCCAGTCATTAACCTTTTCAATCGCCCTGAGCAGCAATAAGATCTCTTAGACCAATAAGTTCGCTATGCAGAACGACTTCCATGATGATTTTCAAGACTTAAAGATGGCGGATTATTCTTGGGTATAAGTCATAAACAATTTCCTCCATCGACGTTACATTCTGGGGAAAAAAATGAATCGTCTAATCTTATTATAATGAAGATTGTGGGTTTGTATGTCTGTAACCGAAACTATATTACTATACAAGTCACAATTCCCTTTGTTATTTACATCACATTCTCCATGATTTTATTTTTATTTAAACCTCATACTAAGAACATGCAATTGTATTTATATACACAACAAAATAGCGGTTTACAGTGTGAATTGGAAGGCTTTGCATTTCGATCTTAAAAATGTGATTTTAATACATATATGCTTAGTATTATTGATTTCTAATTTTTGGGTTTTATATTAATGAATATGAGCAAAAAAATCTCGGGGATAAATCTTAAAAGCAATCCATTGACAAGAAGAAATAATTGTAATTTTATTCTTTACTTCTTATTTTAACTAAATAGTTAAATTAGGAAAATTTACCAATGAAAGACGGGAGTAAGGGAAAATGATAGAAGAGTTACTTTCAAAGTTGTTCTATTTTTCAATCATACCCCCTCTGTTCCAAATATTCTTATTAAGTTTCATTAACCTTTCTAATTTAATATGATATTTTATTATATCAAAACTTAAATACTTGCACCCGGAGGGTGCATATATTTGCTAGTTATCATAAAATACCTAAATCATATAAGTATTTAATGTGGTGTCTCCTGCATAGAAAAGGACATTTTGCCGATGTTGGATTTAATACTTGGATTTACCTATTGGGGAATTTGCCCTTTCTGGATTTAATACTGATCTGGATGGTGTAATCTTTATTGACTCGGGACTTGATACCGATCATTTGTGTATTTCTGTGTTTAATATGTCACACCTTCAAGCAAAATAATGTTGTTAATATTCTGGGAGGGGTCCCCAGAGTAAACCTTAGATGTCTTATAGAGTCGATGCTTGAGTGGATATGAGGTCTTTTGAGTGCACATGGAGGATTAACACCTTATTAGGCAGGTTGTCATAATGTTTTGTTCCAATGCATATATATATATATATATATATATATATTTGTGGTAATTGCATTTCACTTATCGCTAATACCCTTGGGAAAGGTATGAATCCTACTCTCCTTCCAGCTATGGGTAAATAGTAGGGCAGACTGGGCTCTTTAACATTGGTTAGGTAACCAGTCTAGGAGAAGGAAAACTCTGAATTCAAACCTGCTAAACTCCGCTTAAAAATTGACCTTGTGTCACATCCTGCTCCTGCGGAGGGGTTGGTATATATATATATATATATATATATATATATATATATATATATTAAATTGAATTACCACGACCAGAAAATTCGGCAAATACCGTGTGCGACATGGGGAATACTGGACAGCGGTTTCGATCTTATTTAGTCTCCTCGGCAGTTTATACAACGATCTCCGCCACTTGAGATCGAACCAATGAATGCAGAGACGAGACTCTACCTCTGAGCCACCGTCCTATGACGCACACGGGGATCGACAAATCATCAAGTGACTTGATGATTCGTCGATCCTTTTTGGGGTTTTTTTTCTTTTTTTTTCTTATAACAATTTCTAGAAGTCAAGGGGCCCCTGTCCTGAGGCTAACACTTTATTTCTTTATAAATAATATTTGCATCCTAAGGATCTTTTTAGGATGGAGCATGTTCCTTTGATAGCTGCTATTTGTACATCATAGCAGTTTGGTTTCCCTGGTCGTGTGTGGCAGGGGCTGTGGTAATTCAATTTAATTAATACATTCCTCTATCTACACATTCTATCTATCTATCTATCTATCTATACACACACACACACACACACACGCACACACACAGATATATATATATATATATATATATATATATATATATATATATATATATATATGCGTGTGTGTGTGTTCGTGTGTGCGTGTGTTCCAACCTCCCTCTGAGTAAGTCTCAAAAACAGCGAGATGTAAAATGGTATTCTCGAGTCAATGAAGGGAAGATCATATTGTTTTATAAATCGTAGCCTGAAATTTAAGTTGTTCCTTGTCCTTTGGCGGTTACTATCTACCTGACCCTCCCCAACTCTCGTGCGTGACCGGTTCTCGAGGTTAACCCTTTGTTTTCGGTCTCACAGCTGGTAATCAGATTCACCGTTGGTGGGAAGCGACCTCTTCATTTAACGCATCTACTGGAACACAATTTTCGAAAAAGATCTCTCGCCTTCTTATTTCGAGCGCGCCTTTTGTGTTATATTCTGGTATTTTGCTAATGGACTTCTATCATTGTACCAGTTCGCCAAACAACAGGAACATCAAACACCTCCATACCAAGACTCTACCACTCCCTTGCTCTACTGTGTTAGACTGGGATTTTGGGTAAAATCTTTCACTTAAACTTCAGAGACAGCATTCTGGTGCATCGATAGAAAGCTGAAAGCGTGAATCATCACTCGGAAGAACACGCTTGGTCTGCAAATTACCATGGTGGCTATAAAGTGACAACAATTTGTAGTATTCTTGGGAAGTGCGCTTAGCATAACGGTTATCGTCGTAGAAAATGGAAGTGGTGATTTGAGTTCAAATACTGGATGAGGCTGTTTGTGTTTCACTTCGCGCTAATGCTCTTTAGGAAAAGCGTCACTTCTCCTGCCAGCTATGGGTACATAGTAGAACAGTGTATGTTTTTAGTTAGGCAACCAGTATAGAAGAAAGAAAACTCTGAATTCAAACCAGCTTTATTCCGCATATTCCACCCGAACCCCCAACTGGGACGGGGGAAAGCCTACTTGGAGGTCCCGGAAGGGAAGGTTAGCTGGAGGGAACAGATGGTTCATGCCTTTATTCCCTGCTTTATGTAAATTGACATGTTGTAAATTAGAGCCCGTATCATAGATTTGGAGGGGGGAATGAGACCCAAGCATCGGCCCTGGCTGCACTACTTGAATTCTAACGAAACGATTATAAAAAAATCAAGAAGAGAACTACAGTAAGATGTTACATGTTATCTTTAACAAACTCTGGAAGCAACACCCACCTTCCATTTCACAAACCATCCAAGCCAGACGACAAGATGGACACTGTTGGTGAAGTAAGGACGAACTCTTAAGCAAGGTTCTCCAATGGTCTCCGAAACACGAACAAGCTAGTGTTGGCTGACCAGCAAAATGTTGCATTCCTCAACTCTGTATGGACACAGAGTGCCGTTTAGATTAGTGGTTCTCAACTGAAATTGCCCCGGGGGATTTTATACCATTTTTGGGGTACAGCCAAGCAAATATTTAATTATAAAAATGCAAAAGAACTTTTTAAACATTGAATGGCTTTAGGAGGTCCACCAGAGTAAAATAGAAATCAAGGGGGTTCATAGGTAAAAAAAAAAAAAGAAAAAAAAAGATCGAAAACCACTGGTTTAGAGGACTGACCAAGATTGATGTCCGATAGGGACGGATGGCGAGAGAGAGAGAGAGAGAGAGAGAGAGAGAGAGAGAGAGAGAGAGAGGGGGGGAGGGAGGGAGGGAGGGGGGAGAGAGAGAGTCATGGGAATCCGTGCTGTCGGCACGCCTTCATGATGATGTCTGTAAATTTTCAGTATAGATATTGACAAAACCAGTTGTAGCAAAAAAAGGTCTACTTTATAGTAAACTAGCAGCGGCTACCCGGCGTCGCCTGAGTAGAGTTTTTTTTTTAAGTTAGTCCCTTATTACTGAATCGTAAGTTGAATCCTCGTGGGATGCTCCATTTAAATCCCTATGTAAAATAAATAGACCTTGCATTGATCCAGCTACTCTGAAAAGAAATGTTAATGTCTACTATCTAAAATATTAAATGAAAAAAAAAATCCATGCTGTTATCATTAAAATTTTATTTTTTTAATTATCTTCACGAATATAAATCAAATCTCAATTATTTTTGCTCAAAAAACCAAGCCCTGGTGATATTGAATGTGTATATATATTTACTTTGTCGTTGATGTTTTATTTTCGAAGTTTCCTCCGGATATACATATACACACAACTGCCCTTTATATATGTATAGATAAGTAAAAAAAGAAAAAAAAGAAAAGAAAAAATGAAAATATAATTTTGCAAATATTTATTTTCCATTTAATTAAACAATCTTACTACTTAAAGATATGCAGTTGTGAAATATGCAGATCGATAGATTTTTACCTTGTAATGAATCTATCGATCTCAATTTGCTCCTTTTACAAAAGACCTGATTTATTGGCTGACAATATGCGGAAACTGTTTCAACAGACGCAGCAACCGAAAATACACATGCATCTCTCTCTCTCTCTCTCTCTCTCTCTCTCTCTCTCTCTCTCTCTCTCTCTATCTATCTATCTATCTATCTATCTCTCTCTATCTCTCTATCTCTCTATCTATCTATATATATATATATATATATATATATATATCTTATTCACTTACCCTCCCCTCTCTCTCACACACAAACACACACTATTTTTCTCTCTCTTTCTCTCTCACTCTCTCTCTCTCCTCTCTCTCTCTCTCTCTCTCTCTCTCTCTCTCTCTATCTATCTATCTATCTATCTATCTCTTACTCACTTACCCCCTCTCTCACACACACACTCTTTCACACACTCTCTCTCTCTCTCTCTTTCTCTCTCACTCACTCCCCTCTCTCTCTCTCTCTCTCTCTATATATATATATATATATATATATATATATATCTTACTCACTTGCCCTCCCCCTCTCTCTCTTTTCACACACGCACACACACGCACTCTCTCTCATACACTTCTCTCTCTCTTTCTCTCTCTCACTCAATCCCCCTCTCTCTCTCTCTCTCTCTTCTCTCTCTCTCTCTCTCTCTCTCTCTCTCGATCTCTCGATCTCTCACTCACATTCTCTATCTTTCACTCCCTGTTCAATGCACCTTTTTTTTCTTCCTGAGTGCGTATCTGTGAAACGAGATGACAGAAAAAAATAACCCTGTTCAATGTTTCTCTGATGAGAAGTCATTACTGAACATAATCCTTTTATCTTCCTTTCTTCCCGCTTTTTCTTTCTTTCCTTCTTTTTACCTTCGTTTTTTTTATCGTTCAGCTTTCTCGTCTTTGTTGAAAGGATAAAGCTTATTTGCACCGCCTTCACTTTCATCTTAACAATGCAACCCAAGTTCACAACGTTTCGATCTGCAAGATGGTCCGACAGATTTTCGTGAAGTTCTGACGCATGTATTGTTGGCAAGACGCCCATAAACAATATGTTTGTAACAATTCTAAACGCTGCAAAATAATAATAAGTAGTAGTAGTAGTAGTAGCAGAAGCAGCAGCAGCAGCAGCAGCAGTAGATATCGTTGCAGTGGTGGGATGCTTTGCCTCGTAAAAGATAATCAATAGTTTCATTTCTACCGTTCCAAAGAATGAAAGCCATCCGCAGTGTGCAGAAAGTCGGCTAATGTTTTTTTAAAAAACGATCAGGTAAAGCTTATTCTTTTTGCAATCACAACTTTCATTCAATTCCATAGGCTTATTCGTCGTTGCCGGATACGTTTTTTTTTTTTTTTGTTAATCATCCAGGTAGGTGATGTTTTGCACATAATATCTACAAGCTTTGTCATAAATATTACAACTTCCGTCCAATGATACACGCAGATCCAGTTGTCTTCTTATACCAGAGATCGGTATTCGAGCTTAGTTAAAAGCTTATTAAATTATATTAAATTCTATACGGCTATTCATGGAGGCACGTGGTGTAATGGTATGAGTCATAGGAAATGGACTCGTCGACCCGAGTTCAAATCCTGGACGAAGCTGTTTGCATTTCACATAGCGCTAATACCCTTCGGAAGGTATGGGTAAATAGCTATGGGTAAATAGTAGAGCCGACTTGGCTCTTTAACCGTGACTAGGTAACCAGTCTAGGAGAAGGAAAACTCTGAATTCAAACCTGTTAAATTCCGCTTCAGAAATTGACTTTGTGTCACATCCTACTCGTGCGGGGTAGGGTTGATATATATATATATATATATATATATATATATATATATATATATATATATATATATATATATATATATATATATATGAAGATAGGAGGGAGGGAATAAATCCGACAGAATGTGGTAAGGATAAACGAAAAATGGACAAAAAGGAATAACTCAAACAAGTAGATGTAGGAGATATATTTCGTTCCGCGTTAAGCAGGACTTCATCAGTCAGTTTATTAAATCAGTGTACATTTGTATTTATAGAAGAGAAAGTGAGTGGGTGTGGGAGAGTTTGGTGACGAATTCAGGAGGAAGGTAATAGTTTGTGAGGATTTGGTTGGTCAGAGGACATCTATCATGGAAAGTGGAGGGGGAAAGATCAAAAGATTGGAATTTGTTCGGGGTGAGAAGATGAGGAGGTAGCTGGGTGCTTGTTGGGAGAGGGGTGATATATATATATATATATATATATATATATATATATATATATATATATATATATATATATATACGGTTATTCATCGTTCCCGTTTAGTTTTTTTATCATACATGCATCTATTTACTCAACCCCTCCACACGAGCAAGATGTGACCAAATGTCAATTTTTAAACGGAGTTTAACAGGTTTGAATTCAGAGTTTTTTCTTCTCATAGACCGGTTGCCATACCAAATTTAAACAACCCAATCTGCCATGCTATTTATCCATAGCAGGAGGTAAAAGAATTGTTGGAATCATACTCTTCTCAAAGGTATTAGCGCAAAGTGAAACGCAAATAAAGTCGTCAATGATTTGAACTCCGGTCGCTGTGTCCATTTCTTATGACGATAACCATTACGCTACAAACGAAAAGTAGGCAAAGATGTTTTGCACATAATATCTACAAACTTTGTTAAAAATATTTCAACTTCCGTTTAATGTTACACATAGATCCAGTTGTGCCAAGTGTTGGTGTTCAAATCTTAATTAAAAGCAGAGGAAATTTGATTTTCTAACATCGGCGCAACATAACATTCATTTCTCTCCATTTCTTTTTGTGTTGTATGAAAGTAAATTTATAAAATACCAAGTGCATCTTTTTGTTTAACGACACAAGAGAGACATACAAAATTATAAACATTTTTTTATGAATTATTTGGAATAATGCATAAAGAATGCAATAAATTTAATTCGCTTGATTAAATTAAAATGAAAAGCAGCAAATCTAATTTCTGGAGATGCAAAGACAACGGAAAAGAAAATGGAGGACCCAAAACGAGGCTTAAAAAATTACAAAGGCAGAAATAATGATGACTGCTGTGTTCTTTTACTCGACAAAGGCAGGTAAAGAAAAAAGCACAAGATACATAGGAATAAATCAAAGGGAGAAACGATCTCACTTTTAAAAATTTTGATAAAATTTGATAAAATTTTTTCATCATAAACTTTTTCAGAAATATTAACACCGAGAGTTGTTGTTGTTGTTGTTCGCCGGTGGTCCACTGGAGACTGAGTGACAGTAAGTTTCTCGGGTCCCCAGGACTCTTCTGAGTATTCCAGCCGATCTCAATAATACTGTAATCTGAATGGTCTCGATTCTTCCTCTGATTTCCAGTTCATCCAGACTCTTTTCCAGACTCCTGGAGACCATTCATAGAGCACCTAATACAATTGGCACGATCTTTACCTTCATGTTCCACAGTTTTCTTAGTTCTCTGGCAAGGTCCAAGTATTTGTCTATCTTTTTGCTTTCTTTCACTTTTACTTGGTGATCAACCGGAACAGCAAAATCCACGAGATGACAAGTTCTCTTTTTAGTAATCCGTCTGTACCTCAAAGTCCCAGAGAATTTTGTGCGTCTCATTCTCCAGAACAGATTCCGGTATTATTATTATTATTATTATTATTATTATTATTATTATTATTCAGTGAGTTTTCACTTGGGTAATATATGGTGTTTACCAAATCATCGGATGAGAGAAAGTCACCTGAATGAGAGAAAGTCACCTGAAGAAAAATAGCTAAGTAATATCAGTGGTAAAATTGGTGGTTGTAATGACTCGCAAATTAGATTTTCCACTTATCATTATTTTAGGGTGATTAATTTCATGAGGTTAGAAGATTATTTTTAAAAATGAATAATCTTACAGTTTATGGTAATAAGATGCACCGGATCTTTGCAAAATATTAAATTTAGAATGAATATATGATTCTAAATTATCTCTATGACGAGTGAAAGAAAAACTTTGGTCAAAAATGAAAGCTATGAAGAGGTGGGGCACTGATATGTGACACCAAGGTTAAACGACAGGAGCAGACGCATATATAACAAACACAACTGTGTTGTCAATAGCCGCACGAACAGTTTCCCTTCGTCCTTACTTTTGGGATTATCCTCGTACAAGTGTTACATAATTATTAGTGACCTAATATTTATGTGCAATAGTGTAGAAATCAAAATGGCTTGCAGTCCACGGCCTTGAAGGATTTGAATGACAAGGCTTGACCTGTCCTGATCCTTCCTTCCGGTGGATACCGTGAGAATCGGTGGAGAAGACCCTCTTCCGGTTTAGATTAGAAATAGATTTTAGTCAGTCGGCGAGAAACCACGACGGTGGTGAGTCGTGTTATACACGCTCAGACTCGATCTGCGCAGGTAGTCTGGTGGAGGATTTCGAGAATAAAATATGATCAAAGTAAATCGAAGTATTGTGTTATTATCTAAAAACTAACAATGACACAGGGCTTCTGATAAAGAGTAATTCCCAATGGAAGACCAGACACGAAGTCCCCAAGAGAAGTCAAGACGTTAGAAGAGACCTAGAAGAACTTAAAATGTCAGAAGAACAGAAGAAGAAGAAGTAAGAAAGAAGTAATGAGAAGGGTATGCAACACAAGCCCAGAATATAAAATGATTGTTCTTGTGAAGTTTTAACCCAATTTTTCTCATTTCCTGTCCAGTTACTACATCGACGATGACCCAACAACAGATAAACCAACGACCGATGACCCACCGACCGATGACCCAATGACCGATGACCCAACGACCGGCCCTTGTGGATATTTATAAATCCTAGGACTACAATGTTAACTATCTTTATGAACCCGTTACATTGAGTGCCATCAACAAACGAATACATCAATCATAATTGTATTAAAGATAACCAGTTTCTGTCTCAATTAACACTCGTTTTTTTTCTTTTATTGTACAAATATATTAATCGGCTGAATTTTTAAAAAATCTTTGATAAATCAGAAAAAAATTAAACCGGTTTTCTTATTTGCAATTTGGATCTATGAAAAGTAACCAAGAAGCAAATAAATTACAAGCGAAATTCATGTTCAATTTTCTGTTTTTTTTTTTTATAAATTTGACGAACGTTGCTTTTAATGCAAAGCGTCATCATCACCATCATCATCATCATCATCATCATGTCACGCTGACAGCACGGATTCCTATCTCTCTCTCTCTCTCTCTCTCTCTCTCTCTCTCTCTCTCTCTCTCACACACACACACACACACACACACACACACACCCAAAGAGACAACATCCGTCCCTATCTGTTATCGCTTCTGGCAAGTCCTGCTGACGACATCCTGTATCCGCACAATGTGAGCCTTTGCTGGTCGGTCCGCTCTGGCGTGTTTATATATTTAGTAATCCACAGGAGAAACTTACTTATGAATGCAGTACCAAGAATGTCTTGGATATCTTATATGGTAAGGGAAGCGCGTGGTGTAATGGTTAAAGTCATGGGAAATGGACTCGTCGCCCCGAGTTCAATTCTTGGATGTGGTAATTGCATTTCACTTAGCGCTAATACCTTGGGAAAGGTATGAATCTTACTCTCCCTCCAACTATGGATAAATAGTAGGGCAGACTGGGCTCTGTAACCTTGGTTAGGTAACCGGTCTAGGAGAAGGAAAACTCTGAATTCAAACCTGTTGAACTCCGCTTAAGAAATTGACCTTGTGTCACATCCTGCTCGTGTGGAGGGGTTGGTAAATATTTATATGGTTTGGAAATGGGAGGCAAGTGTTTATACACCTATCGTTTTATAGGTTGCTTTTTCCAGGATTTATTCAAGACAGCACACAGCATCCTTGTGTAACTCCCATCTAACTTTTTTGTTTCCAATAGTTTCGTAAAAGTTCAATTGTCTTCCCTTGAATTTTGGACGTGTCTACACACGTCACATTCCCTTGGTTACTTAATCTTCCTCTTTTTATGTCGTTTAAGGGAAAAGCAGTGATTTGTAACCTTTGTTTGTTAGACAGATTAAAGCCCTTTGTCTCCAACTCCAGTGAGATATGTTATTTCACCTCACTATGAAAACAATCATAGACAAGTAAGACTTCACAATTCTGGTTACAATCCTTTCACACTGCCTGTTCGTGGAGCAATATGTACAATTGATTTTTTGGGGACACGTTGCTAATTATTGCAACACTTTTATTATATTTACATATATGTGACTATTAAATGTTATATGTATTGTTCATATGAGTTTGACTCGTTTTTTTGTTTTTTTTCAATTCTGTTTATTCAATGTTAGCGTTTATTATAATATCAATAGATACACTAATACTAATCTTGGAACCTAGTGACTAATTATCATTCCTAGCACTAAATAGCCAATAAAGTCTAATCAGTATATTTCATTATCAAAATGGAGATTGTGTGTTTGTCTGTCTGTAACCGAAACTATATCACGACTCAAGTCACATTCCCCCTTGTTATTTACGTCACATTCTCCATGATTTTATTTTCATTTAACCTCAATTATTGATAAAATTGTTTTACATTATTAATACTGATGGCCATATCTACATACTAATAGCATGCAATTGTATTAATATATACAACAAAATAGCGTTTTACAATGTAAATGAGAATGGTAATTTGCATATTGATAATAAAAATTTGATTTTAATAGGTATGTGTTTAGTATTATTTATTTCATTGATTGATTTTAATTGTTTGATTTTATCTTAATGAATATGAGCAAAAATCTCGGGGTTATATCTTAAAAGAAATCCATTAACAAGAAGAAATAACTGTAATTTTATTCTTTACTTCCTATTTTAACTAAATATTTAAATTAGGAAAATTTACCAATAAAATACGGGAGTGATGGAAGAGTAAGTTTCAGTTTTTCGATTTTTCGGTTTTGCCCTCCTCTGTTTGAAATCTTTTTATCGGCATTGTTATTTAGTTTCATTAGCCTTTCTAATTTAATACATTTTATTACATTAAAACTTAAATACTTGCATCTGGAGGGTGCATATATTTGCTAGTTCTAATAATGGTATAAAAGTATCAGGTAAATAATGTGAAAAGATACTTGCAATAATGTTCCTGTAATGTTTATATAATATGCTGAATTCAATTGACATTATTTTCTTAATGGTATCTTTGGACAAAGAGGCTCTTTTCTCGTTAGTCAAACTACTTTGAAAGCTCCCCCTCATCCTCCTCCTCCTCCTCATCCTCCCCCAGTATTCCTCCGTTCTACTCATTTAGTAAAATGACCACGGGTATTTAAAAAATATGGATTGAGTATTCGTTTAATTCTTTCTTTCGTCGTTATAAACACCTTTCAGTTGAATGTCCTTTTTTAAGAGAAAATTTGAGACTATACATTCAGACAGGAAATGCCATTTTGTAACGGAGAACAATTTAATAATGAAAAAGATTCAATAAAGATAGGAAAAGAAATGGATGAAAAGAAATATCGAATCTAAGAATGGCAGGGTGGTGGTGTTGGTGTTGGAGGGTGGGTGGGGAGAGAGCTGTCACAGATGGAAATATTTATCGTGTGTTTTAATCAATAATTACTGAAGCGCAGAACTCAGAGTAATACTCATTTAGAATTGGACAGGCTTAATTTATAAATGGTTAAACGGACTAGACTGAAGCATCGCAGGGAAGATGAACGAAAGTCTGATGTTGTAATCTACTTAACAGATCAAACTAAATATACACTAAGAAAGTTCAAACAGTTTCTGTCAAGAAATAGTCAAATGACAACCAGCGAGTTGATATTGCTTTTTACACAGGATATTGAACAGCAGTTAAAGCAAAAATAGCTGTCATTTTAATAACACGAATGAGTTCTTTTGTTTTTTTTTCATTGGTTATTTTGTTGCTGTTATTTTTTTTTATTTTATATTTTTTTAATAAGGAGATACAAGAGACAATTGAATGTATATTAATGTTCAAAAAGACGAAAGAATCGAAATAGCTCTATTTTAACAGAAAGAAAATTCCTTAAAAAGGTTGTGTTCAATCTTGGAACTCTTTTCATATTTGGCATAAGTCAAAAAAAAAAAAAAAGAATTAAAGAATATTTTCACGGGCATAGAATTATACAGTGCGTGTGACGTCACTTTTTGCCTATGGTAACATAATTAATAAACATTTGAATAAACTGTCATATATTACCTAAAAATGAGAATGGAATCTCTGTTTTTCCTATAAATCCTGTCTGATGAAACCTCAGAGAGAAGAAATAACGAGATATTAAGGGACTTGTTAATTCAACCTAGCAATTACTAATTTTTCTGTTCACCTTGTATCTTTGCTTTAACTATCCTTAATACTCGCTATGTTTCTTCATGTATGATACAACATACACTTTTTAATTCACAATAGGACAACTAAGACAGTTACTTTTCATTTTATCACACACACACACACACACATATATATATATATATATATATATATGTTGTGTGCTATTGGGAGATGTAATGTTATTTTTTCTACTATGTATTTTAAATGCCTTTTTTTAGCACGGTAATATGAAATTTAGAGGGTATTGTAGTTTAAGAAAAGACTTTTCGATGATATTAAATTCTTCATCTAAATGTTTCTTATTGCATATCCTAAGTGCTCTCAGAAAGAAACCTATTATGATACCACTTTTTATCTTAGTTGAATTTACTCATGAACTTGAACATAACCACACCCTACCATTTTTAGACACACTTATTATAAACAATAACAACACTTTAGAATTCAAAGTTTATCATAAGATATATATATATATATATATATATATATATATATATATATATATAATATATATATATATATATATATATATGTGTGTGTGTGTGTGTGTGTGTGTGTGTCTGTGTGTGTGTCAGCTGCTATCTACACTTTCAAACTACCACCAATGGTCAACTGGTTCACTCGTGACATCACCCGCACATGATGAACACGTCCACTTAAAAATGACTTGAGCACAGAATTATCTAACACTCCACAAGACAGATGTATCCGCGAACTCGACCATAACCAAAGATGGTTAAATATACCTGAACTCGAACAACACATACAGATATTTTGGGCAGTTTTTTTTAACTGTCTATAAGCACGGTTGTGACTTATCGTTCGCCAATAATTAAAAAAAAAAGAAAGAAAAAAAAGGCTGAAATAAAAAGCTAAATACTAAATCTTTGTCATTTTCACTAATATAGATATACAAGACTCTTATATATATATATATATATATATATATATATATATATATGTGTGTGTGTGTGTGTGTGTGTGTGTGTGTGTGTGTTTGGGCAACATTCTTTCATTTATACATGTAGAATTAAACAAAAGGCATATCTCCTGTTTAACAATTTTATTTTTGATCTTTTCTAATTTTCACCCAAAGAAAATTATAAAAGATCAAAAATAAAATTGTTAAACAGGAGATGTGCCTTTTGTTTAATTCTACATATATGTATATATATATATAATATATATATATATATATATATATATATATGAGAATAAATAATATATATATATATATATATATATATATATATATATATATATATATATATATATATATAATTTGTAAGAATGGTCATTTAGAAGACATGAAGAGATTACAAAAAATATTTTCTAAATGATAAAAATAATTCCGAAAATCCAGTGCAAACAGAAAATATCTCATCGTTCAAATCAGTCGGACTCGTCCTAATTTGTGATTTCAAATTCAATTGTTCAGAATGAATAGTGTACATATTTATGGCCAGTTAGAATCCCTCATTTAAATTTCTTGTTAAATCGTGATTCACTGCGCAAGCATTACTCTCTCTCTCTCTCTCTCTCTCTCTCTCTCTCTCTCTCTCTCTCTCTCTCTCTTTCTGTATATATATATATATATATATATATATATATATATATTCCTTCTTTTTTCTTGTTAAACTTGAAACGACGACGATTTGCCATCGCTTAAGCTGGAAGGTATTTTGCTCGATTTTTTTCCTTTCTCTCTTGGTATTACGTCATCATTTCTCCGTCAAGCTTTGTCATGTACAACGCCAAGTGCGCGTGCACTTTTCGGTGAATGATGCAAAGGATTACCTTGATCCAATGCTATCTGCTGCTTCATCTTGCTCACCCTTATTATTCATTATTTCTATCGGCAAAGCCTAAGAAAAGAAATATATATATATATATATATATATATATATATATATGTGTGTGTGTGTGTGTGATAATCATTGATTAAAAATCATTGAAACATTCTGATGAAGAAAGAAACGCATACATGACGCAAAAATTATTGAAATTGAATTCAATGTTATTTTTTTGTAAGGAATTAAAAGATTGAAAAATAAAAATGAATTTCAAGTTAAAAAAAAATTTAAAGAAACAAAGGAAGAAAAAAAAATACACTTGCACATGTTAAAATTTGGTTTCAATGGAAATATTACAGTAGATATTTATTAAACATGGTATATATATTATAAATAAATAATATATATTTACCAACCCCTCCTCACGAGCAGGATGCGACACAAGGTCAATTACTTAAGCGGAGTTTAACAGGTTTCAATTCAGAGTTTTCCTTCTCTTAGTCTGGTTACCCACCTAAGGTTAAAAAGCCCAGCCTGTCCTACTATTTACCCATAGCTGGAGGGAGAGTAATTGGATGTATACCTTTCCAAAGGGTATTACAATATTTTTATAAAAAAAAAAAATGTTTAAATAAAAAATTTTTTTTAAATTAAGTACCCATCAAGAATGAATAAAACAAAGCGACTTCGGCATAAAATGACCCAATGGTTTGACATGCCGTAAAATCTAACCAAACAATCAGCACAACTTGATTATGATGATGATGATGATGATGGCTAATTTTATCTTATTAAAATTCAAAATGTGTCCGAGTGTTTTAATCACTTTGTAAATCTGCTTTAAAATAATAATACGTGTGCCACTGTATAAGTGTGTCTTATAATATAATAAATATTGATAATATTTTTTTTCATCATGTCGCGCTGTTAGCACGGATATCCATGACAATCTCTCTCCGTCCGTCCCGATCACTCATCATTCTCGGGAGGTCCTCTATGTAGCATCCTGTATCCGCACAGAGTTGGTCAATGTACATCTTTGTTGGTCGGCCCACACTGGCGTGCCCATGTGATGGCTTCCACAGGAGGACGTCACTTATGAGTTCGTCCTTGCTTCTCCAGCAGTGTCCATCCGTCCGAGTAAGACGGACAAGACACGCAGGATATTGATAATATAGTCTGCTATATTTATAAGTAAATAGCGCTCAATATATATATATATATATATATATATATATATA
>CM042146.1:78572705-78590205 GCA_023376005.1 Doryteuthis pealeii | reverse complement strand
GTGCTACTCACGCGCTGAGTTGGCGAGACCCGGTATCGAACCAAGAATTAGAATAGATAGATAAATTAAATTAAATTAAAGGTGTCACAATCTGTTATGGTCAAGTACAAGTTCCCGTCCGATCATCGAAGTTAAGTGGATTGGTGCCACTGTAGGGCTGCACCATTTGAGACCATTTTGACATATGAAGTGGAGCGCCACACCTACCACCAGCTCCACACTTTACCGCACAGATCCCTGTGCTACTCATACACTGATTGGTGAGGACCGGTATCGAGCCCGGAGCCTTGTGGTTCCTAGTCCGGTGCTCTATCGACTAAGCTAAAATGGCAATGTAGAAGTGGGAAATCCGTGGTCGAAATTCGTAGAAGTGAATTCAAAACTAATTTGAATAAAATCCTAACCTGAAAATCATCTTCTCTTCTGAATCTGTTTTGTCTTTCTTATTCTTTGAATTGTTTCATCAAATTTTGCTTTCTTTATTTCCATCATTCTCTTCATGTAGCCGTTACTTTTAAAACAACAATGGAAAACAATCTTGTTATCACCTTTGTTCTATTTTCTTTTTTGCTTTGCCAATAGTTGTACTACAACAAGATCCTTCCTGTAAACTAACAAAGAAATGCCTGTCAGAGAAGAAGAAGAAGATAATAAAAGCAGATGCTCCACCGAGTCGCTATAAAAGTGTGCACCAGTTGACATGAAAATTTGTTATAAGAGGTTCACACTTATTTAAAATGTCATTATTTCTTAATATCACGTTTATTTAAATAATCTTAATATCATAATCGGTGTAGTGAGATCCTACAAGACACAGAATATGATTCTAGTACAGAGTCCGAGTGATTTTGTTGAGTTTAATGTTGCCTATAAACTTGTATACACATTAAATCGTGATATTTCAGTATAAAAACTGCTGGGTTTACGCAGCAAAAAATCTAAGAAAAAAAACATTAAATTTCTAAATTAAATTTTTCCCTAATATTCTTCGACATTGCAACTGAAACATTTAAGATTTTGCTTTACAATTATCATCAAACATTTGAACCCGAGTTGCCTGTATTTGTAAAAACACAGAAAAGAAATATATATAGGCATAAAAGAAGTCCCCTGGAAGCAAAGTAGCTACACGCACAAAGCATTTAACAATAAGAAATATGAACACAGTACAACACTTTCTAGACACATTTGGGGCCTAAAAAATCAAACCAAAAGACATAAACATAACTTGAAAACTAAAAAAAAAACACCAACTTTCAACACCTCAAAAACTGTACCCTTTACTTAGAAGAAAAAATAGGTATAACCCTCTTCAAATTCATAAACAAATAATCAGAACTTATATCCAAATGTAAACACAAAAACAAATTCCTTCTAAGCCAATTAAATAACGGCGCAATGTAAATAAGAACTCCCTACCCAGAATGACCCCAAAACTAAACAAACATTACCAGAATGACCCCAAAATTTAATCACTCTTCCCATCATGTCCGACACAACAATATATATAGGGGCACCCACCACATGCGTTCACTTGGTCCAATGATCACACAAGTCAGAAACTGACAGTTGATAAGCACCGCTAACTACGCTATCTTAATTGTGATATATATATATATATATATATATATATATATATATATATATATATATATATATATGCCCTATCACTAATATTGATCACACTTTATTTATTGACATTAAAAACTATATTATCAATATATATATATATATATATATATATATATATGGAGAAAAGTAGACAAACACGAGATGTTATGGAAACTTGATGTTTATTGTCGACGATGCAACGTTTCGGTCTCTTATTAGACCATCTTCAGGACTTGGATATAGTTCTTACTCCAATGTTCGTGTGTAAATTGTATGGTAGGTTCAATGTTGTTCAGTCTGTTTGTGATTTCGGTGATGTTTATTTCGCTCGGGTATATGATTAGTGTGTCGTCAATATATTGGAAGTACTGGGAGTCTTTGGGGATTATGTATTTAAAAGGTCCTGCTTCTAAAAACTCTAGATATAAACATGCGAGGAGTCCGCTAAGTGGTGACTCCATGGGTAAACCAAATTTTTGTTTGTAAAAGATGTTGTTATGTTGAAAATAGCAGTGGGATGGCATAGTCTACATATTTTGATTATTTTCTGATATATATATATATATAAATTTTTCAGCCAATGAACTTTGCAGACATTCCTCTAAAGTCTGTATGACATGGGAAGTAATGATTCACACTGGCCTATGATGTATTGGCAAAAGTTTTGATTTCAGATTTATTGTTCTCCTAGACTGGTTTCTTACTCAAGGCTAGAGAGAAAATTTGTAAATATTACGATGCTTATTTACATCATTCCAAAAAATATTATAGACTGAATAAAAAGAAGAAAATATCCATGTGAGAAACAAATGAGAGAAAAAGAAACAGTTGGAAGAGTGTTACAATAAATGATTAGACTGTAAGCAAATGGGAAGAGATAGGAAATAGTTGGATATGATAAAGGGAGATAAGAAGTGAGAAAACTTTGGGAATCAATTTCGTGAATGGTGTACGGTGTTGAGTACTCTATTTGTAACTTTCATAACGAATGACTTGTTAATCAGGAAATTAAGATTTTCTCGGGCCATATGACCTTTAGGCACCCCTTTTTAATCTCGATTAAGAAAAGACATGTTTTTCATTTACACCGTCAATATCCGGTTGTTTTAACATACAATTTTTAGATTTTTTTAAATTAAAAACTAACCCTAACCCTAACCCCTAACCCTAACCCCTAACAAACAACCGGATATTGACGTTGTAAATGAAAAACATGTCCTTTCTTAATCGAGATCAAAAAGGGGTGCCTAAAGGTAATATGGTTCATTTTCTCCAATAAGAAAATATATTGTAAATGATTTGGCTGGGATACAGGATAGTAGTAGTAGTAGTAGTAGTAGTAGTAGTAGTAGTAAATGGGATTTTATTATTTCATCATTAAAACTTTGAATACTCTTTTTAAGTTAGGTTTGGTTTGGTTTCTTTATTTAATGACATATCCAACTTCATGGGTTATTTAATGCCAAAACCATCCATGTGGAAGAACAGTAGAGGTAATATTTAACCCCTAGCTTGGGGATCAGGTAATTATGAACTTTAGTTGGCCAAATTCCTAGCATAAAATTGTGCGTGCGCATTATCTCCCTTAACAAATTTGCTTGTATAGTTTTTCTTATGAGATTTTCTTAAACAATTGAATGAACAAAAATACATTTTATTCTTATCGACACATTTTTGTTCGTTTGTTTGAGAAATAAAATTTCTATTTCTGAAACAAACAACTGTCTTATCAACATATTTTTGTTTGCTTGGGAAATAAAAATGTTATTTCTCAAACAAATAAACAAAAATGTGTCGATAAGAATGAAATGTACTTTTATTCATTCAATTGTTTAAGAAAATCTCATAATTTATTAAGGGAGATAATGCGCACGCACAATTTTATGCTAGGAATTTGGCCAACTAAAGTTCATAATTACCCCTTTCCAAAGGATATTAGTCCGAAAGTGAACGTAATGGGGCTTGACTAGAGTTCGAACTTGCTTAATACGATGTCAAAGTCCAGTACGTTAGCCACTATGCCACGGTAACTGTCCCCTTTTAAGTTAAGACTTGTGTGAATCCTAATTAGGATCGCAATAATAATGTTGTCTTCTTCAAAGCTTTGATACCTTTTAACTCCCCTTATCTATCAACCTGTAATCTGTACATGTTACTAATGCTTTGTCTTATTATTCCATTATCACCTACTTTTTTATTTTTTCTTGCTATTTCTTTTCATTTACCTTTTATTCCTATTATATATATATATATATATATATATATATATATATTGGGAGATTATGTGCTTAATTGAAATAATTAATGATTCAATTAACATATCTTCCCAAAATTGTCGGCTACATTCAATGATTGTTTGTCACTTCATATGTCGTGCTGTAAGTCAACAAAAAGTGCGATATACATATCAGTTTAAAATAAACGAGAAATTGGGATAAGCCTGCTAGTGTAATGTTAGAGTCCCCGGCTGTCAGCCTGCAGGTAGGGTTCGAATCACGCACAAACTGTCTATAACTTGCTGGTGAGGCCTAATATTTTGAAATGTACAACAAGATTGACTTTTTCTCATATTTGTTTATTACATTTAAACCGATATGCACACCTAATTCATTTAATATATAACAAAAATAATTTTTAAATTAGGTATGATTCAAATTAAGCACAAATTCCCAAAAATTGCGGCTATGCCATCTCAAACAACCTTCACACACACACACACACACACACACACACACACACACACATAATATAATATATATATATATATATATATATAATTTGCTTTTGAAGCATTTGAAGTAAAGTATATTATTTATATTTTTGAAGGCAATTACAATGCGTATATCGTATAAAATTCGATAATTATTGAAAATAATCATAACAAGCAAACTCGGCGTAACACGTGCGACGTATGGAACACCGTACAGTTGTTTCAACCTTATTAGGTCTCATTAGGTATACACTACTGATGAGACCTAATAAGGCTGAAACAGCTGTACGGTGTTCCACACGTCGATCCCGCAAAAATATTTGTTTTGAAGCTATTCAAAATGACACCAAATCAAACAGAGGCCTCTGATAATGTTCATCCTGAAAATTCTCTACAGCAATAGGGCAGTGTCCTTTTGAGAATATCGACAAGTCCAAGCTTTTTTGGTGACTGAGAAGGGCAAACCAATAGAAATTTACAGGAGAAGTTTATTGCGTACGGTTAAGCAAGTTTTATTCGAAAAGATGTTTACAATCATAGGTTTGCCACTACGAACCTGAGTTGAAAAGACTGTCCATCGAGTGAAACCACACTGACTCTCCGGTAAATAAAAGTTTCCGCACAGCGCTCTGTAAAAATGATGCTGATAATCTTCTGGGACATGAAAGGACCCAATCGATATTGATTCATTGAAAAGGTGCAATTTTAAACAGACAAGGTGTAAAGTTTTGAAAATAATATGACGTAAAAACTACATATATTAAAAATAAATTAAATAACGACGTAAACTGAAAAAGAAAGCAATTATTTCAGGCTATTTTAACAGCAAAACTTTGCCAAAAAATACCTGGAAAAATCCAAGGTTCATTTTAAAAAGAGCATACATTGGAAATGAGGCTTGATTATTTGGATTATTCGGACTATTGTCCTCATCTTTATTGTTATCAACACAACGTTTCGGCCGAAGTGCCCTCAGGAATTTCTTGTCGGACTCGGGAAACTTCTCGAACTCGAGAGCCTTCTCTTTGAACTTGGAATCTTCTTCTCGAACTCAGAAGCCTTCATGTGGTAATCGGGAACTTCGAACGAACCTTTATTCAGTCCACTGGGGTAGTCTGTTATCATTCCGTTAACCATGACCGGGTACATGTGCTAAGCTGTGTTAATTATTTTATGTTACTGTCGCCCTTGGACAGGATTGGTCCGAATGGTCATATGACACAACAGATATAGGTGTTTAAGTGTATACAATTTTAAGTGGCAGTTATCTCTGGGCTGCAGGTTCAATCCTGCCCAATGGCGACAGTAACATAGAATAATTTAGAGACTGGATTTTATTTCGAAACTCCAAGGGTATATTCATGGTATGTTCCCTTGAAAATGTATGTAATATTTAGAATTAAAGTTTATGTTTTTAGGTGTTCTTTGTGTGTGTGTGTGTGTGTGTGTGTGTGTGTGTGTGTGTGTGTGTGTGTGTGTGTGTTCCGAACCCCTGATAGAGCTCTCTGGAGAAAAAGCAGTGTGTGTGTGTGAGTATATACTGTGTGTGTGTGTGTGTGTGTTTTGTTTTGTTTTTTTTGTTTTTAGACATAATAACTACTTCATATAACCTGTCTATGAAGTGGATAAATCAAGTTACCAAGCGTTTCCCGAGTATTTCCAGATTATTACTGTCGTCCGAAAAAGAGAGTTAAATTCACAAACTGTTTATAGTATTTGTATTATAAACACAAACTGTAGGGAAGAACTGTATATTCATCATTCATTAGTTATCTCCCTTGATAAACGATAATCATCGGGGGTTGTACGACCACAGACCCACGCAATTATCATTAAGTAGCAAATTAGATTATTCTTTAAGTTAAAGTTTTTCTAAATCCATTGCGCTAATATAATTCAACCTACAATGAGCCACTTTTACTGTATTACGGTAACAACCAAAGGAAAATTTGATAATTACAACAGAGATAATGACTTGAAAATAGAATTCGATCGAAACTGTCGCTGCCCTAGTTTGTATTATATACAAAGTGATTTTGTATTTGTTCTTTGGGTTGGCTGGGGGGGGGGCTTGTCGGTGATTAACCTAATTTGATAAGTTAGAGGTAAGCAAACGCGCCTGTTACTTATCTATATTTTCCCAGTAAGAAATATTTAATGCTTTACCTTCACTAAGCAACAACAGAAGAAGTTTGATACGAAAAGACGCGCACACCTACAGCACACACACACACACACACACATACACACACGCACATACACACATACACACACACTCACACACACACCCTGGGAAGCATACTTCTAATCATCACACACATACACACACATGAACACATACTCACACACATACACTGAGAAGCATACTTCTAATCATTGCACATGCACACACACACACACACACACACACACACACATGAATATATACTCTCACACACACACACACACACGAACACACACGCACGAACACATACACACATTCGGCCACACACGCACACACACACACACACACACTGAGAACCATACTTCTAATCATCACACACACATTCATACAATCACACACCACACACGAACACATACACACAATTTCAGTCACACACACACACACACACACACACTCACACACACTGAGGAGCATACTTATAATCATCACTCACACACACACACACACCCACACCCACACTCACACTCTCACACACTTACACACACACACATACGCACTGAGGAGCATACTAATAATCATCACTCACACACACACACTCACACTCACACACACTGAGAAGCATACTTATAATCATCACACACACACACTCACACTCAGACTCTGACACACTTATACACACACACACACTCACACACACTGAGAAGCATACTTATAATCATCACTCACACTCACACTCACACTTACACACACAGACACACGCACACACACATACACATTGACAAGCATACTTCTATCATCACTCTCTCTCTCACACACTCACACACACTTACACACACACACACACACACACACACGCACGCACATACACATACACACTGACAAGCATACTTCTAATCATATATCCACAGACGAATACAAATCAAAATATTAACGTGGACAAACAGAAACTGAAGAAACTGTCGCTTTTATTAACATTGAAATAATATTTTTAGAATTTGCTTTATTAAAAGCTGCGTGAAGTTTTTTGGTGCCGGGAAGAAAAATGTCGTGACAAATGGAAATTCTGTAAAAGATATTCCAAAGGAGCTAATAACAAATTCCAGTTGCACCTGATCACCTTTTGTCTTGCCAAAGAAATCACTCAGCTGCTCATTGTCCCTACGGATTTGGTGGAGAAACACTTTGTCTTTTTTCTTTTTACAATTATTGTCCTCTTTAACAGCAGGAGAAGACTCTTCTTCATAAGGTTGAACTCACATGAGCTTTTGTCACTTGAGAACAGTCCGTTAAACCAACAACAGACGGGACTTCACTTTTTACTGACCTCCTTTTGCTTTCTTTTCTTTTTTTTTTCTTTTCTTTCTTTTTTTGTATGTATCTATACGAGAAAGATTTATGGCCATTATACATATAATAGATCTTTTCTTTCTGTTAGTAATGATCAACTTAAACACTGACTATTGACAATACCTTTCTTTCTGTTTTCAGTATATTTGTCAATAAAGAAAATATACGAGGATCATTCAATACATAAAGGGAATTCTTTTTTTTTTAAGCAAAATATTTTTTTTCAGGATTTTTTTTAACATAAATATAAGTAAAAGTAAGTAAAGTCGTCGGGGCGGCCTAAAGTCGGTATCAGTCAGTCAGCGAGGGAGTCTAACCCCTTTTCAATAGCGCTAGACCAAGGAGATTGTTTTTGGCGTCTGAGGTGGAGCGCCACGCCTACCATCAGCTCCTCACTTTATCGCACAGATCCCTGTGCTACTCATACGCTGAGTTGGCGAGGACAGGTATCGAACTAGGAACCTTGTGGTTTCTAGCCGAACGCTCTACCGACTGAGCTAACCCGGCCCAAATATAAACTCTGCATTATTTGGAATTAGTTAATAGCAAAAATTATTTTAATCTCGCATAAATATTTATTTTGGGGCTATTCAAAATGGCGTCAAATCAAACAGTGTTCCAGGCTTGAACAGAGGTCTGCCATCATATATTTGGCGGCTGAGAAGTGCAAACCATGTGAAATGCACAGAAGAATGTGTGGTGTATACAGAGAAGCATGTTTTAGTCAAAAAATGTTTACAAATGAACTACACATGGGTTTTTCACAACGAGCTTGAATCAATCAGACATTACATGGAGTAGAAACTCACTGACTCTCCGTTAAAGAAAAAAAATTCCGGGCGCAGCTGTAAGTAAAGATAATCATTCTGGGATATGAAAAGACCCATCGATATTCATTGCTTTAAAAAGATGCAACTGTAAACAGGGTTTCCTACTGCTTAAGGTCTTAGGCAAAATTCACCTTATTTATTGAATGACCCTCACATTTTACAATAGATACAAGGTGTGTCAAAAAAGTATCGAGATTTGTTGTACTTTTTGACACACCTTGCATTCTGAAAAAAAAATAACGTTCAATTCATTCTTCATTTCTAACTTGGTACATACAGCTTTTAAAATGGTACTTTTTTGACACACTTTGTATTCTGAAAAAAAAAAAGAAAATGGAACGTTATTTTTTTTTTTTTCAGAATACAAGTTGTGTCAAAAAGTACAAAAAATGTCGATACTTTTTTGACACACCTTGTATGTATGGCAAACTCGAGTTTCATCCGATCTCACATATCATGCGATCCCATAATATTAGACAAAATATTTAGGTCTCAGAAAGTCGAGTCCATACGATATTAGTAATGGACTTACATAATACATATTATAGATTTATTCACTCAATAACGCTTGTCTTAATTATGCACCATTGTCAGTCATTCTGATTTTCAGTGTACAACATACGGATTAAGAGTTCATGTTGAATACTGAAATATTCAATTTAAATTATTTTCAAAATTTAGAGTTTATTCACGAAAGATTTAGTGCTTAATCATGAGAGTTTTCTTACGGCTATAAATATTTAGTTTGTTAATGTAAAAAAATAAAAAATAAAATAAGGCTAAGCAGGGGATAAATGGAGTATGGGTAAAGTTAGTGGGCGGTAATCATCATCATCATCATCATCATGTCGCGCAAGTAGCTCGGATATCCATGACAATCTCTCGCCAACCTTCCCTATCACTCGTTGGCCCTGGGAGGTCCTCTGTGCAGCACCCAGCATCCTCGCATAGTTTGTCAATGTAAGTCCTTAGTGGGCGTCCTACGTTAGCATGTCCATGCGTTGGCTTCCACAGGAGAACGTCGCACCCCACAAGGAAGCAACTATATGGTCACCTGCCCCCCATCTCACAAACTATCCGGGTGAGACGGACTAAGCATGCAGGACACTGCTGGAGAAGTGGGGACGAGCTCATAAGCGACATTCTCCTGTGTGCGGTAATAAAAGAAGTCAAAAGTTTATATCTGGCTTAACAGAAATCATAGATCAAATTACAATCATAATAATTGTTTCAGTTTTCCCTTGACTATCAGAAAGTGCAGTATACATACATGCATATATATATATATATATATATATATATATATATATATATATATATATATATATATATGGTTGGTTGGTTGGTTGGTTGGTTGGTTGGAGCCTTCCGTCTACGAGAGACGATGGAGTAGTGTCAAAGTTTGTTTTTTTTTTTTTTTTTCTCTTTGAACTACATAGCCTGGGTGGGATCATATGGAGGATAAGTTGTTGCCCGTGCAGCAAATCCTCCTCTCCCCACTGCCGCTGTGATCCAAAGGAAAGGTAAGGTACCAATGCAGTTTGTCAACGGTAGTGTTGCAGGAGTTGATGGGTAGCACTGGATTTCAGCATCACGCCAACTTAGGGACTCCAGCTCCTGATTTGTTTTCGGGGTTAACTCCCCTATATATATATATATATATATATATATATATATATATATAATCCTGGATATGGTAATTGCATTTCACTTAGCGCTAATAACATTGGGAAAGGTATGAATCCTACTCTTCCTCAGCTATGGGTAAATAGTATGGAAGGCTGTGCTCTTTAACCTTGGTTAGGCAAGAAGGAGAAGGAAAACTCTGAATTCAAACCTGTTGAACTCCGCTTAATAAATTGACTTTGTGTCACATCCTGCTCGTGCGGAGGGGTTGGTAAATATATATATATATATATATATATATATATATATATATATATATGGAGAAAGGTAGACAAACCTCGGGATGCTATGGAAACTGGATCCCGTGTTTGTCTACCTTTCTCCACATATTGTCGGATTAACCTCCTCACATTTCTCCCGTATATATATATATATATATATATATATATATATATATATATATATTAGAGAGGAAGAGAGAGAGAGAGAGAGAGAGAGAGAGCGAGTTCAATGCTCGCTGGATGCCTCTTCTTGCAACCATGTATCACATCCTACGAGTGGTGAACTTGTCAGGTAAATACTTTCTTTTGGACAATTCAGTTTTGTGCTAGTATCACGGGTTGATAATGTTCATCCTGAAAATTCTCTACAACAATAAGGCAGTTGTCCTTTTTAGAATATCGACAAGCTCAAACTGACTATCAAATACAAATGTGTTGCCGTTTAACCATTATAAGTGAAGCATAAAAAGAAAAGACAACATCGTTCCAGAAAAGGGCGTTATGGCTTGACATTATCAAGAAACTCTCTGAGAATACGTCAGTTCGTCGTCAAATGTTATTCAGGGATATATTCATAATTTACTTACATACACACTCTTTCTTTCTCTGTCTCTATATCACTCACTCCGTTCTGCCAGCATATTTATTCATCTCCCCACCCCTTCCTCTCTCTTTCTCTTTCTATCTTTCTTCCTCTCTCTCCCTCTCTCTTATTATATATATATATATATATATGTGTGTGTGTGTGTGTGTGTGTGTGTGTGTGTGTGTGTGTGTGAGTTTGTCTGTCTGTATGTGTATGTAAAGAAAATAACATATTAGGAAAAATCCGATAAAATTTGAGAAAAGGTTATGGAAACGTGAATAATTCTTTGTGTTCATTATTCCCTTTTCCATAACTTTTCTTCCCCCCCCTCTCTCTCTCTCTCTCTCTCTCTTTCTCTCTCTCTTTCTCTCTTTCTCTCTCTCTTTCTCTCTCTCTTTCTTTTCTCTCTTTCTCTCTCTCTTTCTCTGTGTCACAGACAGTCACACACACACACACGCACATATAAATATATATATCATACTAAAGCTGAGCGAATCAATGATTGTATCCCTAAAGCTTTTTTCCTGGTTAGTTTAATGACGAAAATTAAATACTAAAATATTCTTTACTCCTGGGATTGAATTATGTTTGAAAAAATGTCATTGTTTTAATAAGCATTAATTTGCAATTAAGTCATAAAGTAAATCATCTCTCACTTATCACCTGCCTATCAATTTCACCCCCTCTATATATATCTTCATTCCCCTCGCTATTATATTTTAGTATCTTTGCGAGAATAATTTGGAAGACTTGGAGAGTCACTAGCTGACTGCTGGCCGTTATTTGACCCCTGCCACCACCACCAAACCAGCAGTCGAGAGAAATCTTTGTTTACCACCCCCTTAGCTATAATGACAACCCCCAACTCCTCCACTTCACTTTCACTTCTGTCATGGTAAAGATTGTTAATAGTTTTTTTTGTTGTTGTTGTTGTTGCTGTTTTTTTTTGTTTTTTTTTTTTTGTTTGCTTTTTGGGTTTTTTTTGTTAATTTAACTACCGAAGAAGTATAAGAAAAATTTTATTCTTTCTTTAAAAAAAATTAACTACAGTTTTGTTTGTCAATTAAAATTATGGTGAAAGGGTTATTTTTTATATTACATGTTTTGGGGGTTTTTTTTATACCGTATATACTCGCATATCATGCAACACCTAAATTTTAACCAAATCTTTGGTGGGATTGCGCCATACACAAAATAAAAACTAAACCTTGGCCAACCATTAACACATACCAAGTGTGTATTTCGCGTACGATGTGACCTCCCTCCCTCCTGATATTAGGCTAAAATTGTTGATCTCGGAAAATCGAATGATACACGAGTATATAAGGTAATACGAGTAATTTTAACGGCTACTGATGTTACACTTTGATCCTTGAAAAAAATGTCTGGTAATTTATGAGGAAGTGCGTCCCGGTCTCCTGCCTCAGAAATTGCTACCCGGTGACTATTAAGATAACGTCCCCAGCTATGTCGTCTCCATTTGTTCAAATCTATCTATATTATTTTGTTTGTTTATCTATCTATCTCAGTCTATTCCAAACTATATATCCATCTTCATATCTAAACAAGAATTACGACAAATTACAATAATTAAACAAGAATTACGACAAATTTCTATAAATAAACAAGAATTACGACAAATTTCTATAAATGAACAAGAATTACGACAAATTACGATAAATAAATAAGAATTACGACAAAAAAGAGAAGCCCCCCACCTCTAAAATACATTTAACGCCCTAAGTTGGTTGTTTTCTTTCAACAAACACTGCCGAGACGACATAGCTGGGGACGTTATTTTAATAGTCCCCGGGTAGCGATGTAAAAATAATTTTTTGAAAGATATTGCCTGAGGGGATGGGAGCTGAAAATTCAATGTCATAGAGTGTGTACCATAAGTATATAAAATCGTCAAATTTATTAAAGGAGTAAAAGAAAAAGAAAGAAAGATAATTTGAAATGGAAACAGTTCCGATAACTTTAAATATTATATTAGAATAAAACAATCTATATATAGATATATAACGCTGGGCATCTATTTATTGAAACAATGAGGATTGTCTAACGTTGCATGCTCACATTTTGAGTATATTTATTCTATGTTATGACGTTGGATTATGTGTTGGGTAATGTGACGTAGGCAGTGATGCAGTTTTTGTTGCAGACAAAAACCGGAAGCGAATCTCCATTATTAATAGAGATAATAAATTATGAATATATAAAGTATTTTTTTACATAAAGTATATTTAAATTATAAACATATAAAGCATATTATAAACAACAAATTATAAATATAATAATTTTTTTTATTTTTCAAAAATGTTATTCTTTTATCGTTTCATTCATGAACTTATTGATATAAGACAACGGTAATTTATGAGGAAGTGCGTCCCGGTCTCCTGCCTCAGAAATTGCTACCCGGTGACTATTAAAATAACGTCTCCAGCTATGTCGTCTCAGATTTTCTTTTATTCATGTTTGTTTAATGTCTTGTTTTTAGTTTAAATAAACAAGAATTACGACAAAAAAGAAGCGACACCCCACAAATACATTTACTTGTAGAAAATATCTATCTATCTATCTATCTATCTCCATTTGTTCATATCTATCTATATTGTTTTGTTTATCTATCTATCTCAGTCTATTCCAAACTATCCATCTTCATATCTAAGAATTACGACAAATTTCTATAAATGAACAAGAATTACGACAAATTACGATAGATAAATAAGAATTACGCCAAAAAAAGAGAAGCCCCCCCCTCTAAAATACATTTAACGCCCTAAGTTGGTTGTTTTCTTTCAAGCAACACCGACATAGCTGGGGACGTTATTTTAATAGTCGCCGGGTAGCAATTTCTGAGGTAGGAAACCGAGACGCACTTCCTCATAAATTACCAAGACAACAATAACATTAATTCTCTTTCTATCTATGACAAAGAATTCTAGGCTTTGTGCAATTGAACAATCAAGTTCTTGTAAAATACCAAATAATCATGATGTATATAACTCTCTCTAAAACCAAGCGTTCACAGACAGACACAAATTAACTATTTATATGGATGGGTTTTGTATTATTTTTTTCTTTCTTGCCGACTTCATTTTCTACGAACATTCTCTTCCCGCGAATTGCTTAGCATGGCAATTTTTATTTTTTTATTTTTTTTATTTATTTATTTTTTTACTAACTCCCACCCTCTGTCTATTTTTCTTGCCTAAAACCAACCGATCTTTTTCTTTCTTTCTGTCTTTCTTTTTCTTTCTTTCTTTCTTTCTTTCTTTCTTTTTTTTCTTTCTTTGGCCCTTCTAGCCTCAGGCAATGCCATTTCAGCTTTTGACTTGATTCTCTTCGAGAGTATATTCTCCTGACCACTCCTCTTCCTCCTTCTTTCCTCCTCCCCTCCTCCTCCTTCTCCACCTCCTCCTCCTACTCGTCTTTGTTTTCTCTTCTTTTGATTTCTCCTCCTGCCTCTTCCTCTTCATTCCAATCCCATTTCAGTAGACTTCCTCCTTCTTGTTGGAAACTGAAAACCTTTCGACGACCAATTCGATTCGGCTTTTTTCCCCCCTCTTGATCTTCACCGAACCCACCCATCTTTCCCTGTGCACTCCCTCACAGAACTGCCCGTCGGCCAAGCAGAGATCAAACGCAGAAATCGTTCAATGTTCAACATACCGAGGAGCAAGACAAGAAAGTCTGGTTCAGTCACCCAGACAACAAAGGCGCTAGTTGTCACGCCATCGGCCTATTCGTCAACTGGAACGCATTAAAATCTCTTCTTTTTTTTCTTTTTTTTTTTTTTTTTTTTTGTTCAAATCTCAACAAGCAACGCCCGTGCCCCTGTCCCTGTCTAACGAGACTCGCTTTCGAACAAGCCGAATAAAAAGTCGATTTTGTTTCCCTAATTCACAGATGATGGTGAGGATGATGATGATGATGTCAACGAGACTAACCGACATTATCCTTTTTAACAACTTCTTCAAATAATTTTTCGTCGACTAATTTCTCTTTCTTTGAAAGAAAAGTTTTGATTTTGTTTTTTGGGGTTTTTTTTTACGGTGGAGGATTGTTTATTTATTTTTTGTTGTTTTTTTTTTTCTTTTTTTTTCTTTTTATCCAATAAACGGCTTTTAAATTACAGTTTGCAAAAAAGAAGTATTTGCTTTGAGAAAACCGTGACAATAATAACTTCTTATCCAAGTTTGAAGAACAAGATACTTGTAAGTCCTGAATGAGAACACAGGAAAAAAATTGCAAAGTGTTTTAATTGAAAATAATTACGTCACCAAGAAATTATCAGATAAAATTTAGACTAATTTACCAGAATATCATAGATTGCTGCACCCACTGAGAATCGAACTCTCTATAAAAACTTCGTGAGACTAGTTTGCTAACGATTATTTAAGGTAGACGTCTATGTCATGTATTAGTTGGTACCGTATATACTTGAGTAATGAACAACTTGGTGTAATGAATGACCCCTAATTTTTAGCCACAAAAAATTTTTTTATCATATTTTGCTTGTAAGGAATGACCCCTAACATTGGGTATGCTAGCTTACAAAAATATTTATTTAACACCCAAATATTCAAACACTTCTTTCAAAACTGAAACGTTTTAACGTCGACTTCACAAAATAAAATAAATTTGTGTTTTTGGAATACTTTGTTTGTTTTTTTTAACATAGTGTAGGATTTATTTTTATATTTTACAAACCGTATATATATATATATATATATATATATATATATATATATATATATATATATATATATATATATGAAAGTACGCAAACAGTTTGTCTGATATGGCTATACCGACAATTCTTGGGAGAATATGTGCTTAATTGAAGTCATAACTAATTTGAAAATTAATTAGTTGATAATTAATGAATTAGGCAAATGTATCTGTTCATATATATATATATATATATATATATATATATATATATATATATATATATATATTCCTTTCACCTTTTTTGTTTTTGTTTTTCTTTAGCTTTATTTTATATATAAAAATTCATTAATAGACTAGAGCTAATCTCTTCTTTATCCACGATATTCCAGAAAGAATTTTCCAATATCAAACAAACATTAATAAATGATACCTTCCCTAATTTTGCTGTCAGCTATCAATGACACGAATCCCTTTTAAAATAACATAAAAAGAATACAGATAGCAATGACCAGAATAATAAGACCATGAATCTATTTTATTGTTACTAGCAAATATATGCACCATCCGGGTGCAAGTATTTAAGTTTTAATGTAATAAAATATTGTATTAAATTAGAAAGGCTAATGAAACTAAATAAGAATACAGATAAAAAGATTTGAAACAGAGAGTATAATAAAAGATTTGAAACAGAGGGAGTATAATAAAAAATGGAACAAATGAAACTTACTCTTCCATCACTCTCGTCTTTCATTGTTATTTTTTCTAATTTAAGTATTTATTTATATGAGGAAGTAAAGAATAAAATGACAGTTATTTTATCTTGTTAATGGATTTCATTTAAGATTCATTGAAGAGATTTTTGCTTATATTCATTAAAATAAAACCAAACAGTTAGAAATCAATAATACTAAGCACATATTTATTAAATTCGATTTTTTAATATTAATATGCAAATTAGCCTTCCCGTTCACACTGTAAACCGCTATTTTGTTGTATATATAAATATAATTGCATGTTGTCAGTATGTAGACATAGTTAACAGTATTAATAATGTAAGACAATTTTATTAATAATTGAGGTTTAGATAAAAAATAAAATGATGGAGAATGTGATGTCAATAACTAAGAGAATTGTGACTTGAGTAGGAATATAGTTTCGGTTACAGACAGAAAAACACACAATCTCCATTATAATAAGATTAGATGGACGATAAACCCAAATAAGATGAAGGCGCATTAAAAACTATTACACTTCAATATACCTTTCTAGTCGAGCCCGAAAAACGTATAAAATAAATCATTTGCAACCAAAAATTAAAAACCTCCAATTTAGTAACCAGCAAGAACCCACTCCAACTAAAAATAACATCTACCAACCAAACAAACATCGTATACGAATTTGACCCCAAGGAGAATGTCTCTCCTACCCCCCAACCAACTACTGGATTTCTATATCGGACAAACTGCTACTACTACAACCCTATCGAGACGCTTCACTTTTAAGACCAAAGTGCCATCAGAAATCATCTCAACACGCAAACATCACTCGAAGTTCTAATACGCCGAATTCTTAACAAAAATACCCGGATATTATAAAAAGATCAATTGTAAGAAAGAAAAAAAAACTGGAAATACTCGGTTTAAACTATTTAAAAAAAAAAAAAAA
>CM042146.1:78542705-78567705 GCA_023376005.1 Doryteuthis pealeii | reverse complement strand
GTCAATCCACGGATTTATACACATATTTTAATGTTCCCCAGATGCATATCATTAATAAACGAAA
Source organism: Doryteuthis pealeii (assembly GCA_023376005.1). NCBI lineage: Eukaryota > Metazoa > Mollusca > Cephalopoda > Myopsida > Loliginidae > Doryteuthis > Doryteuthis pealeii. The sequence continues at coordinate 78,567,641 of CM042146.1, read as the reverse complement.
TTGCTCCTTCGAACACACTGAAGTATTTTGTCTAAAAGGGACAAAGAACTCACTCAAATTGTTTTTTTCTTATTTGTTCAGTTTTATTATTAAGTGATATAAATAAATGTACTTTAACAAAACACGAAGTTATCTTTTTATTCAATATTGTATTTTAATATCCAATGTATTAAGAATCTTGAATCCTGTCCACCAGAAAGATCGCACTCTCTACACAACTTTTACATTTTTTTAAATATTCAATTGCGAGTCCGTTGAGGTTGCCAATATTTAAAATGAGGTTCAATTACTCCCGGCGCAACCCTTTAACGACATTCAGGTTTATTCATTCCTTTATCTATTTTTTTTTTATTTATTTTTATTTATTTATTTATTTGTTTTTCGATTTTTTCGTTTTTTTTTTTTTTTTTTTTTGTTTTTTGAGGATCGTTTTTCACCAATTAAGTGATATTGCATATCTATTTATTGCAAATTACAACTAATTATTGAGTGAAAAACAAGGACGTCGTTGTTCCGGGTGGAATTGGTTCATTCTGACGTTCACTAGGAAAGAATTTCAGAAAATTATATATTTAAACAATTTAGTTTTTTCAACGAACAAATCGTTGAATATACAAAAACAAGAACAAAAAAATGGATGCCAATTATTACAACAAGCAAAAATATGCGACCTTAAGGCACAAGTTTTTCACATGTTATATATATATATATATATATATATATATATATATATATATATATATATATATACTATAGTGTGAGATGGTCACTGTTTCAGCTTTCCTTTTATCCAATCATACGCATCCCATGTCTATTGAATTTTTTGAATTTTTTGAAATTTTTTGAAATTTTTTCGATTTTCCTTACATTTGAAACATCTTCACCTGATGATTGCATCGCATGAAACCAATATGGTTGTGATTGTTCCTTTGTCACCTAATAAATAGATATGTAAAACCTTTATATATTTATCTTATTATATATTATATATATATATATATATATATATATATATATATATATATCACCACCTTTATTGGTCAACGCTACTAGAAGGTATGTCTTGGTCGTCTTACCCGAATAGTTTGTGTGATAGGAGGTACGTGGCCGAACATTTATTCCTTTGTTGGGTGCTGTTTCCAGAGAGATCTAATTTCATTAATTAGGTTTTTGACATGTCTATTTATGTTTTGAGTTGTAAAGATTTTAATAAATAAAAAAATTATTAAATTAGAAGGACAAAAAAAAAACGCATATAAAAAGATTACAGTTATCTTAATTTTATTTTAACTGATTTCTGTATAAAACTATAGATATGATTGCTTTAATATAAGAAACCAACAACACCAAGTAATTATTTATTAAATCATTGGCAATTCAGTCTCGAAAGACTATGATAAAAGTTTTTGTGTTCCCCTGAGGTTGCAGCGCCTCCTGTGACTATAAAGTCCTATGTTTGAGAAACATTCTCGACCACAGATTTTGCATTTGTAGGTTGTCCCTGTAGATGATGATGTTCCGATGCTTTGTTGCCGTTGCTTTCTTATGGACCTCTTGGCTTCATGATGTTGTATCAGGGTGACTTCTGACATGTACAGTCCTTTATGGAGATTCTGCCGCCACCGAAGGCGGTCTTGAGCCAAATTTTCCCAGCTGGAAGGGACAATGCCAAAGCACCTGAGATCATTTTTGCAGACATCCTTGAATCGCAGACAACGTCGTCTCCGATTGTTGGGTCATGTACGTCGGATGGATGATGGACGAATCCCGAAAGACATCCTGTATGGAGAGCTAACATCTGGTAAAAGACAGATTGGTTGCCCCCTACTGCGATTCAAGGATGTCTGCAAAATGATCTCAGGTGCTTTGGCATTGTCCCTATTTATTAAATAAGGTTTTGTTAAAACCAGTATGCAAATTATCCACACCATATAGGTACATAGGTAAACCACTATTTCTTATTCATATATAATACATATTGCAGGGTTTTGAACGTATAAATAATATGGGCTGTTTTGAAGAAAATCTAACCCAGTTAGACTTTAATAGAGATTAAATAAGATGCTAAGATTAAACAATGATTATTTAATAATAATTGAGAATATAACTAAGGGAATTGTGACGTCGTTGGTGACGTAGTTTCGTTAATAGTCAGACCAACACATAATCTCAATTATAATAAGATATACAAGATATCCTTTAACAATTCATCAATATGAAAAAATAATATCCCCAAAAGACAGCACCGCCTCTTCTAAGAAGAGAAAATACATTTTTTATTTTTTAAGTCTATCCTAGTTCTATCGAGTTAAACTTTTGGTATTATCTTTGCAGGAATTTTTTTTTCTTGTATTAAATTACTCATAACACACACACACACACACACACAGACACACACACACACATATATATATATATATATATATATATATATATATATATACTAGCTAAAGTACCCGGTCCATGACCGGACTAAAAAAAAAAAAAAAAGAGAAAAAAGTGGTGACTTAATTTGGCGGACCTGAACTTTTGGAACCCCACGCCCTCTAAAATTTTCGTTTTTAATTATTTTTTTTTTCAACGGATTATTATCGATTGCAAACCAATCTATCCGATTGTAAAAAAAAAAAACTAAAAAAAGTTATTTATTTTTCGAGTTTTCAGGGGTGCTCATTTCCCCGTATAAGTTTATAGTAAATCGAACCCCCATATCGAAACCGCTCTATCTTAACAGTTGGGCTGAATTTGCACTAAGGTATCAAAATTAAGGTGACACAAAAAACAGAACCCCAAATTTTGTAATAAAACTGTTAAATTCAAGTAGGGGGTTAGGATTTGGGGTTAGGGTTAGGGTTAGGGGTTGGTGTTTAAGGTAAGTTTAATGGGAAAATAAATAAATAATTTGGGTTCTGTTTTTTCTGGGCCACCCTAACTTTGACACATTTGCGCTAGTTTCCTTTCGAGCAGTTCCGATATGGGGGTTCGATTACTATAAACTTATACGGGGAATGAGCACCCCTGAAAACTCAAAAAATAAAGAACTTTCAAGAATTTTTAAAAAATCTGATTGATTGGTGTGTAATCGATAATAATCCATTGAAGGAAAAATAAATATTTAAATAAAATTTTTCTTTTTAGCGGTTCCGATAAGGGGGTTCAATTTACGATAAACTTATACGGGAAACTGAGCACCCCTGAAAACTCGAAAAATAAATAACTTTTTTGAATTTTTTTTTACAGTCTGATAGATTGGTGTGCAATCGATAATAATCCATTGAAAGAAGAAAAAAAATTAAAAACAAAAATTTTAGAGGGGTGTTCCAAAAGTTCAGGTCCGCCCTTAATTTTAAAAAAAATCTGCCTATTTTTTTTATCATTAGAATTATGATAAATTAAAGAACACATTTCTCATTCAAGTTACGTACATTAAAATCATTTTTTATTTTATGTTTAAGGTAAGAACATATCATACACTGTTTTGTTTATATACGAAATGTTAACTACATCGTATTTTTATTATAATTTTTGTTTTATTTTTATTACAATACGAATACAACTATGTTTACTTAGTTACGAAATAAGTAGTTATAATTTAACTTCCTATTTTTGTAAAAGTCTTTTCTTTCTAAAATTCTTTTGTTTTTAATTTTTTCGTATATATACAAAGTTGAGTTATATTATATTTATTAAATAAACGAAATAAAATGTATTAAATAATAAGCGCTTATTATTTATTTAATAAATAATAAGCGCTTATTATTGTTTTTTTACTTCGCTCTTCTTACCAAATAAATATTTGTAAGACAGATTATTTCATTTCTTTTCTAACTAAATTAATATTTTAAAGACAGGAATAAAAGATTGCGATATGAATAAGATTTGATTTTTCGTTAAAACATACTTTTGCTGTCCGAAGCAAAATAATTTTTTTCTAACTCGCTATAAAAAATAATTCAATTGATAAAGACTCGTACAAATTATAAATTGAGCAAGATTATTTTCTCTTCTTTTCACGAAAAGTTTCACTGAAACTCCAGTTTGAAAATAATAATAGTATTTGGGGACAATTTTAAATTCAGTTTTTAATTGCTTGATAAGTTAGAAATAGATTGTAATTTATTTCTTTGAATTTTTTCTACATGACAATTCAAATCTAGTTCTTAACGATAAAGAGAATGCAATATCTATTTTTGCTTACATTTTAAAACGTTTTCATTAGTTCTCTAAACTATTAAGACTTTTTTTTAAAACCATTAGTATTAATTACAAAACAACTCGTTTTATCATTTTTTTTTTATTTACATTTATACAACCCTATACTGGTGACTGATTTTTATTGACATTTAAAATCTTATTTAAAAAAAATGTAACCGTAAACTTGTGTTTTGAAACAATTTTCATTTTTCTACAATTTTTTGTGCATGGCAACAATTTAAATTAAGTGAGTGTACATTGTACAATAAAAGTTAGTTTCAAAAACATACGATAAATATAAATACATATTTAGAAAGATTATAAAAAAACGAATTTATTTTACGTTAAAATTTAGTTTGTCGCTAACATTTTCATTGTTTCTTTCTTTCTTTCTTTCTTTCTTTCTTTCTTTCTACTGCTAAAACAGCCAGGCGAGTCGCTAACATTTTCGTTGTTTCTTTCTTTCTTTCTTTCTGCTGATAAACAGTCAGGCGAGCATCCGCTGATAGACCAAGCATTAGCAGCAGCAGCAGCTATGCTATGGCTTTCGAAAAATCGTTTGATTTTTGTTTGATTAATCGATTAAATCCCTTAATCAGTAAAAATCAATAACCAAATTTGGAATTTTTCTTAGTTAGAACGATATCAATGTGTATGCAAGATTTTAAATCTCAGTGATCTCCCGTTTTTTAGTTATACGTCGACACGTACATACCAAAATCTCTGTTTTATATATTAGATATATATATGTAGCAGTGATTCGGAGCCTGCAGCAAGCAGTAAGAGTCATCAGTCTCTGGGTGAACTCTCTCTCTCTCTCTCTCTCTCTCTCTCTCTCTCTCTCTCTCTCTCTCTCTCTCTCTCTCTCTCTCTCTCTCTCTCTATCTATCTATCTATCTCACACACACACGCGCGCACACGCACACGTCATCTATTCTTATCAGCCATCATTCTTGGTAGGTCCTCTACATAGCGTCGAGTGTCCGTACTGAGCTGATGAATGTTTATTGCTGATCGACCAACACAGGTGTCTTCATGTATATCCGTAGGAGAACGGCATATGAGTTCGTTCCTTCCTGCTTTCCCAGCATGCTTTGTTTCTCTTAATTGAATAGTTTCTGAGACACATACACAAATTTCAGAATTTTCACAAGTGAAATTATAGTTCTGTCATTAGAGTCAGATTTGCAAAGAATCCAAAATACGTAACGCAAATTCCTTTGCCAAATTGCCAAGCCTGGACAGCGAGTTTCAAAACGAGGCCAACTTCTCAATTGAGAAGAATAGTGTCCATTGGCTGAATGGTATCACGTGGCGTTATTCCTCTCCGAACTAAGCTACACACAAATTTAATGACTACGACATAGCACAGTGTTTCATGTCTTTTCATTCGCTTTCCAAGTGAAAACAAAAACAAGCTAGTCTCGCAGATCCATTGCTATTGAAGAGAGAGTTCGGCTCTCACTGGATGCCTCGTACTTGCGACCTTGTGTAACATCTTACTCGTGGTAAACATGTTGGATAAATACTTTCCTGTCAAGCATTCTAAAATGTATCTCGTTATTACGTTTTGTTCTTTTGTAATGAATTATTCTTTCCTTTTTATTAAATGTTATTTCAAAAATATTGTTGTGTGCTCTTTCTTTTTTATTTCACCAAACTATGTGTTGGCATCCTTTCGCCTGCTAAAGACGACGACGTAGTGTCCAAATTTGCCCAAGCAGCAGATCCCCCCTCTTCACATTGCTACTGTGGTCCAAAGGAAAAGTAAGACATCAATTCAGTTTGGAAACAACAGTATCGCAGTAGTTGCTGGGTAACGCTGAAATTCAGCATCACACCACATTAGGGATTCCAGCTCCGGATTTGTTTTCGGGGTTTACTCCCCTAATCTTTGCTCGGGGTGAGGTAAAGACGCTAGGCAGCGGTTGTTTTATATGATGGTGGTTTTATAACAGACTTTTCCTTGTCCTAGATGGGTTGGCGACCAGGGCTAATATTTTACTAATGAGGAAGAAATCATTTGGACTTCTATATACTCAAGGTACATAGAGAATATATATAAGCGACTTCACGTGGATAGAATATGAACTAATCACGGTAATCATTTCTAACAGTCATATGTTTTATACTGCCTACAACTACCGTTCACAGACTACATAACCATTACAACTATGCTGATTTACGCCGCGAATGTTGAACAGACAGGAGTTAAAAACAGAAAACACATGAACACAACATGGAATTTCAAATAACATGTATTAATATATTACACAAACAAGAAATTACGCTTGAAATACTTGTGGGTTGCAAACGAAGGTATTGTCTGCGGGAATGTTAACTATATAAATACAACAATACAATTCCATTTAACTGAGTCCTTGTCAAGTTGGTAAGTTATCGCACTTACAGCGGCCACCTTCCCATATCTGCTGAATAAGGGGGCGACGTTTTCTTACGTCTGTCCCAACAGACATTGGTTTCAAAGAGCAAAATATCTTCAATTTTGCCGCTAATGTTTGCGGGCCTGTGATTTGTTGGTTTGAAAAAGGCACGTCGACCAAGGGAGACAACTCACCTACCTTAGATATATTTTTTTACATAACTACTACTAATATTATAGAGAATCGTTTCATACAGCACCATGTCTCCTTACATCGTTATCCATGTACATTTACAGAGAACACCAAACTCTTTTTAAATACATTCTAAAACATTGATCTACATATATAAATCGCTGTGTATATATAATTAGTATGATGCCTTAATGATCAATTAAACGACTGATGATGCTGAGCTTATGCTTAGCGAAATATAACTCCTACATACGCTTGTCTGAGTTTTGTTCCTGTGTTCCACATATCTCTACTACATTCTGTCGGATTTACTCCAATCCTCCTTCCTCATATATGTTGGGAATTTTAATATATAAGGCGTGCGTCAAAAGTCCACTTCTACTTATAGACTCGCCGAGCGTCACGTGACACTGCTGCTGATATTATTATATATACTGAAGGTCTGAGAACACCTAGGCATTCCACTTTGGACACCCGTGGAGTACGGACCTCATGTGATTATCTCACTGGACTTCATAGGACTTACCAAAGGATTCTGTATTGCGGCACTTATTCACTCACCAAAGGATTCTAGATTTCAGGACTTACTTACTTTAAGTTCTTTACAACTGGCCAAGAATGGCGGTCAGAAATTCAACAATATATAGTTAGTGTGTGCATCACTTTTCAACTTTTATTAAAAGAATCTACTTCACAGAGATGGACAAATTGCCAATAGTAATTTTGGAATTTCATTCTACTTATAGAATATCAAACACTTAAATTTTGGCGGGATTTTTTTTTTTTTTACTGTATGGCTAACTTAGTCTATAAACCTAGAAAAAACAAAATCATGAAAGTGGCTGATTTTGTTTTTACGATCAATCAATAAATCATGGATTATATCTTGACATATCTAAATAGGATTTTCTAAAAAAAAAAAAGAAAGAAGATTAATAATGACTGGCGGTTCGATTCATGTTGTTCTAATAATGATGCGATTAAATATAAAAAACATATTAAGAAAATCGGTGTTGATTCTTATTTGTAACTCAAATACTGATCCTTTCAAGCATGTTTTTCGGAATTACTTTGATCTGTTGTATCTTTAAATTGTTCGAAAGTTGTTCGTACTTTTGATTTATTGACGATTGTTATCAATAAACAGAACATCAAAATATTTCATTCAGTCCAGCCATTTAGTAATCTTTGCCAGTGACAATCCCAAACATTACAATTACTATTCGATTTATTTGTGGCTGTTATTTCAAAGGCCGTTATTGGAAGAACTTGATAAGAAACAGTTTTACGATTATTGACTAAATTACGACAGAATTTCAGTTGGACTTGGATGAGGGAATGTGCGAAATTTGGACGTCTTCAAACTAGGAACTGAACTAATTGCCATCTTGTACATGATGACATCTGATAAGATTATAACACGAAAATTAATTCTAATCAGTAGCGATGCACACTTAACAAATGTGGTTGGTTGGTTGGTTGGATTTTACGGTGTGTCAACCTTTGTTGGGTTATGTTACGCCGAAGATGTTTTCTTTGGTTTATTCTTGTTGGGTATTCAATCTTTTTAACTCAATGTTTTTTTAACACATTTTTAAAACTCATTTTTGATCTATTTAATCCATAGATTGCATCCTAACAGTCAGAGTGTTGACCTGGAAGTAATGGTGATGGCGTACTCCACACGCCCCCCCCCCCAAAAAAAAGCTCCAGAATTGAAACTTCACCACTAGATGCCGTTTAACGTCATATCCAGGACACTAAGACCCTCAGCCACCGCCTTCTAGCACATATATGATAAAAAAAGTAGGGATTTACCATAATAGCAATAGGGTTGGGACAATCATCTCCATGCTTGGGTTTGACGTCTCCAGTCGATTGATCAGGGGGGGGGCTCTCCGATCGCCGTTTAGCCTAAGTAAAAGCAAAAGTGGAATATTGTATGTAATGGACTGCTCATCAACCAAGATTCCATCCTTAAGCATCACGTCTCGCCATCCGTGGCCAATAGATGGCATCCATTGGGGGATTTTACCCCTCTGCACTGGTGCAGTCGGTGTATTCTATTGCCTCAACTGACAGGGCGGTAACAAATGTATCATATACAGATACATCTATAACTCCGGAAACAACAAACAAATTAACTCAAATATATAGTTCTATTATAGACTCATTTTTGACACACCTTATATATAAGGGGCCGGGTTAGCTCAGTCGTAGAGCGTTCGGCTAGAAACCACAAGGTTCCTAGTTCGATACCAGTACTCGCCAACTCAGCGTATGAGTAGCACAGGGATCTGTGCGGTAAAGTAAGGAGCTGATGGTAGGTGTAGCGCTCCACCTCAGACGCTAAGATAATCTCCTTGGTCTAGCGCTAGTGAAAAGGGGATAGACTCCCTCGCTGATTGGCTGATACCGACATTAGGCCGCCCCGACGACTTTACTTTGCTTTAGACACATAACTTTACTTTACTTTAGACACATAACTACTATTTAGTATATTCAAACACCTACTTATCAGGAAAGGAATTTCCCTTCATTTGGATTCGTACATCCTATATTCTTTTAAATATACTTTCATTGTCATGGAAAAGTGGCTTTCTTTCGCTTTCCAGATATTGTGTATGTATGCCTTCTGTTATATGAGTGCGTGGTGCGCATGCAAATACACACACACACACACACATATATACACACATGATACGTGAGAGAGCGGGAGAGAGAGAAAGAGAGGGGGAGAGGGAGAAATAGACTGAAACAAAGAAAAGAGACAGTGAGAGAGAGGAAAAAGCTATTACAAATGTGCTATTAGATTTGTTCGCTTGCCTACAAAATAACTCTCACGACAATTGCGACTAGGCGACACCATAGTAACATATGTGGGGATTTAAATGAAATGAAATTAAATCAAAATTAAATAAATAAATAAAAAGTTCTGAGCGTCTGGACTCTAGCATCCAGACTTAACGGTCTAATCAATAAAGTCTTCATCTATACTTCGAAACAGTTGTGTCTTTTTATTTCTCTTCGTCCCATCATTACATACACCATAGTGACATATCCTAGTATAAAATAAAAGGCGCCAAGATGATTCACTATCTTTGCATCTAGTATGCGGTAAAAGCAAAATCTATTATCTTTCCCGTTTGTCGAATCTCGTTCCAGTACCACACTACACACACTACTGCACAGTGCCGAGAATAGTGTAAGAAAGCCTCATATACAGATACATCTATAATTCCGGACACAACAAATAAATAAACTCTAACAAAAATGTACTTCTATTACAGACACATAACTACGTTTTAGTATTTTCACACACGCACATACTAGGAAAGGAATTTCCCTTCAGACACACATCTATCTTCTTTTGTATTCTTTTTTGTTTTTGTATATTGTTTTTTGTTAGTTTCACTAGAGCAGCAAATTGGAGGAAATTGGAGTTAAGTATCTAGCCGCCATACTTGGCCCAGTTGAAAAGGACTTAAAAAGTAAGTAAGTCCTGAGCTATAGAATCCTTTGGTAAGTGAATAAGTCCTGGGTTATGTAATCCTACGTAGTGTCAAAAGGTCCAGTGATATAATCCTATGTTCCGTCGTCCACGAAGGCTCAAAGCAATGTGTATAGGTATGACCAGAACAGCCAGTATAAGTAACAATATCAGCAGCAGAGCACTGCCAGTGATTGGACAAGAATATGGTCACATGACTATCGCCCAGTCTATAAATAAGAGTGGGCGTCTAGCACACACCTTATATACTGAAAAATTTCAACAGTTTTTTGTTGGTTTTACTAGAGCAGCAAATTGGAGGAAATCTGGAATACAATAATCGGAATACAGTAATACAGAATAATGATATCACCTAATTATTTGGGCTGAGCCAACTATGGTTAAAAAGATCTCACTGTGTTATATACCGACGTTGGGTATATAAATGAGGGTGAGAGTTCAGAGAGAGAGAGAGAGAGAGAGAGAGAGAGAGAGAGAGATTAGAGACTTGCTTTAGATATAATGATGGTGATCTTACTTGATTACTTAATTACTCTGGTTACTTGTTGCTGGTTCTTGCTGAATCTTGCCCTATCTGCTATGGCCGACATCTTGTTGTCTTGTCTAGTTGAGTTATTCTATCTAAGGGCTGATTCTTATTTTTCTGGGCTTTGCTTGTTTTATTCCATGTAATAACGATTTTGACTATAAAGTAAATACTCATTAATAGCTTTCGCAATAATTGAGAATATTGTGACGTAAGCTGTGACGTATATTTTAGTTACAGACAGAAATACACCCAATCTCCATTATTAATAGATACACAAATAAAACTCGTTATATTCTAAGTCTTATCATTGCATTTCACTATTCTATCAATATTTCCCGTTACAAATAATGATAACCTAGACGTTTCCTATTTTTATCGCTTTTCACAACTGGCAACTACAAGACTTTACAAAAACGTGGAATTTATGAGAGTCGTCATCATATGAAATTTTCAGCCTATGAATTTTTCAGCCCATCTTTGAACTAACCACAACAAAACCGCTACAGTTTTTTTATCGCTAGTCTTTGTATTTATAAAACAAGCATGATAGTGTCTGATGTAATAAATGACAAATATTTCTTTGTTATCTTAAATTCTCACATTGTCTGAATCTGACAAGGAATTTGATTTGTACGTCTATAAATACGTTTTAATTCGTTTATTTAATTTTTATTTGATTTATTTTCCTCCAAAAGAGATGATGGTCGGTCATTTGCTAAAACACTAGTTTGAAGAAAGGAGGTGATTCAGTGTAAGCGGCGTAAATAGCAGTCCGGCCCTTCGAGTTCTATAAACCCAGGTATTGATGAGGCCAAAACTGTCGATCCGAGACAAGGATCGAAGCCTTAAAACGGAACAGAAATCAACACCGTTTATTTCTGTCTTCATCGACCGTACACTTCTGTCTTCCGTTTAAAGATTAGAAATATTTTCATCTGAAACCAAAATACGCTGATTCAACGCTGCCTATTTAACCACCTAAGTCACAGGTTGGCCTAGCAGTAAAGTAAAGTCGTCGGGGTGGCCTAAAGTCGGTATCAGCCAGTCAGCGAGGGTGTCTATCCCCTTTTCAATAGCGCTAGACCAAGGAGATTGTTTTGGTGTCTGAGGTGGAGCGCCACACCTACCATCAGCTCCTTACTTTACCGCACAGATCCCTGTGCTACTCATACGCTGAGTTGGCGAGGACTGGTATCGAACTAGGAACCTTGTAGTTTCTTGCCGAACGCTCTACCGATGTACACTCACATATCTACGTACATAGTTGTATGTATAATATGAATATCTGATATAAATCATAATCATATCGTTAGATTTGGTTTATTTTTAAGTGAAGTAAAATTAGAGTCGTCTTTTGAACTACTTTCAGCACCTGCTCCTAGCATTAAATTATTAGGGAAGCGGACTCGAACTAGGAACCTTGTGGTTTCTAGCCGAACGCTCTACCGACTGAGATAACCCGGCCCTAAAACATTAGAAATTCAGACAAAAAGAAAAGGAAGAAAAAAAAAAAGATTTCAAATGTTTTGGATTTTAAAAATGGCTTCTCTTGTATAACAGTGAGTGTGGTAATTTTTTTAAATTTAAGTAAAAATGCAAAATGTAGCCATTATCGTTTTCTTTTTTTAACAACTGAAATGAATCATGGGAAAAAGAAGAATGTAATCTTAAATTATTTGAAACGTCTGTAAATTCCTAAATGCGTGAGTTGATCAATGGTGGCTTCGTGGAACTGCAGCCCCGATATAGACTTATAAAATATATATTCATTCATATTTGTAAAATATATTTAATGCTATTATCATTCCAATATTTAATACTATTATTTAAAATCTCAGTGTGTGCTTTACACAATATAAATATGATTTTTATATATTTTCTCAAGTAGTACCTCCGACAATTAATATCACGGATTGACGTTGCTTGTACATGTATTCATATCGAAGAAATTAACGAAATGATTGCTTTATTGTGCGCATGCCCAAGAAGCAAGCGGTCGAACTAGTGCAAATCTGCTTATCAGCGTTGAAAGTAGTAGTTATTCATCATCTTATGTGTGATACTTATGTGTTGTTTGCTACATCAATTCAAGTGTATTTAAGTATTTAAATTACTAAATTTGATTAATTGAACATAATGTGATATAGTATACATACAGTATTTCTCAGTGTGTATATATTTACCAACCCCTCCGCACGAGCAGGATACGACACAAGGTCAATTTCTTAAGCGGAGTTCAACAGGTTTGAATTCAGAGTTTTCCTTCTCCTAGACTGGTTACCTAGCCATGGTTAAAGAACCCAGTCTGTCCTACTATTTACCCATAGCTGGAGGGAGAGTAGGATTCATACCTTTCCCAAGGGTATTAGTGCTAAGTGAAATGCAATTACCACGTCCAGGATTTGAACTCGAGGCGACGAGTCCATTTCCCATGACTTTAACCATTACACCACGCGCTTTATTTCTCAGTGTGTATGTGTGTGTTACACAATGTTAATATAATTTTTATGTATTTTCTGAAGATGCAGCCCGACAAGTTTATGTCACAAACCGCCAATGTTTCTGATAATGGCTATTCTGGATGTCCTCGATAGACATAGGAAATATTGATAGATTGCAATAAATCGATACAAGTAAAGACTTTATAGATTTTGGTTTATCTATTTAACGGCATATCCACTCCTCATGACTTATCTAATGCTGGAATTGGGTCCATTTGTAATTTCTTATGGTAATTATAACTATGTTTTCAATGTTCTATTGCATTTTTTAAAATTTGGTTTTATTTATTTTCTTTGTTTAAGGGTATATAAACATTCGGGGGTTATTTAGATCCAAAGCCATCTTATAGAAGAACAGTAGTGGTACTTTTGATTATTTAGACAAGTTTCTCATCTTTATTGTTATCTACACGAAGTTTCGGCCGATGTGCCGTCCGGCCTTCTTCGGGTATTTCTTTGTTGTGAAGATAACAATAAAGATAAGGACAACAGTTCGAATAATCCACATAATACAAATTATCAAGTCTCATCTAAAAAATTCAGAGAAATAGTAATGATACTATTTAACACATAGCTAAGGAATAAGGGGTTCAAACTTTTCTCAGGGCATTTGAACGAAAGTTAACATAATAGCGCGACTGGAGTTTGAAATCGCTTTACTAGGATGTCGCAGTCCAGGACATTAGCCACCACGACATGGGGATTCCTCCTGAATTTTTATTTGTCTATATTCATTTGTTTTTATATGATATCAAGAATCCCTTTCTAATTCAAATAATTTGCACACAGTTGTATGGTTTTAAGTATTCTTATTAATACTGATAATTATACGGTTTGAAGTGATTATTTCTATCAAATAATAGTCATTTGTTTTGCACACAGTTGTATGGTTTCAAGTAAGTAATAATAATAATTCTTAGTATAAAAAAATTATAGCTTCAAATGACTATTCTTAATACAAATAAGTAGAACACAGTTGTAGGATTTCAAATATTTTTATCTAACAAATAATTTGCAATTGTGACAGAGATGAGACTGTAAACCATGTATTAAGTGAATATAGCAAACTAACAAAACGGGAATACAAAGTGAGACACGGGAAGGTGATCCACTGGGAATTATGCAAAAAATTAAACTTTGACCATACAACAAAATGGTATATGCATAAACCAGAATCTCTTCTTGAGAATGAAACGCATACAATTCTCTGGGACTTCGAGATAAAGACGGATCACCGTATCCCAACCAGGAGACCAGACCTAGTGCTGATTAACAAAAAAAAACGTGTCAACTGGTGGACTTTGCGGTCCCAGTAGATCACAGGCTGAAGCTGAAGGAAAAATGAAAAGATGGAGAAATACTTGGACCTTGCCAGAGAATTGAAAAGGCTGTGGAACATGAGAGTGAAGGTGATACCAATTGTAGTTGGTGCACTTGGAACGGTCGCAATAAACTTGGAAAAAAGACTGGAGGATCTAGATATCAGATGAAGAATTGAGACCATCCAGACTACTGCACAGCTGCAATCGACTAGAATACTCAGAAAGTCATGGGGACCTGAGGAGACTTGTTGTCACTCCAGTGAAATACCATTAGCTAATACTGATGTGAAAAACTCAAAAGGAGTGAAAATAATAATAATAATAATCTTGTAGTAAAAAATTATAACTTCAAGTAACTATTCTTAATACAAATAATGTATATGGTATCAAATATTCCTATCAAATACAAAAGATTTCCACACTATTATATGGTTCCATATATTTCTATTTAATGCTAACGATCATATAGTTTAAAGTAATTATTTCTATTCGATAATAGTCATTTGTTTACACACAGTTGCATGGTTTCAAGTAACCAATAATAATCCTTAGTAAACAATTATAACTTCAAGTAACTATTCTTAATACAACCTATTTACAGTTATATGGCATCAAGTATTCCCATCGATTACGAATTAATTGTAAACAGATGTTTGTGACCCATAGATGGGACTCTAACAGGTACTATCACTCCGCGATAGAGGGGATCTGGGAGTAATTGGAATAAAGGGATACTCTACACTCCCTAGATCTCTAGAACTGAAGCCTCACCACTGCAGGACATCCCTTTTTGGGAGGAGGGTCTTACCCCTCCACAGAGGATGTATCCTAACCTCTGTCAACAGGGTGTGTGTGGCAGTTGAGTTCCATCTGAATTTGATATTCCCGATTGAAGGAGTTTATGGAAGTGCGTGATGTAATGGTTACAATCGTAGGTAATGGACGAAGTTGTTTGCATTTCACATAGCGCTAATATCCTTGGGAAAGGTATGCATCCAATTACTCTCCCTCCAGCTATAGGTAAATGGCAGGGCAGATGGGGATCTTAAGCTAGGTAACCAGTCTAGGAGAAGGAAAATTATGAATTCAAACCTGTTAAACTCCGCGTAAGAAATTGACCTTGTGTCGCATCCTGCTCGTGCGTAAGGGTTGGTTAATATATATTGAAGGAGTTTTTAATATGAAGGTTTCAAATGGAAAAGAAACAATGTCGAATTAGAATTATGATTAAAAGTGTGATTTATGTAGAGAATATGCACAGAAATTTGACCAAGAACAACACCAGCACCAAAAATCCGCGGAGAAGAGATTGGTGCGTAGAACCGATCGAAATATGCGAATTTATACATAGTGTGTGTGTGTGTGTGTGTGTGTGTGAGAGAGAGAGAGAGAGAGAGAGAGAGAGAGAGAGAGAGAGAGAAGGAGATTATCAGACGAGAGACGCCATTACCCATCCCAAATTATTATTCTATTATGACGGGAACGTTTATAGATGAATAGAGGCTAGATTTGTGCAGAAGCCTTACTCCACCCCCACCGCCGTAGGCTCAGTGCCAACAACGGCTGAGTCAGGATCCACAAAAATATGGGAGCACACTTCTCTTCTTTTTTTCTTTTTTTTTTTAAATCAGAACACTGTCTTCAAGATTAATCATTTTAGTTTTTAAAAACGAATAAATAAAAAAAAATTCTAACTAAAAATAAAATCCAATAAAATAGAACGTGAAGTGGTTACAAGTGACGGGAAATTCAGGTTGGGAAAACAATAATTGCCAGACGTGGGTGAAGGAGTGGGGGGAAGTATCTGTCCTGAATTCTTCTATTAATTCCACGTTGCTAGGCAACCAAATGCTGAATGATAAAACACCGCTAAATAGTAAATGATGTGGTTAACGAGTTGACAGGTCATTAAGTGCGGGGTGTGGGAAACATAGCCGAAGGAGATTTGATAAGCAAGAATTAAGAAACAAGGGGCCTTCAGTTTGCAGTGCAAAGGGTCATTGTTAAAGAGTTTGTTTTTCATTTATTGTCGTATCTTAAGAGGTGCAAGAAGATGACGTCAGAGTTATCAAGATAGAAGTAAGAAACCTGGTTCGAATTCCATCAGAGGCAGTTTCAGTTGACCATTGCTATTGGAAAAGGCATTAAATTTCACAACCTCTGCTTTATCCTATCGCTGGATATTTTGAGAAGGGAAACTGGTATACCCCAAATGCTACCACATAACCCAGTACTACCCGTGACATATTACTTAGAAAGGGAAAGGACGTCGCTAATTAACCCTTACTTAATATGGGAAATGCGATAAAGGACAGTCACGTGGCACCCCAATAAATTTCGAGTTATGAGTCCAATGCCTTCAAACTGAGTTGTTGCTCTTTCTCGTGTTTTGTTGTTTTTGATCGAACCACTTTCCGGCCATATGCTGTCGAATATTTACAAGAATCGATTGAGTATTTCGGAGATGATAAAACTCATCTTTAAACCATTTCAAAAATTTCAAATCGGTTATAAAATTAGGCAAACTTAAAAATCAATTCAACGTTATTATAAAATTAATTTGTATTTAATTACTTGACAAATTATACTTTAATGAAAACGTTTAATATAATTGCAGAACGACATAATCAGTATAAAAAATTAAGGATTTATCTAATTAGTTAAGCACGAATCAAGAATACACCAAGGAAGAGTCCATTATAATTTTTTTTTAAGTGGAGAGGGCAATGGAACAGCCCAATGGACATTTATGATGAAATCTTTTTTAGAAAAAAAATATTATTGATTAATATAGAAATTCGCAGAGGAATTTCGTTTCATCGCAAAATATTTGGACCATATGACCTTTAGGCACCCCTTTTTTATCTTGATTCAGAAGGACGTGTTTTTCATTTACACCGTCAATATCCGGTTGTTTGTTAACAGACGATTTTTAGAGTTTTTTTTTTAATTATAAAACTAACCCCTAACCTTAACCCTAACCTCTAATCCTAACCCCTAACAAACAACCTGATATTGACGGTGTAAATGAAAAACATGTCCTACTGAATCGAGATCAAAAAGGGGTGCCTAAAGGTCATATGGTCCAGCTCGAACAAAGTTAAATGGGTAAAAAAGTCAACATCTGAGCCTGTGGAACGATGATACTAACACCTCATTTCCCAAACACAATTTACACAATTTAGCAGAGCAGAGGGCTTATTTATAAGCATGATCAATCCATTCTACAACGATAGGCAAAGGGCCAAAGGAATGTTCACCACAATGTGTTAAGAGTACACATCATGAGCACCTGTCATTGTCGTGATACGATGGTTGGCTTAGTTCGAATTTGATTACCAATAAATATGGCTTTATATTAAATATTACTCTTATCCAATGATAATCAGTTGATATATATAATATATATATATATATATATATATATATATATATATTTCAAGCATGTGTTATTGAATAACACGGAGTACTTTTTCTTCATTATTTGATAACAATATAGATAAAGACCTAAAAAACGAACTAAAACCATATACCCATGATTACGACTGAAGAAGCAGTCGAAAGCGCTCGGGCTAACAGTATGGGAAATATCCTATTTCAATTGGATCCAAACACCAGAAAGATCGCCAGACGACTAGAAAAGACACAGATTCAAATAATGAAGAAGTAACACATGCCTGAAAAATAACTTGCTGCCAAAATACACAACATATATATATATATATATATATATATATATATATATATATATACCATCCACAGGCTTGTGACACAAGGTCAATTATTCTAAGAGGAGTAGCTTTAGCTCAGTCGGTAGAGCAATTACCTAGGAATGGCAAGCTTCAAGGTTGATAACGGCCCTCGCCAACTCAGCGTATGAGTAGCACAGGGATCTGTGCGGTAAAGTGAGGAGCTGATGGTATGTGTGGCGCTCCACCTCAGACACAAAAAACAATGTCCTCGTTTTAGCGCTAGTGAATAGGGGATAGACTTCTTCGCTGTCTGGCTGATATTGACATTAGGCCACCCCGACGACTTTACTTTAAAGCTGGTTTGAATTCAGAGTTTTACTTTTAAACTGGTTACCTAAGTAGACTAAAGAACCATAGTTGGAGGGGATATATGGATTCATGCCTTTACAAAGACTTTAACACAGACTCGTCCAGATTTGAACTGGGATCGCCATCCTATTTTTAACGACGGTAACCATTACACGATGCGCCTCCTACAAATTAATTGATTATCAGTTGTAGTGCAATGGATTATGAGTCAGTTTAGAAACTATAGGCTCTTTTCTCTTTAAGTGCTCAATAAATATGGCCTTGTGCCAAGTTATACATAGTTCGTTAATGTTCTGTTCTTGGAATTGTAAGTTACGAGTTCTATTCTCCATAAATAATTATTTTGATAGATTTATCCAATAAAAAAGACAAACTGGAAATTAAACTGTTCCCAAACCAACTTCTTTATTCCTCCAAGCGGATCTGGCTTCGTGTAATGCTTAGAAAGTTAGGCTAGTATATATTTACCTATTCACACGAGCAGAATGTGACATAAGGACAATTCTTCAGCAGAATTTAATAGGTTTCAATCCAATTTTCCTTTTCCTAGACCGGTTGTCATACCAAGGTTAACAACTTAATCTGCCCTACTATTTACCCATAGCTGAAGGGAGAATAGTTAGATGCAAGGGAATTAGCGCTATGTGAAACAGCCACGTACAGGATTTGAACTCGTGTCGCCGTTTCTATTTCCTATCAAGATAACCATTACAACACGAGCGAGTTAGGCTCGTAGTTCACTTTAGTGAGATTGATTCTCACTGGGGTTTTATAAATCTGACCTTATACAAACTAAACTAAGCTTAGTAAATGACTTCTCCAATTATAACCATATTCTTCTGCAGAGGATGTTATGTTTCTAGGAGGTGGAGCTTTCGGTTATTCAGTGGCTGAGAGGTCTAGCGCTTAATGTAAATAAACTGTGGTATAGCAAAATGGTTGATGCATAGGACTGTTGTTGTGAGGTCTATAGAACTCACAGTGGAATATCTTAATGGTGAGGTATAGATATTGTAACTGAAGAGTCAAGTGTTTACAATCATTTATTTTATATCTACAGCTTAAAAATTGGCGGTATAGGTTGGTGGGTGAGTGGGTCTGGGAATGTTTCAGATTAAGAACGTAAGTCGTTCTTTCTATGCCTTTACTGTTACATCCGATCTCCTCCTTCGGAATGAACTCACAACCTTTCACTCTTTCCAAGTAAAGAAAACTACAGAATTCATACATCTGGACGTCGTAATCAAAACAATAAAATATCAGGGTATACGATCCAATCGATTTAATACAGCATATATACACATATATAATTTATATAAATAAACACACTTTGAACTTAAAAATACCTTTAAATACCTGTAATATATTACATACAAGAATAGAATAACTCTTTATATAATCTTATTTAACAAAGCCGTGTACACTTAAACTATTTTTTTTCTAAATAAAAGTTTGACAAAAACCCTGACGGATACAATCATTAAAATTTCCACAATTATATATCGTTTTATTTCAATAGTCATAAAGTGGTATCATTCGGACAACTAGGAGTCTATCCCCTTTTCACTAGCGCTAGATCAGAGAGATTATTTTTGCATCTAAGTGGAGGCATCACACCCGATCAGCTCTCCACTTTACTGCACATTCTACGGTCTTCAGCAAAAACAACGCGAAATGGAAATTAAAAATAAAATTAAAAATCACCCATATTGACGGGCTTATAATACGCCCGTTTCCGCAGATGGGTGAAACCCCACTACCCAAAAAAAATACCTGGATATCTAACTAAAAAACCATCTGATGATAAGCTCCAGTTCTGGAGGCTGTAGCGCGTGGATACCACTTCATGCATTACTACCAGGTCCACTCTGACACCGAGTCTTCATACCTGTTAGGGTCCCTTTGTGGGTCTAAAGACATGCTTAAAGATATTCGTATTCGATAGAACCGTGCAAAAAAAAACAACAACAAAAAGACAAAAAAGAAAAATAAACTACACAAAATTGTACATATGAATGTATACACTGAACGCGATGCCCAATCATCTGGGCATAAAATAATCGTCGACGGTTAAATCTATCATCAACAATCAATCATGGAATTAAAATGAAAGAAAATACATGTAAAAAAATTATATATGTGGTTAATACTTTATCTACTAAGAAATTACCGTAATAATAATAATAATAATAATAATAATAATAATAATAATAAATAATAATAATAAATGAAATATACCTTATAATAATAACTTAATAATAATATGATAAAATAATAACTTGACCTTGCCAGAGAACTGAAAAAGTGTGGAATAGGGTTAAAGTGTGCCAATGGTGCCGTTGAACATCCCAAAAGGATTAGAAAAGGGTTTGGAAGTTTGGAAATTAGAGGAAGGATTGAAACCATCCAAAAACACTGCACTGAGATCTTCAGAATACTCAGAAGAGTCCTGGAGACCTGAGACTTGCTGTCACTCAGATTCCATGAATGACCACCTAATCTGCATGTGAAAACTCAAAAGGGAAATAATAATAATAATAATAATAATAATAATAAATAATAATAATATAATAATAATAATAATAAAGAACATGTATAATGACTTTAATATGTGACTGCAATGTGTGCTTGTAAAATTCTGTATGACCAAGTAATGTAAATATGCAAACATTAAGCCTTTAAGATGATGAAGGTTTATTTCTTAAAATTTTCCCAATCCGTGGAGAAAGCAAATGGTTTTGGTGTGTATCTTAAAATTAATCGAATATCGACCAGAACGAACTCTGATGTCGGTCAATGGAAATTAGTTTAATTCATAAATACAGATCCGGAAAATTTCAGAAATAAAATAGTAGAATTCGATAGTTGTAATATTTTCGGTATCAATAGCGACCATCCATTGAGTTATTTATTTTATGGATGTAGCAAAATGGTTTATGCAAAGTCTGGTGGGTGAGAGGTCGAGTGCTGAGTTATCGACTGAGGGTTATAGCAAATGGTTGATGCATAGGACTGTTTGGGAGGTCTATTAGAACTCACAGTGGATATATCTAATGGTTGAGGTATAGATATTGTAACTGAAGAGTCAAGCGTTTACAATCATTTATTTATATCTACAGCTTAAATTGGCGGTATAGGGTTGGGGTGAGTAGGTGTGTCATCGAGTGTTACTATCATTCAATTTATACCGTAAATCCTCATGTTAATGTATAGGTCTAGTGGTTGAGAGGATATGATTGATTTTTAAATTCTGGGCAAGACTGTTACTATTCACTTCGCTTATGCCATTACTATCACTTCGCTTTGTGCCATTGAGGAAAAGCACGAATCCAGACAGCAAGACTTTTACTAATCACTTCGCTCTATCATTGATGAAAAGCACGAGTCCAACAGGGTCCAGACGTCCTTTAGCCATGTTTAAGCAACCAGTTGCACCACGGACCCTAACAAGCGTCTTGAGAATAAGATGGTGAGCTGCACAGAATGCTGCGCGCAGTCTTGAACAAGACATGGAAGCAGCATCCCACAAGGAAACAGCTGTACGGTCACCTGCCCCCATCTCACAAACACCATCTGAGTGACGGACAAGACATGCAGGCACTGCTGGAAACAAGGATGAACATAAGCGATCTCCTGTGAACCAACACATGGACATGCAAGTGTGGGCGTCCAGCAAGGACCTACATTGACCACTATGTGAGGATGCTGGTGGCTCCACAGAAGAGCTCCCAGTGCAATGAAATAGAGAAGGTGGCGAAAGATTCATGATACCCGCTGTATGCGCGACATGATGATGATGATGATGATGAGATGAAGCAACCAGTATAGGAGAAGAAATTTTTGAATTCAAATCAGCTTTATTCCACTTAAATTGACCTTGATATACCTTTGTGCGGGGAGTTAATCAAATACATCCAACCTATCATGGTGTAATGTTAACAAGCTAATCTCGCAGAATCATTATTCCTAAATAGCGAGTTCGATCTTCGGTTGCCTATACTTGCGACCTGTTTTTTGTTTTTTTGTTTTGTTGTTTTGTTTTACGGCATATCAACCTCGTGGTCATTAATGCCGATAAAGTTTGAAATAAATCAATTCTAAGATAGTACAATTTTTATAATACATCTTTCTATTTAACCCATAGATGGGACCCTACAGTACACCACTCCGAGTCAGATGGACCAGGGAGCATGTGAATGAAGGGGTGCTCCACATTCCCCAAACCTCCAAAATTGGAACGCTCACCATCAGATAGAGTTTAACGTCATTCCCAGACATGTAGACCCGCAGCACCGCCTTCTAGCACCCATATGATAAAAGGTTGGGCTTGCCATAAGGGCAATAGGGTTTTCGACCTTGTTGTCACATCTTACCAGTGGAAGGGTTGGATAAAAGAGCATCACATCGTGGTGTAATGGTTAGCAAGCTAGTCTCGCAAATTCATTACTACTGAATAGCGAGTTCGCATCCTTGCTGGATGTCCCTATACCACGACCTTGTGTCACATCCTACCCGTGGCGAATGGTGGAAAGAGCGTTCCATCGTGGTGTAATGGTTAGCAAGCTAGTTCGCAGATTCATTACTCCTAAATAGCGAGTTCGATCCTCCCTGGATCCCACTCGCTTTCGACCTGTGTCACATCCTACCCGCGGTGAACGGGCTGGGTAAACATTTACAGTTATTCACGTTATGCAATTAGGTATATCTTCATGTATGAATAGGTCTTGACTGAGAGAATATGATTGATTTTTAAGTATCATCCAATTCATTCACGCCAATACGATGAGTTCGCTTTAAAAAAAAATGGCGACATACGCCTACACTATCCACGAAATATAATTAACCTAAGTGTTATTTCAATATGATTTGTGCGTGAGACGCTTGAAAATTAATCGAAAACATTCTCATTTTTTATGGGTTTTTATTAATCAATCATCTTTTGCAATTAATGCATGACTATCGATATTCCGAAAAGAAGAGAATTGAAAATACCATTTTACCACTTGTACTTAAAATCATTTACATAAATTGTGTTCTAAATACTCATATGGATAGCGCGAACGGTAATATTTATTTTTAAAGAATTTTTGATTATTTCCATTGAATTAGTTTGATGAAATGGTTGAATAACATACTAGGTACCACCAATTTGTGCGCTCATTTATTTCAAAAAACGAATTTAAATTATCAAATCGATTATTTAAGTCAAATTTTTGTTAGTCAAGAAGTAGAGCATCAGTAAAAAAAAAAATAAAAAATAAAAAAATAAAATAAAATAATAATAATAATAAAATAATAATAATAATAATATAATAATATAATAATAATATGTATTTATTAACATTTTAAAAATAAATCGCCCCCAAAGTACTAAGTAAGATTCATGCCAATCTAAAAAACATCTATCGGATATTTTAAACTTTTTAAAAAGTTCTTCTTCGGAAATCGAATAACAAAAAAACATATTAAATACCACTATTGTACAGAAAAATGATTAACTTAAATGAAATACTAAAAATTCTTGTGGGTTGCTTACTAAAAATAGTTTGATCGGGGGAAAAGTCAGACCTATTTTTCAACTGTGAGCCGAGATAACAAAAGAATTACAAAAAATCAGAGAATTACTATTTAAATAAAATTTTCAGTATCACTTATTCCAATGAATTCTTTCTTTTAAATTTCCAATCATTTCAATCAAAACTGAGTCAATGGAAAAAATCGAATATTCATATGAGCATCAGAACAACAAGTGTAATACCCAAAATTAATAGATAAAATTCATTAAAAATTTTAAGGTTTTAAGTTTAAATTTCATATTTTTATATTCTAAAACAAATTATTCCATTATTAACACCTACTTAGTATTGTTATCAAAAACTTTTAGTAAAACTCAATTGAAAAGTCAAGCCCCCACCCAGTTTTAAACAGAACAAATATCGATGTAATATTTCACTGATAATCAAAAGCAATTTATAAAAATATAAAAAAAGTAAAAAAAGAAAAACTCCAAAATTTTTAAAAAATGGTTTGGTTTTTTTTTACTTTTAATTTCAGGATGTTTCGGGTACCTGGTTTTCTACCAAAAGCGCCCCTTTATATATTTTTTCTATTCACACTTCCGCCTTTTTAGCTTATTTATACTGGTAATTAGTTCAAATGGTAATAACCCCACCATATTTGGCCGCCCACAAATAATGTAGGGCAAAAATAAAATTAAACAACCCTTGGATTGGACCCCCCCT
>CM042146.1:78502890-78542605 GCA_023376005.1 Doryteuthis pealeii | reverse complement strand
AGGAAGGAGATACGTGGCATCCGAATGATGTTGTAAAACCTAATTACGTATGGGTTTCTTCTCTTTCTTTCCCGCTTCCCCTTTAAAATTTTTTTTTAATCTTCTTTATTAATTTACATACTATATCTCCTTTAAGAGACATTGCAAAATAGTTCAAACGTAAAAAAGTAGGAATTTTCACCTTTATTTGTTAAAATTTCTAGCATAAATTGTGCATGCACATTATCTGAAATGAAACTTAATTGTTATTAAGAACACATTTTATGATATTTTGTGTTAAAGCATGCAGTTATTGTCGCACGGAGACTTTCAAAATAGCTTACCGGCTTAGTTTCAAAGTGAAAGTCAAGGAGGTTACTCATAAATGTGCCATTATTTGCTATAGAATTTGACAACTAAAAAGGTGAAAATTACCAAAAAGTAATCCTCTAGCGAATGTTTCTTTCTTTTTTCCTTCTTCTATCCCATTATTTTTTCTATTTTCTTTTTCTTTCGTTTTCCTTTCCTTGTTTTTTTTTTTTAAATTATCGATATGAAACGAACTATAGGTTGCTATCCTTCCCAATGCTCTCACATTGCTGTTCTTTCTTATATCTT
The DNA here is from genome assembly GCA_023376005.1 of Doryteuthis pealeii. Taxonomy (NCBI): domain Eukaryota; kingdom Metazoa; phylum Mollusca; class Cephalopoda; order Myopsida; family Loliginidae; genus Doryteuthis; species Doryteuthis pealeii. Next base: position 78,542,008 of record CM042146.1, on the reverse strand, counting down.
TCTTTTGTATTTCTCTTCTATCTTTTCCCCCCTCTGATGATAGCACGTTCGTTTTCTTCTCTTTCTTTCATCTCAATTATAACGATATGATCCATTATTTATCTGGGGTGATGACAGGACATAACACTTGAACACATGCATTCATATCTTATGAAACAAATCGGAATGGTCCATTATTTATCTGAAGTGATGAGAGGGCGTGACACATGTAGGTAGGTACTAGCGTATTAATTAGGTATCACCAATTGTGACGTCACAGACGTATATTTTACAAAATAAATTAAACAACCCTGATTGACCCCCCGCAAAAAAAAAATATCAAGGAATTATCCGATTTTAATGAAATTTTAAGTGTTCATTTTACGAATGAATTTTATAATGCATTAGTTATTTTATTTAAAAACTTTCTGATTTTTTTCAGGTCACTTAATTTTGCCTCCACCTTATTTTGTGGGCGCAAAATATCGGTGGGGTTATATACATTTGAAACTAATTACAGTATAAATAAAAATCAAAAGGCCGAAGGGGTGAATAGAAAAAATATATAAAGGGGCGCTTTTGGTAGAAAACAGGTACCGAAAATCTGAAAATTAAAAGTAAAAAAAAATAAAAAAAAATTTTTCAAAATTTTGGAGATTTTCTTTTTTACTTTTTTTTTATAATTTTTTATAATTGCCTTTTTGATTATCAGTGAAAATATTCTACATCGATATTTGTTCTGTTAAAATGGTGGGGGCTTGACTTTTCAATTGAGTTTTCTCTAAAAGTTATTTGATAACAATACTAAAGTAGGCTTGTTAATAAATGAATATTTGTTTTTTAGAATATAAAAATATGAAATTTAAAACTTAAAATTTAAATTTTAATGAATTTATCTATTAATTTGGTATATAAATTGTTGTTCTGAATGCTCATATGAATTTCGATTTATTTCCATTGAATCAGTTTGATTGAAATGATTGAGAAATTTAAAAGAAAGAATTCATTGAATAATAAGTGAATACTGAAAATTTTATTAAAATCAGATAATTCTCTGATTTTTGGTAATTTTTTGTTATCTCGGCTCACAGTTGAAAAATAGGTCACATGACATTTTCCCCCGATCAATATTTTTAGTAAGCAACCCACAAGAATTTTTAGATATTTCATTTAAAAGTTAATCATTTTTCTGTACATAGTGTATTTAATGTTTTTTGTTATTGATTTCCAAGAAGAAACTTTTTAAAAGTTTTAAAATACCGATCAGATGTTTTTTTTAGATCTGCATGAATCTTTACTTAGTCATTTTGGGGGCGAATTTAATTGTTTAAAATGTATCAAAAATAAATTACATATATATGTATTATTATTATTATTATTATTATTATTATTATTATTATTATTATTATTATTATTATTTACTGATGCTCTACTTTTCGACTAAACAAAAATTTGACCTTAAATAATCGATTTGACTAATTTAAATTCGTTTTTAAAATAAAAAATGAGCGCACAAATTGGTGGTACCTAGTATGTATTATTCAATGAATTCTTTCTTTTAAATTTCTCAACCATTTCAATCAAACTAATTCAATGGAAATAAATCAAAATTCTTTAAAATAAATATTACCGTTCGCACTATCCATATGAGTATTTAGAACAACAATTTATGTAAATGATTTTAAGTACAAGTGGTAAAATGGTATTTTCAAATTCTCTTCTTTTCGGATACTTTCGATAGTCATGCATTAATTGCAAAAGATGATTGATTATAAAAAAAACCCCATAAAAAATGAGAATGTTTTCGATTAATTTTCAAAGCGTCTCACGCACAAATCATATTGAAATAACACTTAGGTTAATTATATTTCGTGGATAGTGTAGCGTATGATTCGCCATTTTTTTTTTAAAGCCAACTCATCGTATTGGCGTGAATGAATTGGATGATACTTTAAAAATCAATCCATATTCTCTCAGCTCACAGACCTAATTCAATCAACCATGAAGTATACCTAATTGCATACGTGAATACCTGTAAATGTTTTAGCCGAGCCGTTCACGCGCGGTAGATGTGACACAAGGTCGAAAGCGTGTGGCAGTCCAGAGAGGATCGAAACTCGCTATTGTAGGAGTAATGAATCTGCGAGACTACTTGCTAACCATTACATACCCACGATGAAACGCTCTTTTTAATCCAACCTATTCGCCACGGAGGTAGGTATGTGAAAAGGTCGTGAGTATAGGGACATCCAGAAGGCTCGAACTCGCTATCAGGTTGTAGTGAATTTGCGAGACTAGCTTGCTAACCATTACAACCACGATGTGATGCTCTTATTATCCAACGCCATTCACGCACTAGGTAGATGTGACACAAGGTCGCAACAACCCTATTGCCCTTATGGCAAGCCCCAACCCTTTTTAATCATAATGGGTGCTAGAAGGCGGTGGCTGCGGGTTCTACATGTCCTGGGAATGACGTTAAACTCTATCTGATGGTGAAGGTTCGCCAGATTTTGGAGGTTTGGGGATGTGAGCACCTTTCATTCACCATATGCTCCCTGGTCCACCTCTGACGCGGATGGTAGTACCTGTTAGGGTGCCGCATCGTATGTGTGTTAATAGAAAAAATGTATTTATATAAAAAATTGTATTATCCATTAGAATTGATTTATTTTCAAAACTTTATCGGCATTAAATGACCGACCGAGGTTGAATGCCGTAGATAACAAAAAACAAACCAAAAAAAACAAAAAAACAAAAAACAAAGGTCGCAAGTATAGGGCAACCAGCCGAAGATCGAAACTCGCTATTTTTAGGAATAATGATTCTGCGAGATTAGCTTGTTAACCATTACACTCATGATAGGATTGGATGTATTTTGATTAAACTCCCCGCCACCAAGCAGGATATATACTCAAGTCAATTTTAAGTGGAATTAAAGCTGAATTTGAATTCAATTTCCTTCTCATATACGCGGTTGCTTCATCATCATCATCATCAATGCATCATCATGGTCGCGCTCATCAGCACGGGTATCCATGACAAATCTTTCGCGCAACCTTCTGTCTATCATTCATTGCAGCCTGGGAGCTCTTCTGTGGAGCCACCAGCATCCTCACATAGCTGGCCCAATGTAGGTCCTTGGCTGGACGCCATACACTTGCAATGTCCTAATGTGGGCTGTCCACAGGAGAACGTCCGCTTTATGAGTTCAGTCCTTGAGTCTTCTGCCAAGCCAGTGCCCTGCTATGATCTTGTCCGTCTACACTCAGGAGTAGTTTGTGAAATGGGGGCGGCAGGTGAACCGTACAGCGCTGTTGTTTCACGTTGTGGGATGCTGGCTTTCGATGTCTTGTCAAGCGACGCGCGCAGCATTCTTGGTGCATGGAGCTCCCACCCATCTTATTCTCAAGACGGCTTGTTAGGGGTCCCTGTGGTGCAACTGGTTGTCTTAAACGATGGCTAAAAGCGAACACTGTCTGGGACCGCTGTCTGGACTCGTGCCTATTCTCAGGATGGCATAAAGAGGACGAAGGTGAATAGTGTAAAACAGTCTGTGCCTGTCTGGATTCTGTTGGCTTTTCTCAATGGGCAACAAGAGCGAAGTGAATAGTGTAATGGCATATGAGCGAAGTGAATAGTAACAGGTCTTGCCCAGGAATTTAAAAATCATCATAATCCTCTCAACACCAGACTATATATTAACAGCACAGAGGATTTACCCAAGGGTATAAAAGTGAAATGATAGTAAACACGTCGATGACACACCTACTCACCCACAACAAACCCTATAACCGGTCCAATTTAAAAGCTTGTAGATCTAAATAAAATGTAAATTGTAAACGGCTTGAAACTCTTCAGTTTACATATCTATACCCGCAACGCATTAGATATATCCACTGTGAGTTCTATAGACCTCTAGCCAACACAAAGTGCGTATGCATCAACCATTTTGCTATACCCTTCGAGTAAGATAACATCAAGCACTGCGACCTCTCACCCACCAGACCTTTGCACTAAACCATTTTGCTAACAATCCACAATAAATAACTCAATGGATGGTCGGCTAATTGATACCGAAAATAACAACTATCGAATTTAGCTATTTTTATTTCTGAAAATTTCCACGGATCTGTATTTATCGAATTAAACTAACAATTCTGTCCATTGACGCGACATCAGAGTTCCGTTCTGGTCTATATTACGATTAATATTTAAGATACACTGAACCAAACCATTTGCTTGTCTCCGCACGGATGCTGGGAAGAATATTATTTAAGAAATAAAACCTTTCATCATCTTAAAAGGCTTATGTGTGTGCATATTTAACATTACTTCGTGGGTCATACAAGAATTCGTTACAAGCACCAGACAATTGGCAGTGCACGCAATATTAAGTCATGATACATATGTCTTCTTTATCTATATTATTATTATTTATTATTATTATTATTATTATTATTATTATTATTATATTATTATGTATTTACCCTTTGAGTTTTTCACTCAAGTATTAGCTGATGGTCTTTCACTGGAATCTGAGTGAACAGAAGTCTCCTCAGGTCTCGCAGGAACTCTCTGAAGTATTCCTACAGATTGCGCAGTGCAGTGTTCTGAATGGTTTTCAATCCTTTCCTGCTAATTTCCAAACTTTCCAAAACCCTTTTCTAATCCTTTTGGACTGTTCACAGTGCAACCCAATTGGTATCATGTCACTTTCAATATTCCATAACTTTTTTGCAGTTCTCTGGCTAGGTCCAGATGATTGTGACCCTGGTGTTTTCAATTTCCTTAGCTTGGCACGCCTGTGTCGCTGCACTGCAAAAATCCACCAGTTGACAAGTTCTTTCTTTTTTGTTTATCAAATACTAGGTCTGGTCTTCTTGCTGGGATAAGGTGGATCGTTTTTATTTCATAGTCCATTATTATTATTATTATTATTAATTATTATTATTATTATTATTATTATTTATATTATTATTATTTATCGGTAATTTTCTTAGTAGATTAAAGTAATTAACAACAATTATATATATTTTTTTTACATGTATTTTCTTTCATTTAATTACCAAATGATTGATTGATTGACTGATAGATTTAAAACCCTTCGACGGTTATTTTATGCCAGAATGTTGGGCATCGCGTTCAGTGTATAACATTCATAATGTACAATTTTGTGTATTTATTTCTCTTTCTTTTTTTTCCTTTTGTTGTTGTTTTTTTGCCGGTTCTATCGAATAGAAATAATCATTTAAGCATGTCTGTTAGACCCACAAATGGGAGCCCGCTAACAGGTATGAAACCTCGGTGTCAGAAGTGGAAACCTGGAGTAATGGCAATGAAGTGGTATCACGAACTAGCGCGCTACACAAGCCTCCAGAATGGAGCACATGTGAGTCATCAGATGTAGTTTAGTATGTATCACAGGATATCTTTTTGGCGTGTTGGGGTTTCACCCATCTGCAGGAAACAGGGCGTATTATAAGCCCGCGTCAATAGGGTTGATTTAATTTTATTTTTTTAATTTCCATTTCGGCGTTGTTTGCTGAAGCGTAGAATGTGCAGTAAAGTGAGAGCTGATGGCGGGTGTGATGCCTCCATATTAGATGCAAAAATAATTCTCTCTGATCTAGCTCTAGTGAAAAGGGGATAGACTCCCTAGTTGTCCGAATGATACCGACTTTAATGACTATTGAAATAAAACGACTATATAGATGTGGGTGAAAATTTAATGATTGTATACCGTCAGGGCTTTTTGTAAAACTTTTAATTTTAGAAAAAAAAAGAAAGTTTACAGGCTTTGCTTAGATAAGGAATTGATATAAAGGAGTGAGCTGGTTTCTTGTGATGTAATACAGCACACTTACAGGTATTGTAGAAAAGGTATTTTTTTAAGTTTCAAAGTGGTGTTATTATATAAATTATATTATGTGTATATATGCTGTATTAAATCAATTGGATCGTATACCCTGATAAATTTTATTGTTTTGATTACGAACGTCCAGATGTATGAATTCTGAATTTTTCTTTACTTGGAAGAGTGAAGGTTGTGAGTTCAATTCCGAAGGAGGAGATCGGATGTAACAGTAAAGGCATAGAAAGTACGACTATACAGTATCTTAATACTACAGTTCCCAGACCCCCTCACCCACCAACCCAATACCGCGAATTGTTAACTGCTTGTAGATTAAAAGAAATGATTGTAAAGCACACTTGACTCTTCAGTTACAAATATTATACCTCAAACCATTAAGATATATACCACTGTGAGTTCTATAGACCCTTCCAACCAACAGTCCGTATGCATCAACCATTTTGCATATACGCGGCACAGTTTAGTTACATTAAGTAGCGTAGGACCTTCAGCGCACTGAATAAACCGAAAGCTACGCAACCTCGCCTAAAACATAACATCCTCTGCAAGAAGAAGTGATCGGTATAATTCTGGAGAAGTCATTTACTAGCTTAGTTTAGTTTGGTACAAGGTACAATGTATTTATAAACACCCAGTGAGAATACATATGTCACTAAAAGTCAGGACTACGAGCCTAACTCGCTCGTGTTTGTAATCGCGCTTATGTTCATAGGAAACTCACGACACACTGGCGAACTAGGTCGGAGTTTCAAATCCTGTTAGCGTGGCTGGTTTCCAATCGCGTAATTCCCTTGCAGCTAATCATTCTCGCCTCCAGCTATGGGGTAAATAGTAGGGAGAGTTAACCTTGGTATGACACACCGGTTCTAGGAAAGAAAATTGGATTCAAACCTATTAACTTCGCTGAGAAAATTGACCTTATGTCAGCATTCTGCTCGTGTGAATAAGGTAAATATATAACTAGCCTAACTTTCTAAAGCATTACACGAAGCCAGATTCGCTTGGAGTAATAAAGAAGTTGGTTTGGGAAAAGTTTAATTTCCAGTTTGTCTTTTTCTATTGTATAAATTCTAATCAAAATAATATTTATGGAGATAGAAAACTCGTAACTATACAAATTCAAAGAACAGAACATTAACGAACTATGTATAACTTGGCACAGGCCATATTTATTGAGCACTTGAAAGAGAAAGAGCCCTATAGTTTCTAAAACTGCTCATAATCCATTGCACTACAACTGATAATCCAATTAATTTGTAGGAGGGCGCATCGTGTAATGGGTTACCGTCGTTAAAAATGGGGATAGGCGTCCGATTTCAAAATCCTGGACGAGTCTGTGTAAAGTTCTTTGTAAAGGCATGAATCCAATATTTCCCTCCCAACTTATGAGTTCTTTAAGTCTAACTTAGGTAACCAGTTTAAAAGTAAAAACTCTGAATTCAAACCAGCTTTAAAGTAAAGTCGTCGGAGGGTGGCCTAATGTCATATCAGTCCAGACAGCGAAGAAAAGTTCTATCCCCTATTCACGTAGCGCTAAAACGAAGGACATTGTTTTTGTGTCTGAGGTGGAGAGCTCACACCTACCATCAGCTCCTCACTTTATCGCGGCAGCAGATCCTCTGTGCTACTGCATACGCTGAGTTTGGCGAAGGGCCGTTACTCGAACCTTGGAAGCTTGCATTCCTAGGTAATTGTTCTACCACATGGAGCTAAAGCATACTCCTCTTAGAATATTGACCTTGTGTCAACAAGCCTGTGGCATGGTATATATATAATAATATATATTATATATATATAATGATATATATATTATGTTTGTGTATTTGTGGCAGCAAGTTATTTTTCAGGCATGTGTTACTTCTTCATTATTTGATCTGTGTCTTTTCTAGTCGTCTGGCCGATCTTTCTGGTGTGGTGGATCCAATTTGAAATAGGTAATAATTTCGCCATGACGGTTTAGCCTCCCGAGCCGCTTGTCGACTGCTTCTCAGTGCGTAATCATGGGGTAGTACTGGGTTGTAGTTCGTTTTTTTAGGTCTTTTTATCTAGTATGTGATTATCGCAAGAATAGAGATGAGAAAAAGCTACTGACTCGGGCGCGTGTTAGATTCAATCAACAGACAATGCTTGAAATATATATAGTATAGTGGATGTGGCCGCGGGGGCTATTATATATATATATTATATAATATATTAAATATCACGTGTACTGATTATCAATTGATAAAGGTAAAATATATTATACATATAAGCCCATATGTTAGTTGGTTAATCAAGGATTCGATAACTGCAAGCACAACTCATCGTCACTCTATCGACAATGACAGGTGCGTCATGATGTGTATACCGATCTTAACACATTGTGGTTTGAGACATTCCTGTTGGCCCTTTGCCCTATCGTTGTAGAAATGATTTGATCAATGGCTTATAATAAGCCCTCTGCTCTGCTTAAATTTGTTTGAATGTGTGTGGTTAGGCAGGTGGAGGGGTAGTTATGAGTGATCGATCAGTTGCTCAGCAGGCTCAGATGTTGTTTTTTTAAGACCCGCGTCTAACTTTGTTCGAGCTCGGAACTATGAGGAAAATAGTCCTAAAGTTCTAAAAATATTTTGACGATATGACTTTTAGGCAGCCCCTTTTTGATCTCGATTCAGAAGGACATGTTTTTTCATTTACACCGTCAATATCAGGTTGTTTGTTAGGGGTTTAGGGTTAGGGTGTGTAGGGTTTCGGGTTAGGGTTAGGGAGTTAGTTTTATAATTTATAAAAAAACTCTAAAAATCGTCTGTTTTACAAACCCGGAGGGATAGTTAAGGCAGATGTATAGATGAAATAACACATGTCCTGAATCGAGACTATCAAGAGGGATGCCTAAAGGTCATATGGTCCCAAAATTTTTGCGGTGAAACGAAAATTCCTCTGCGAATGTGTCTAATATTAAATCAATAAATATTTTTTTCTTAAAAAAAATCATCATAAATGTCCATGATGGCTGTTCCATTGCTCCTCTCGCATTAAAAAAAATCATAATGGATCTTCCTTGGTGTATTCATTGATTCGTTGGCTTAACTATTAGAATAATCCTTAATTTTTGTAATGGATCGCTGATATATATCGTTCGCAGATTATATTAACGTTTTCCATTAAGTATATATTTGTCAAGTAATAAAATACAATTAAATTATAATAACGTTTTGAATTGATTTTTAAGTTTGCCTAATTTTATAAACCGATTTTGAAATTTTTGAAATGGTTTAAAGATGAGTTTTTATCATCTCTCGAAATACTGCAAGTCGATTCTTGTAAAATATCGACAGATATGGCCGGGAAAGGTGGTTCGATCAAAAAACAACAAAAACACGAGCTGAAACGAGGCAACAACTCGCGTTGGAAAGGGACATTGGAGCAGCTCATCAACTACGAAATTTATTGGGGTGACCATTTGTGACTTTTTGTTCCCCCCCTTTTTTATTCCCCGCCATTTAACCATAATTAAGTAAGGGGTTTACTTAGCGACGTCCTTCCCTTCTAAGTAATAATGTCACGGGTAGTAGCTGGGGTTATGTGGTAGCATTTGTGGGGTATACCAGTTTTCCCTTCTCAAAAATATCCAGCGAAGATAAAGAGAGGTTGTGACAATTTCATGCCTTTTCAATAGCAATGGTCAACTGAAACTGCCTCTGATGGGATATTCTCGAACCAGGTATTCTTACTTCTAATCTTGATAACTTGACGATCATCTCCTTTGCACCTCTTAAGATACCGACTAATAAATGAAAAACAAACTCTTTAAACAATGACCCTTTGCACTGCAAACTGAAGGCCCCTTGTTTTTGCTTAATTCTTGCTTATCAAGTCTTCCTCTCGGCAATTGTTTCCCACACCCCGCACTTAATGACGCTGTCAACGTCGTTAACCAATATTTACTATTTTAAGCGGTGTTTTTATCATTCAGCATTTGGGGTTGCCTAGCAACGTGGAATTAATAGAAGAAATTCAGGACAGATACTTCCCCGCACTCCTTCACCCACGTCTGGCAATTATTGTTTTTTCCCCAAACCTGAATTTCCCGTCACTTGTAACCACTTCACGTTCTTATTTTATTGGATTTTATTTTTAGTTAGAATTTTTTATTTATTTATTCGTTTTAAAACTAAAATGATAAATCTTGAAGACAGTGTCGGGATTTAAAAAAAAAAAGAAAAAAAGAAGAGAAGCTGTGCTCCCATATTTTTGTGGATCCTGACTCAGCGTTTGTTGGCATCTGAGCCTAACGGCGGTGGGGGTGGAGTAAGCTTCTGCACCAATCTGTCCTCATATATCTATAAGACGTCGATATACGGTAAGTAGCTCAGAGATTACGTAACACGATCGACTGAAGAGTAGTGGCTGATCGAGGAATGATTGCTACGAGGTATGCTAGATGATGTAAGATCGATAATAGGCAGTTAAGCGGATAGAGGATATGGTTGGAATGATATAGTTGTGAGGGTATGGAGGTGAGTAAGTCGATTGTGCAATGACGGTTCGGGACGGTCTCGTCGTACTTGATAGATCATCATGGCTTGATCTCTGGAGTGGTGAAGCGGTAGTCTCATCATATTCGCTGAGATGGCGATTGTGGCAGACGGACGATACGCGAGGATGAAAGTTTCCGTCAGATGTAATCGTGTCTCGCAGCAACCTGAGGTCAACGCTTATCCTCCTGCTCAGCACGTCGAGCGCGTTGTTCTTCTCAGGTACGACTCTCAGCGGATAGCGTGCGTCGAGGTTCGTACGAGCGAGGCTTGGAAGGGAATCAGTTCTCTCTCTCTCTCTTCACACCACACACACAACAACACACCACACTATGTATAAATCGCATATTTCGATCGGTTCTACGCTACCAATCTCATTCTCCGGATTTTGGGTGCTGGTGTTCTGTTTCTTGGTCAAAATTTGCTGTTGCATATTCTCTAATAATACACGTGAACCTTTAATCAATGAATTCTAATTCGCCATTGTTTCTTTTCCATCTGAGACCTTCATTTAAAAACTCCTTCAATATATATTTACCAACCATACGGGCACGAGCAGGAATGCGACACAAGGTCAATTTCTTTAAACGCGGGTTTAACAGGTCAGAAATTCATAATTTTCCTTCTCCTAGACTTGGTTTACCACTAGTTAAGATCCCCATCTGCCGCTGCTATTTACCCATAGCTGGAGGGAGAGTAATTGGATGCATACCTTTCCAAGGATATTAGCGCTAATGTTGAATGCAAACAACTTCGTCCATTTCCTACGACTGTACCATTACATCACAGTGCGGCACTTCCATAAACTTCTTCAATAGGGAATATCAAATTCAGATGGAGACTCAACTGGCACACACACCCTGCTTTGAACAGAGGTTAGGAATACATCCCTGTGGAGGGGTAAGAGCCTCCCCCAAAGGGATGTCCTGCAGTGGTTGAGGCTTCAGTTCTAGAGATCAGGGAGTGTAGAGATCCCTTTATTCCAATTACTCCAGATCACTCTATCCGGAGTGATAGTACATGTAGAGTCCCATTCTATGGTCACAAACATCTGTTTTGCAATTATTTTCGTAAATCGATTGGAATACTTGATGCCATATAACTGTAAATAGGTTGTATTAAGAATAGTTACTTGAAAGTTATAATGTTACTAAGGATTTATTAATTGTTACTTGAACCATGCAACTGTGTGTAAACAAATGACTATTATTGAAATAGAAATATTTACTTTACTATTGGATCATTAGCATTAGATTAGAAATATATGGACCATACAATAGTGTGGAAATACTTTTGTTTTGATAGGAATATTTGATCCATATACATTATTTTGTATTAAAGAATAGTCACTTGATAGTTATTAAATTGTTTACTACAAGATTATTATTATTATTATTATTATTATTATTATTTATTATTATTATTATTATTTATTATTATTATTTTTCACTCCTTTTGAGTTTTCACATCAGTGTTAGCTGATGGTATTTCACTGGAGTGAGTGACACAAGTCTCCCTCAGATCTCCGGGCTCTTCTGAGTATTCTACGCCCGATTGCGCAAGGGCGCAGTGCAGTAAGTCTGGATGGTCTCAATTCTTCCGGCTGATATCTAGACCCCTCAGTCTTTTTTCCAGTTATTGCCGGAACCGTTCCAGAGTGCCACCAACTAACAAATTGGTAATCACTCACTCTCTATGTTTCACAGCCTTTTTCATTCTCTGGCCAAGGTCCAAAGTATTTATCGCATCTTTCATTTTCCTTCAGTTCACCTGTGATTACTGGGACCGCAAGTCCCCCAGTTGACACGTTCTCTTTTTTTTTGTTAATCAGGCACTACAGGTCTGGTCCCTAGCTGGGATACGGTGATCCGTCTTTATTCGAAAGTCCAGAGAATTTTATGCGTTTCATTCTCAAGAACAGATTCTGGTTTATGCATATACCATTATTGTTGTATGGTCAAAGATTAATTTTTTTTGCATAATTCCCCAGTGGATCCCCTTTCCCAACCCAGTCGTGCAAGCTTTTGTATCCCCGTTGTGTTTTTAGTTTGCTACATTTCACTTAATACATGGTACAGTCTCATCTCTGTCAGCAAATTGCAAATTTATTTGTTAGATAAAAATACTGAAATCCTACACTGTGTTTACTTGCCCTTATTTGTATTAAGAATAGTCATTTGAAGCTTATAAATTTTTATAACTAAGAATTATTATTATTAAGCTTACTGGAAACCATAACAACTGTGTGCAAAACAAATTGACTATTATTTGATAGAAATAATCACTTCAAACGTATAATTATCAGTATTAAATAAGAATTAACTTAAAAAACATACAACTGTGTGGCAAATTATTTGAATTAGAAAGGGATTCTTGATATCATATAAAAACAATGAATATAGACAAAATAAAAAATTCAGGAGGAATCCCGCATGTCGTGGTGGCTAATGTTCCTGGGACTGCGACTCGTAGTAAAGCGAGTTCAAAACTCAGTCGCGCTATTATGTTAACTTCGTTCAAATGCCGCCTGAGAAAAGTTTGACGCCCTTATTCCTTACTATATGTAAATAGTACCACTACTATTTCTCTGAATTTTTGAGATGAGACTGATAATTTGGATTATTCGACTGTTGTCTTATCTTTATTGTTATCTGCACAACAAAGAAATACCTGAAGAAGGCGGAGGGCACATCAGCCGAAAACGTCGTCAGATAACACAATAAAGATGAGAACACATTGTCTAAATAGAATCAAAAAGTAACCAACTACTGTTTCTTCTATAATGATGGCTTTGGATCTAAATAACCCCCGAATGTTATATACCTTAACAAAGAAACAAATAAAACAGAACAAAATTTTAAAAAAATGATAGAACATTGAAAAAACATAGTTATAATATACCATAAAAATTAAAATGGACCCATTCCAGCATTAGATAAGTCATGAGGAGTGGATATGCCGTTAAAAGATCAACCAAAATCTATTAAAGTCTTTACTTTGTATCGATTTATTGGCAATCTATCAAATATTTCCTATGTCCTATCGAGGACATCCAGTATAGCCATTATCAGAAAACATTGGCGGTTTGTGACCATAAAACTTGTCGGGCTGCATCTTCAGAAATATATAAATTATATTAACATTGTTAAGCACACAACATACACACTGAGAAATAAAGTGCGTGGTGTATGGTTAAAGTCATAGGGAATGGACTCGTCGCCTCGAGTTCAAATCCTGGACGTGGTATATTGCATTTTACTTAGGCATAATAGCCGGCTTGGGAAAGGTATGAATCTACTCTCCCTCCAGCTATGGGTAAATAGTAGGACAGACTGGGTTCTTTTAAACGCATGGCTGGTACCAGTCTAGGAGAAGGAAAAACCTCTGGAGATTCAAACCTGTTGAACTCCGCTTAAGAAATTGACGGGCTTGTGTCGTATCCTGCTCGTGCGGAGGGGTTTGGTAAATATATACACACTGAGAAAATACAGTATGTATACTATAATCCCATTATGTCAATAAATCAAATTTAGTAATTTAAATACTTAAATAACACTTGAATTGATGGTAGCAAACAACAACATAGTATCACACATAAGATGATGATACTACTACTTTCCAACGCTGATAAGCAGATTTGGCACTAGTTTCGGACCGCTTGCTTTCTTGGGCATGCGCACAATAAAGCAATCATTTTCGTTAATTTCTTCGATATATACATGTACAAGCAACGTCAATCCCGTGATATTAATTGTCGGAGGTACTACTTTGAGAAATACATAAAAAATCAATATTTATATGTGTAAAGCCACACACTGAGATTTTAAATAATAGTATTAAATATTGGAAATGATAATAGCATCAAATATATTTACAAATATGAAAGAATATATATTTTATAAAGTCTATATCGGGCTGCAGTTCCACGAAGCCACCATTGATCAAAGTCACGCATTTAGGAATTTACAGACGTTTCAAATAAATTTAAGATTACATTCTTCTTTTTCCCATGATTCATTTCAAGTTGGTTAAAAAGAAAACGATAATGGCTACGCATTTTGGCATTTTACTTAAATTTAAAAAAATTACACACTCATGTTATACAAGAGAAGCCATTTTTAAAATCCAAACATTTGAAACTTTTTTTTTTTCTATCCTTTTCTTTTTTTGTCTGAATTTCTAATGTTTAGGGCCGGGTTATCTCAGTCCGGTAGAGCGGTTCGGCTAGAAACCACAGGTTTCCTAGTTCGAGTCCGCTTCCCTAATAAAATTTAAGCTAGGAGCAGGCGCTGAAAGTAGTTCAAAAGACGAACTCTAATTTTAGCTTCACTTAAAAATAACCAAATCTAACGATATGATTGTATTTTATATCAGAATATTCATATTATAGCATACAACTAATGTACGTAGATATGTGAATGTACATCGGTAGAGCGTTCGGTCTAGAAACTACAAGGTTCCTAGTTTCGATACCAGTCCTCGCCAAACTCAGCGTATGAGTAGCACAGGGATATGTGGGGTAAAGTAAAGAGCTGATGGTAAGGTGTGGCGCTCCACCTCAGACACGCAAAACAATCTCCTTGGTCAGCGCTATGAAAAAGGGATAGACACCCTCGCGACTGGCTTGATACAGCGACTTTAGGCGCACCCCGACGCCTTTACTTTACCGCTAGGCCAACTGTGACTTAGGTGGTTAAATAGGAGCGTTGAATATGCGTATTTTGGTTCAGATGAAAATATTTCTAATCTTTAAACGGAAGACAGAAGTGTACGGTCGATGAAGACAGAAATAAACGGTGTTGATTTCTGTTCCGTTTTAAGGCTTCGATCCTTTGTCTCGGATCGACAGTTTGGCCTCATCATCCTGGGTTTGATAAGAACTCGGAAGGGCGACTGCTAATTTACGCCGCTTTTAACTGAATCACCTCTTTCTTCAAACTAGTGTTTTAGCAAATGATCGACGCATCATCTCTTTACTTTAGCCCCACATACTCCCTGTGCTACTCATACGCTGAGTTGGCGGAGGCAACTGGTATCGAACTAGGAACCTTGTAGTTTCTAGCGAACGCGTCTTACCGATGTAACACTCACATATCTACGTACATAGTTGTATGTATAATATGAATATCTGATATAAATCACAATCATATCGTTAGATTTGTTTTTATTTTAAGTGAAGTAAAATAGAGTCGTCTTTTGACTACTTTCAGCGCTGCTCCTAGCATTAAATTAATTAGGGAAGCGGACTCGAACTAGGAACCTTGTGGTTTCTAGCCGAACGCTCTACCGACTGAGATAACCCGGCCTAAAACATTAGAAATTCAGACAAAAAGAAAAGGATAGAAAAAAAAAGATTTCAAATGTTTTGGATTTTAAAAATGGCTTCTCTTGTATAACAGTGAGTGTGGTAATTTTTTTAAATTTAAGTAAAAATGCAAATGGTAGCCATTATCGTTTTCTTTTTTAACAACTGAAATGAATCATGGAAAAGAAGAATGTAATCTTAAATTATTTGAACGTCTGTAAATTCCTAAATGCGTGATTTTGATCAATGGTGGCTTCGTGAACTGCAGCCCCGATATAGACTTATAAAATATATATTCATTCATATTTGTAAAATATATTTGATATATCAGTTTTCCAAATATTTAATACTATTATTTAAAATCTCAGTGTGTGCTTTACAATATAAATATGATTTTTATGTATTTTCTCAAGTAGTACCTCCGACAATTAATATCACGGATTGACGTGCTTGTACATGTATTCATATCGAAGAAATTAACGAAATGATTGCTTTATTGTGCGCATGCCCAAGAAGCAAGCGGTCGAACTAGTGCAAATCTGCTTATCAGCGTTGAAAGTAGTAGTTATTCATCATCTTATGTGTGATACTTATGTGTTGTTTGCTACATCAATTCAAGTGTATTTAAGTATTTAAATTACTAAATTTGATTAATGAACATAATGTGATATAGTATACATACTGTATTTCTCAGTGTGTATATATTTACCAACCCTCCGCACGAGCAGGAAATACGACACAAGGTCAATTTCTTAAGCGGAGTTCAACAGGTTTGAATTCAGAGTTTTCCTTCTCCTAGACTGGTTACCTAGCCATGGTTAAAGAACCCAGTCTGTCCTACTATTTACCCATAGCTGGAGGGAGAGTAGGATTCATACCTTTCCCAAGGGTATTAGTGCTAAGTAAAATGCAATTACCACGTCAGGATTTGAACTCGAGGCGACGAGTCCATTTCCCATGACTTTAACCATTACACCACGCACTTTATTTCTCAGTGTGTATGTGTGTGTTACACAATGTTAATATAATTTTTATATTTTTTCTGAAGATGCAGCCCGACAAGTTTATGTCACAAACCGCAATGTTTCTGATAATGGCTATTCTGGATGTCCTCGATAGACATAGGAAATATTGATAGATTGCAATAAATCGATACAAGTAAAGACTTTATAGATTTTGGTTGATCTATTTAACGGCATATCCACTCCTCATGACTTATCTAATGCTGGAATTGGGTCCATTTGTAATTTCTTATGGTAATTATAACTATGTTTTCAATGTTCTATTGCATTTTTTAAAATTTGGTTTTATTTGTTTTCTTTGTTTAAGGGTATATAAACATTCGGGGGTTATTTAGATCCAAAGCCATCATTATAGAAGAACAGTAGTGGTACTTTTGATTATTTAGACAAGTGTTCTCATCTTTATTGTTATCTGCACGACGTTTCGGCTGATGTGCCCTCCGGCCTTCTTCAGGTATTTCTTTGTTGTGCAGATAACAATAAAGATAAGGACAACAGTCCGAATAATCCAAATTATCAAGTCTCATCTCAAAAATTCAGAGAAATAGTAGTGGTACTATTTAACATATAGCTAAGGAATAAGGGGTTCAAACTTTTCTCAGGGGCATTTGAACGAAAGTTAACATAATAGCGCGACTGGAGTTTGAACTCGCTTTACTACGATGTCGCAGTCCAGGACATTAGCCACCACGACATGGGGATTCCTCCTGAATTTTTATTTGTCTATATTCATTTGTTTTTATATGATATCAAGAATCCCTTTCTAATTCAAATAATTTGCACACAGTTGTATGGTTTTAAGTATTCTTATTTAATACTGATAATTATACGGTTTGAAGTGATTATTTCTATCAAATAATAGTCATTTGTTTTGCACACAGTTGTATGGTTTCAAGTAAGTAATAATAATAATTCTTAGTATAAAAAAATTATAGCTTCAAATGACTATTCTTAATACAAATAAGTAGAACACAGTTGTAGGATTTCAAGTATTTTTATCTAACAAATAATTTGCAATTGTGACAGAGATGAGACTGTAAACCATGTATTAAGTGAATGTAGCAAACTAACACAACGGGGATACAAAGCTAGGCACGACTGGGTTGGGAAGGGGATCCACTGGGAATTATGCAAAAAATTAATCTTTGACCATACAACAAAATGGTATATGCATAAACCAGAATCTGTTCTTGAGAATGAAACGCATAAAATTCTCTGGGACTTCGAGATAAAGACGGATCACCGTATCCCAGCTAGGAGACCAGACCTAGTGCTGATTAACAAAAAAAAAAGAGAACGTGTCAACTGGGGGACTTTGCGGTCCCAGTAGATCACAGGGTGAAGCTGAAGGAAAATGAAAAGATGGATAAATACTTGGACCTTGCCAGAGAATTGAAAAGGCTGTGAAACATGAGAGTGAAAGTGATACCAATTGTAGTTGGTGCACTTGGAACGGTCGCAATAAACTTGGAAAAAAGACTGGAGGGTCTAGATATCAGCGGAAGAATTGAGACCATCCAGACTACTGCACTGCTGCAATCGGCTAGAATACTCAGAAGAGCCCTGGAGATCTGAGGAGACTTGCTGTCACTCACTCCAGTGAAATACCATCAGCTAACACTGATGTGAAAAACTCAAAAGGA
The DNA here is from genome assembly GCA_023376005.1 of Doryteuthis pealeii. NCBI lineage: Eukaryota > Metazoa > Mollusca > Cephalopoda > Myopsida > Loliginidae > Doryteuthis > Doryteuthis pealeii. The sequence goes on along the minus strand of CM042146.1, from coordinate 78,523,667 downwards.
GTGAAAATAATAATAATAATAATAATAATAATAATAATAATAATAATAATAATAATAATAATAATAATAATAATCTTGTAGTAAACAATTATAACTTCAAGTGACTATTCTTAATACAAATAATGTATATGGTATCAAATATTCCTATCAAATACAAAAGATTTCCACACTATTGTATGGTTCCATATATTTCTATCTAATGCTAATGATCATATAGTTTAAAGTAATTATTTCTATTCAATAATAGTCATTTGTTTACACACAGTTGCATGGTTTCAAGTAACCAATAATAATCCTTAGTAAACAATTATAACTTCAAGTAACTATTCTTAATACAACCTATTTACAGTTATATGGCATCAAGTATTCCAATCGATTACGAATTAATTGCAAACAGATGTTTGTGACCCATAGATGGGACTCTAACATGTACTATCACTCCGGGATAGAGTGGATCTGGGAGTAATTGGAATAAAGGGATACTCTACACTCCCTAGATCTCTAGAACTGAAGCCTCACCACTGCAGGACATCCCTTTTTGGGAGGAGGGTCTTACCCCTCCACAGAGGATGTATCCTAACCTCTGTCAACAGGGTGTGTGTGCCAGTTGAGTTCCATCTGAATTTGATATTCCCTATTGAAGAAGTTTATGGAAGTGTGTGATGTAATGGTTACAGTCGTAGGAAATGGACGAAGTTGTTTGCATTTCACATAGCGCTAATATCCTTGGGAAAGGTATGCATCCAATTACTCTCCCTCCAGCTATGGGTAAATAGCAGGGCAGATGGGGATCTTAAGCTAGGTAACCAGTCTAGGAGAAGGAAAATTATGAATTCTGACCTGTTAAACTCCGCGTAAGAAATTGACCTTGTGTCGCATCCTGCTCGTGCGTAATGGTTGGTAAATATATATTGAAGGAGTTTTTAATATGAAGGTCTCAGATGGAAAAGAAACAATGGCGAATTAGAATTATGATTAAAAGGTCACGTGTGATTTATGTAGAGAATATGCACAGAAATTTGACCAAGAACAGAACACCAGCACCAAAAATCCGGGAGAAGAGATTGGTGCGTAGAACCGATCGAAATATTGCGAATTTATACATAGTGTGTGTGTGTGTGTGTGTGTGTGTGAGAGAGAGAGAGAGAGAGAGAGAGAGAGAGAGAGAGAGAGAAGGAGATTATCAGACGAGAGACGCCATTACCCATCCCAAATTATTATTCTATTATGACGGGAACGTTTATAGATGAATAGAGGCTAGATTTGTGCAGAAGCCTTACTCCACCCCCACCGCCGTAGGCTCAGTGCCAACAACGGCTGAGTCAGGATCCACAAAAATATGGGAGCACAGCTTCTCTTCTTTTTTTCTTTTTTTTTTTAAATCCCAGAACACTGTCTTCAAGATTAATCATTTTAGTTTTTAAAAACGAATAAATAAATAAAAAATTCTAACTAAAAATAAAATCCAATAAAATAGAACGTGAAGTGGTTACAAGTGACGGGAAATTCAGGTTGGGGAAAACAATAATTGCCAGACGTGGGTGAAGGAGTGGGGGGAAGTATCTGTCCTGAATTTCTTCTATTAATTCCACGTTGCTAGGCAACCAAATGCTGAATGATAAAACACCGCTAAATAGTAAATGATGTGGTTAACGAGTTGACAGGTCATTAAGTGCGGGGTGTGGGGAAACATAGCCGAAGGAGATTTGATAAGCAAGAATTAAGAAAACAAGGGGCCTTCAGTTTGCAGTGCAAAGGGTCATTGTTAAAGAGTTTGTTTTTCATTTATTGTCGGTATCTTAAGAGGTGCAAGAAGATGACGTCAGAGTTATCAAGATAGAAGTAAGAAACCTGGTTCGAATTCCATCAGAGGCAGTTTCAGTTGACCATTGCTATTGGAAAAGGCATGAAATTGTCACAACCTCTTCTTTATCCTATCGCTGGATATTTTGAGAAGGGAAAACTGGTATACCCCACAAATGCTACCACATAACCCAGTACTACCCGTGACATATTACTTAGAAAGGGAAAGGACGTCGCTAAGTAACCCTTACTTAATATGGGAAATGCGATAAAGGACAGTCACATGGCACCCCAATAAATTTCGAGTTATGAGTCCAATGCCTTCAAACTGAGTTGTTGCTCTTTCTCGTGTTTTGTTGTTTTTGATCGAACCACTTTCCGGCCATATGCTGTCGAATATTTACAAGAATCGATTGAGTATTTCGGAGATGATAAAACTCATCTTTAAACCATTTCAAAAATTTCAAATCGGTTATAAAATTAGGCAAACTTAAAAATCAATTCAACGTTATTATAAAATTAATTTGTATTTAATTACTTGACAAATTATACTTTAATGAAAACGTTTAATATAATTGCAGAACGATATAATCAGTATAAAAAATTAAGGATTTATCTAATTAGTTAAGCACGAATCAAGAATACACCAAGGAAGAGTCCATTATGATTTTTTTTTAAGTGGAGAGGGCAATGGAACAGCCCAATGGACATTTATGATGATTTTTTTTTTAAGAAAAAAAATATTATTGATTAATATAGAAATTCGCAGAGGAATTTCGTTTCACCGCAAAATATTTGGACCATATGACCTTTAGGCATCCCTTTTTGATCTCGATTCAGGACATGTTTTTCATTTACACCGTTAATATCCGGTTGTTTGTTAACAGACGATTTTTAGAGTTTTTTTTTAAATTATAAAACTACCCCTAACCCTAACCCCGAAACCCAACCCCTAACCCTAAACCCCTAACAAACAACCTGATATTGACGGTGTAAATGAAAAACATGTCCTTCTGAATCGAGATCAAAAAGGGCTGCCTAAAAGTCATATCGTCCAAATATTTTTAGAACTTTAGATATTTTCCTCATAGTTCCAGAGCTCGAACAAAGTTAGACGGGTAAAAAAAACAACATCTGAGCCTGTGGAACGATGATACTAACACCTCACTTCCTAAACACAATTCACACAATTTAGCAGAGCAGAGGGCTTATTTATAAGCATGATCAATCCATTCTACAACGATAGGCAAAGGGCCAAAGGAATGTTCACCACAATGTGTTAAGAGTACACATCATGAGCACCTGTCATTGTCGTGATGCGATGGTTGGCTTGGTTCGAATTTGATTACCAATAAATATGGCTTTATATTAAATATTTACTCTTATCCAATGATAATCAGTTGTATATTATATATATATATATATATATATATATATATATATATATATTTCAAGCATGTGTTATTGAATAACACGGAGTACTTTTTCTTCATTATTTGGATAACAATATAGATAAAAGACCTAAAAAACGAACTAAAACCATATACCCCATGATTACGACTGAAGAAGCAGTCGAAAGCGCTCGGGCTAACAGTATGGGAAATATCCTATTTCAATTGGATCCAAACACCAGAAAGATCGCCAGACGACTAGAAAAGACACAGATTCAAATAATGAAGAAGTAACACATGCCTGAAAAATAACTTGCTGCCAAAATACACAACATATATATATATATATATATATATATATATATATATATATATACCCATGCCACAGGCTTGTGACACAAGGTCAATTATTCTAAGAGGAGTATGCTTTAGCTCAGTCGGTAGAGCAATTACCTAGGAATGGCAAGCTTCAAGGTTCGATAACGGCCCTCGCCAACTCAGCGTATGAGTAGCACAGGGATCTGTGCGGTAAAGTGAGGAGCTGATGGTAGGTGTGGCGCTCCACCTCAGACACAAAAACAATGTCCTCGTTTTAGCGCTAGTGAATAGGGGATAGACTTCTTCGCTGTCTGGCTGATATTGACATTAGGCCACCCCGACGACTTTACTTTAAAGCTGGTTTGAATTCAGAGTTTTACTTTTAAACTGGTTACCTAAGTTAGACTAAAGAACTCATAGTTGGAGGGGAAATATATGGATTCATGCCTTTACAAAGAACTTTAACACAGACTCGTCCAGGATTTGAACTCGGATCGCCTATCCCATTTTTAACGACGGTAACCATTACACGATGCGCCTCCTACAAATTAATTGATTATCAGTTGTAGTGCAATGGATTATGAGTCAGTTTAGAAACTATAGGCTCTTTTCTCTTCAAGTGCTCAATAAATATGGCCTTGTGCCAAGTTATACATAGTTCGTTAATGTTCTGTTCTTGGAATTGTAAGTTACGAGTTCTATTCTCCATAAATAATTATTTTGATAGATTTATACAATAGAAAAGACAAACTGGAAATTAAACTTTTCCCAAACCAACTTCTTTATTACTCCAAGCGGATCTGGCTTCGTGTAATGCTTAGAAAGTTAGGCTAGTATATATTTACCTATTCACACGAGCAGAATGTGACATAAGGTCAATTCTTCAGCAGAGTTTAATAGGTTTGAATCCAATTTTCCTTTTCCTAGACCGGTTGTCATACCAAGGTTAAAACTCTGCCCTACTATTTACCCATAGCTGGAGGGAGAATAGTTAGCTGCAAGGGAATTAGCGCGATGTGAAACAGCCACGTACAGGATTTGAACTCGTGTCGCCGTTTCTATTTCCTATGAAGATAACCATTACAACACGAGCGAGTTAGGCTCGTAGTTCACTTTTAGTGAGATTGATTCTCACTGGGTGTTTTATAAATCTGACCTTGTACCAAACTAAACTAAGCTTAGTAAATGACTTCTCCAAATTATAACCGATATTCTTCTTGCAGAGGATGTTATGTTTCTAGGAGGTGGGAGCTTTCGGTTTATTCAGTGGCTGAGAGGTCTAGCGCTTAATGTAATAAACTGTGGGTATAGCAAAATGGTTGATGCATAGGACTGTTGGTTGTGAGGTCTATAGAACTCACAGTGGATATATCTTAATGGTTGAGGTATAGATATTGTAACTGAAGAGTCAAGTGTTTACAATCATTTATTTTATATCTACAGCTTAAAATTGGCGGTATAGGGTTGGTGGGTGAGTGGGTCTGGGAATGTTTCAGATTAAGAACGTAAGTCGTACTTTCTATGCCTTTACTGTTACATCCGATCTCCTCCTTCGGAATTGAACTCACAACCTTTCACTCTTTCCAAGTAAAGAAAATTACAGAATTCATACATCTGGACGTCGTAATCAAAACAATAAATATCAGGGTATACGATCCAATTGATTTAATACAGCATATATACACATATTAATTTATATAAATAACACCACTTTGAACTTAAAAAATACCTTTTTAAATACCTGTAATGTTGTATTACATACAAGAAACAGAATAACTCTTTATATAATTCTTATTTAACAAAGCCTGTAAACTTTTTTTTTCTAAAATTAAAAGTTTTACAAAAGCCCTGACGGTATACAATCATTAAAATTTCACACATTATATATCGTTTTATTTCAATAGTCATAAAGTCGGTATCATTCGGACAACTAGGGAGTCTATCCCCTTTTCACTAGAGCTAGATCAGAGAGATTATTTTTGCATCTAAGATGGAGGCATCACACCCGCCATCAGCTCTCCACTTTACTGCACATTCTACGGTCTTCAGCAAACAACGCGAAATGGAAATTAAAAATAAAATTAAAATCACCCTATTGACGGGGCTTATAATACGCCCTGTTTCCCTGCAGATGGGGTGAAACCCCACACGCCAAAAAAGATATCCTGGATATCATACTAAACTACATCTGATGATAAGGCTCCAGTTCTGGAGGCTTGTAGCGCGTGTGATACCACTTCATTGCCATTACTACCAGGTCCACTCTGACACCGAGTCTTCATACCTGTTAGGGTCCCATTTGTGGGTCTAATAGACATGCTTAAAGATTATTCGTATTCGATAGAACCGTGCAAAAAAAACAACAACAAAAAGGACAAAAAAGAAAGAAATAAACTACACAAAATTGTACATATGAATGTATACACTGAACGCGATGCCCAACATCTGGGCATAAAATAACCGTCGAAGGGTTAAAATCTATCAGTCAATCAATCAATCATGGAATTAAAATGAAAGAAAATACATGTAAAAAAATTATATAATTGTTGTTAATACTTTATCTACTAAGAAAATTACCGATAATAATAATAATAATAATAATAATAATAATAATAATAATAATAATAATAATAATAATAATAATGGGACTTTGAAATAAAAACGGATCACCTTATCCCAGCAAGAAGACCAGACCTAGTATTGATAAACAAAAAAGAAAGAACTTGTCAACTGGTGGATTTTGCAGTGCCAGCAGATCACAGGGTGAAGCTAAAGGAAAATGAAAAAATGGTCAAATATCTGGACCTTGCCAGAGAACTGAAAAAGTTATGGAATATGAAAGTGAAAGTGATACCAATTGGTGCACTTGGAACAGTCCCAAAAGGATTAGAAAAGGGTTTGGAAAGTTTGGAAATTAGAGGAAGGATTGAAACCATTCAGAACACTGCACTGCTGCAATCTGTCAGAATACTCAGAAGAGTCCTGGAGACCTGAGGAGACTTGCTGTCACTCAGATTCCAGTGAAAGACCATCAGCTAATACTGATGTGAAAACTCAAAAGGGGTAAATAATAATAATAATAATAATAATAATAATAATAATAATAATAATAATAATAATAATAATAATAATAAAGAACATGTATAATGACTTTAATATGTGACTGCAATTGTGTGCTTGTAAAATTCTGTATGACCCAAGTAATGTAAATATGCAAACATTAAGCCTTTAAGATGATGAAGGTTTTATTTCTTTAAATATTTTCCCAATCCGTGGAGAAAGCAAATGGTTTTGGTTGTGTATCTTAAAATTAATCGAATATCGACCAGAACGGAACTCTGATGTCGGTCAATGGAAATTGTTAGTTTAATTCGATAAATACAGATCCGGAAAATTTCAGAAATAAAATAGTAGAATTCGATAGTTGTAATATTTTCGGTATCAATAGCGACCATCCATTGAGTTATTTATTTTAGTGGATGTAGCAAAATGGTTTATGCAAAGGTCTGGTGGGTGAGAGGTCGAGTGCTTGATGTTATCGACTGAGGGTATAGCAAAATGGTTGATGCATAGGACTGTTGGTTGGGAGGTCTATAGAACTCACAGTGGATATATCTTAATGGTTGGGTATAGATATTGTAACTGAAGAGTCAAGCGTTTACAATCATTTATTTTATATCTACAGCTTAAAATTGGCGGTATAGGGTTGGTGGGTGAGTAGGTGTGTCATCGAGTGTTTACTATCATTCACTTTATACCCTTGGTAAATCCTCGTGGTTAATATATAGGTCTGGTGGTTGAGAGGATATGATTGATTTTTAAATCCTGGGCAAGACTGTTTACTATTCACTTCGCTCTTATGCCATTACTATTCACTTCGCTCTTGTGCCATTGAGAAAAGCACGAATCCAGACAGGCAAGACTGTTTACTATTCACTTCGCTCTTATGCCATTGAGAAAAGCACGAGTCCAGACAGGGTCCAGACAGGGTCCTTTAGCCATGTTTAAGCAACCAGTTGCACCACAGGGACCCTAACAAAGCGTCTTGAGAATAAGATGGGTGGGAGCTGCACAAGAATGCTGCGCGCAGTCTTGAACAAGACATGGAAGCAGCATCCCACAAGGAAACAGCTGTACGGTCACCTGCCCCCCATCTCACAAACTATCTGAGTGAGACGGACAAGACATGCAGGGCACTGCTGGAGAAACAAGGATGAACTCATAAGCGACGTTCTCCTGTGGAAGCCAACACATGGACATGCAAGTGTGGGGCGTCCAGCAAGGACCTACATTGACCAGCTATGTGAGGATGCTGGTGGCTCCACAGAAGAGCTCCCAGGTGCAATGAATGATAGAGAAGGTTGGCGAAAGATTGTCATGGATACCCGTGCTGTATGCGCGACATGATGATGATGATGATGATGATGATGAAGCAACCGGTATAGGAGAAGGAAATTTTTGAATTCAAATCAGCTTTATTCCACTTAAAATTGACCTTGAGTTATATCCTGCTTGTGGCGGGGAGTTTAATCAAATACATCCAATCCTATCATGGTGTAATGGTTAACAAGCTAATCTCGCAGAATCATTATTCCTAAATAGCGAGTTCGATCTTCGCTGGTTGCCCCTATACTTGCGACCTTGTTTTTTGTTTTTTTGTTTTTTTTGTTTGTTTTGTTTTACGGCATATCAACCTCGGTGGGTCATTTAATGCCGATAAAGTTTTGAAATAAATCAATTCTTAATGGATAATACAATTTTTTATAAATACATTTTTCTATTTAACCCATAGATGGGACCCTAACAGGTACTACCACTCCGGGTCAGAGTGGACCAGGGAGCAATGGTGATGAAAGGTGCTCCACATTCCCCAAACCTCCAAAATTGGAACCTCACCATCAGATAGAGTTTAACGTCATTCCCAGGACATGTAGACCCGCAGCCACCGCCTTCTAGCACCCATATGATAAAAAGGGGTTGGGGCTTGCCATAAGGGCAATAGGGTTGTTGCGACCTTGTGTCACATCTTACCAGTGGTGAATGGGTTGGATAAAAGAGCATCACATCGTGGTGTAATGGTTAGCAAGCTAGTCTCGCAAATTCACTACAACTGAATAGCGAGTTCGATCCTTGCTGGATGTCCCTATACTCACGACCTTGTGTCACATCCTACCCGTGGCGAATAGGTTGGATAAAAGAGCGTTTCATCGTGGTGTAATGGTTAGCAAGCTAGTCTCGCAGATTCATTACTCCTAAATAGCGAGTTCGATCCTCTCTGGATGCCCACACGCTTTCGACCTTGTGTCACATCCTACCCGCGGTGAACGGGCTGGGTAAACATTTACAGGTATTCACGTTATGCAATTAGGTATATCTTCATGGTTGATGAATAGGTCTGTGAGCTGAGAGGAATATGATTGATTTTTAAAGTATCATCCAATTCATTCACGCCAATACAATGAGTTGGCTTAAAAAAAAAAATGGCGAATCATACGCTACACTATCCACGAAATATAATTAACCTAAGTGTTATTTCAATATGATTTGTGCGTGAGACGCTTTGAAAATTAATCGAAAACATTCTCATTTTTTATGTTTTTTTTATAATCAATCATCTTTTGCAATTAATGCATGACTATTTTCATCGAAAGTATCCGAAAAGAAGAGAATTTGAAAATACCATTTTACCACTTGTACTTAAAATCATTTACATAAATTGTTGTTCTAAATGCTCATATGGATAGCGCGAACGGTAATATTTATTTTAAAGAATTTTGATTTATTTCCATTGAATTAGTTTGATTGAAATGGTTGAATAATACATACTAGGTACCACCAATTTGTGCGCTCATTTTTTATTTCAAAAACGAATTTAAATTAGTCAAATCGATTATTTAAGGTCAAATTTTTGTTTAGTCGAAAAGTAGAGCATCAGTAAAAAAAAATAAAAAATAAAAAAATAAAATAAAATAATAATAATAATAATAATAATAATAATAATAATAATAATAATAATAATAATACATATGTAATTTATTTTTGATACATTTTAAACAATTAAATTCGCCCCCAAAATGACTAAGTAAAGATTCATGCAGATCTAAAAAAACATCTGATCGGTATTTTAAAACTTTTAAAAAGTTTCTTCTTGGAAATCAATAACAAAAAACATTAAATACACTATGTACAGAAAAATGATTAACTTTTAAATGAAATATCTAAAAATTCTTGTGGGTTGCTTACTAAAAATATTGATCGGGGGAAAATGTCATGTGACCTATTTTTCAACTGTGAGCCGAGATAACAAAAAATTACCAAAAATCAGAGAATTATCTGATTTTAATAAAATTTTCAGTATTCACTTATTATTCAATGAATTCTTTCTTTTAAATTTCTCAATCATTTCAATCAAACTGATTCAATGGAAATAAATCGAAATTCATATGAGCATTCAGAACAACAATTTATATACCAAATTAATAGATAAAATTCATTAAAAATTTTAAGTTTTAAATTTCATATTTTTATATTCTAAAAACAAATATTCATTTATTAACAAGCCTACTTTAGTATTGTTATCAAATAACTTTTAGAGAAAACTCAATTGAAAAGTCAAGCCCCCACCATTTTAACAGAACAAATATCGATGTAGAATATTTTCACTGATAATCAAAAAGGCAATTATAAAAATTATAAAAAAAGTAAAAAAGAAAATCTCCAAAATTTTGAAAAATTTGTTTGTTTTTTTTTACTTTTAATTTTCAGATTTTCGGTACCTGTTTTCTACCAAAAGCGCCCCTTTATATATTTTTTCTATTCACACCTTCGGCCTTTTGACTTTTATTTATACTGTAATTAGTTTCAAATGTATATAACCCCACCGATATTTTGCGCCCACAAAATAAGGTGGAGGCAAAATTAAGTGACCTGAAAAAAATCAGAAAGTTTTTAAATAAAATAACTAATGCATTATAAAATTCATTCGTAAAATGAACACTTAAAATTTCATTAAAATCGGATAATTCCTTGATATTTTTTTTTTTGCGGGGGGGTCAATCAGGGTTGTTTAATTTATTTTGTAAAATACGTCTGTGACGTCACAATTGGTGATACCTAATTAATACGCTAGTACCTACCTACATGTGTCACGCCCTCTCATCACTTCAGATAAATAATGGACCATTCCGATTTGTTTCATAAGATATGAATGCATGTGTTCAAGTGTTATGTCCTGTCATCACCCCAGATAAATAATGGATCATATCGTTATAATTGAGATGAAAGAAAGAGAAGAAAACAAACGTGCTACTCATCAGAGGGGGAAAAGAAAGAAAGAAAGAAAGAAAGAAAGAAAGAAATGTGAGAGATGGGAAGGGATAGCACCTATAGTCTGTTTCAATGAAATTTAAAAAAACAGAAAAGAACGAAAGAAAAAGAAAATTAGAAAAAATAAGGGAATAGAGAAGAAAAAAGAAAGAAAACAATTCGCTAGAGATTACTTTTGGTAATTTTCACCTTTAGTTGTCAAAATTCATAGCAAATAAGGCAATTAGAGTAACCTCCCTTGACTTTCACTTTGAACTAAGCCGGTAGCTATTTTGAAAGTCTCCGTGCGAAATAAACTGCATGCTTTAACACAAAAATATCATAAAATGTGTTCTTAATAACAATTAAGTTCATTTCAGATAATGTGCATGCACAATTTTATGCTAGAATTTTAACAACTAAAGGTGAAAATTACCTTACTTTTTACGTTTTGAACTATTTTTGCAATGTCTCTTAAAGAGATATAGTATGTAAATTAAAAGAAGATAAAAAAAAATTTAAAAGGGAAGGGGAAAGAAAGAGAAGAAACCATACGTAATTAGGTTTACAACATCATTGTTGCACGTATGTTTAATATTACAATCTACGTTTTATTATGCAGCTCGATTTAATGTATACGTCACATCTCAAACATTCTCACGAGTACTAATAGCTCTTAAGTAAACATATCATGTCAAACATTGTAATAGTCAAATTATCCACGATTACCACTAGTTCTTGATAAAGGCAACGACGAGTTAAAATTGTCACTTACCAACGAACATCAATGGCAATAATGCTGATAGCTTTTTGATTTAGTGCGTCCTAGGACGCATGTAATTGATTTAAATGAGTCCATGGAAAATTTGATGGGTCTCAACTAAAGTTTCTTAATAAATTATAGTTTTCATTCATGAACAACTAAAGCCGTCTAACCCCTACCTTGTACCCCATACAGTGCAATTTATTTCCAAGAAAATATTGAAATGTATTTACAGTTAGCTGGAAATGGTGGGGGAAGAAAAAAGAAAAATACTAGGACGCATAGATACAATTTTACTGCGTCCTTTTAGATTTTTATGCGTCAGTGACGCAGAACGCGTACCTATCAGCATCTCTGAATGGTATATGAATATTAAAAGTCTCTCACTGTTTGAATTGTTACAATCGTCAATTAGGGGAATGTGGAACACTTCTTCATCACCATTGCTCCCTGGTCCACTCTGACCCGGAGTGGTAGTACCTGTTAGGGTCCCATCTATGGGTTAAATAGAAAAATGTATTTATAAAAAATTGTATTATCCATTAAGAATTGATTTATTTCAAAACTTTATCCACATTAAATGACCCACTGAGGTTGATATGCCGTAAAACAAAACCAAATCAAACCAATCGTCAGTTAAGTTATTTGGGCGGGCGGGTGTTACTTCTAAACATTCTCAATACATTTATGCCAAATTGTATTTCGCATATAAAAGAATTTGGATTTAAAGTATATCCTTGTGTGTCTTTGTTTTAACCAACACTAGCCTTTTGGGGGTGGGGCAGTTATTAATAGAAGAAAGGGAGGCTGGTTTTAACTAGTGTTTCATAGACATCTTGTTTTCTTGCCCTCTTCGGTCGTGGTTGCCGCTCTCGTCGTTCCCCGCTGTTCCGTGTTCTTTACTGAGATGAATAACAAGATAAATTCTTTTTGCGTGTATTTTCTTTATTATCACATCATGAAATCCTCTTCACAAACATTTTACCGACTCACCTGGTTGTTCAGAATCCTGTGTTCAGTGGCTTCGGCCTCTGGACCGGTAAGGAATATAATATCAGCGGGAATCTCAGTGGGTCACCCCGAGGCCTACGAAAGTATCTATATCGGTGGCCTCGGTCACCCCCAGACAACACCTGTCCCCTCGATTTAAAGGGGCAGGGCTGGGTTTATTGTCCAATGCCTGATGTGCCTCTAAAAAGAAATTCCGACGGGATACACGCAATTTTTAACACTGGCCACAGAATGAGCTTCGGTTTATGTGTGGCTTCCCATGTCAATCGGACTTTGTGTTCCACTGACATGGCGGGATGTCAGTAAATTTTACCGACTCCGTACGGAAATCGGAAACCTGCCAACCAACCAGAGATGAAAATTAGGTCAATTGTTTCTCGTCAAACAAATCAAAGTCGAAATCTAATTTGTAAACTTCTCGAACTGCTCGGTCACCTGACTTAGATTATTCGGACCATATGACCTTAAGGCACCCTTTTGCGATTTTGATTCATGGGGACATTTTTTTCATTTACACCGTCAACATCCGGTTTGTTAACTGACGATTTTTAGAGGTTTTTTTAATTATAAAACCAACACCTAATCCTAAACCCTAACTTAATCCAACCCCTAACCCTATTCCTAACCCCTAACCCTAACCCCTAACAAACAACCTGATTTTTACGGTGTAAATGAGAAAAGTGTCCCCACGAGTCGAGATCACGGAAGGTCATATGGTCCGATTATTCAATCACAGCCAAGTTCACAAATGGCCTTGGGATCAACACCCGTTAATTAAACCATAACGGTTTCCGTTTGGGACAGTCGTTTAAATCTTTTTAAATTATCTAAACTACCTCTCAAATAATAAATACAGATAGTCTATTATTTAACACTATTTAAAAAATGATAATGTTAAATTCAAAGTAGTATTATTCACACACCTACTCATCGCTGGGTAATTACATGTCAAATCATCCAGGCCATGTCACCCACCCTCTTCAATTTTTCTGAAATTTTGTCCAAGTGTGGATTATGATAAAGTTAGCCAATCCCCAAAAATTTGAGAAATCATCAATAACTTAAAAATGGTTGACTTTAAAACTTTTTTGATAGCATTTTTGGATTTCATGTGCAAAAATGCTTTTATAAACCAGTTTTTAGTTGTAGGGAAACTCTAGAACTCATTTTACAGACAAAAATAGATTACAAAAAGTCGCCATTTTTCGCCAACCCCACCAAATTTGGAGAGCTAAAAATTGACATAACTCCGCTGAAGCTCAAATTTTGGGGATTGTCTAATGTTAACACAGTCCACACCTAGAAACAATTTCAGAAAAATTGAAGGGGGTGGGTGACAATTTTACTTTTTTCTGGATGATTTGACATGGAATTACCCCGCTACAAAACTAATCGCTATAATGTTCTTTAATTAGTTATTTACTAAGTTTTGCTTATTTGTGACACAAGGTAGGAAGTATGGAGCATCCAGTGAGACTCGAACTCACTATTAATGGTCCACCAGTCTATCTTGCTAACCATTACACCACGTGAGGCGCTCTTGACTGCTACAATCATATAAGAATTTTTATTGTCGTTTTGTTTTTCTAAATCTAATTTTGTAAGATGCACCTTAAAAAACTATCAACGTAGGTTATCGTCGCTTAAGAAATTGACCCCTGTGTCTCATCCTACTCATGTAAAGTGGGGTAAATATATATATCTTCATATATTACGTTTATCAGTTTTTGAAACTTGGTTCATAAGAGAGCAAAGCAAATGGCCCATCTCAAAAATTCTTTTGATTGTTCTTGTTATAAATAATGTTGTTAAACACAAAGTTTCCCGACAAAACACTTTTATATCTCACACACACACACACACACACACACACACACACACACATACACATACATACATGTAAAGACGATAATGTTTATCGTTTTCCTTTTTTCTTATCTTAATGCCTTGTGAGCAGTTAATGATCCGACAAAATGAATATAAAATGAATTGGACGCCATAGCTACACTATATTAGTTTCAACTAAAAACGGGTCCTGATGAGATCACCCGGGTCGAATACACTTGAGACACTAGAAAAATGGGGCATCTTACCTGTTTGTTCTTGTCTTTTCTTTTCTTTTTTCCAGACGATTTGTCAGTTTTCTTGTTTTCTTTTTGTAAATGCCCGAAAGATAACGAGAAAGAGAAATCCACTTGCGGATAATTGCTACAGACATATCAATTGTCTCAAAGTAAAGAGGCACATATGTAATATATTTAGGTACGGGCTTTGAGCAAAGAAAATTATGGAAGACGTACTCAAAAGGGTCTTATTTTTCATTTTTGGTAACATGTGATTGAATGAAGCCGCTACATGTCACTATGTGGAGCACCCCTTCATCACCATTGCTCCCTGGTCCACTCTGACCCGGAGTGGTAGTACCTGTTAGGGTCCCATCTATGGGTTAAATAGAAAAATGGAATTATTAAAAAATTGTATTATCCATTAAGAATTGATTTATTTCAAAACTTTATCGGCATTAAATGACCCACTGAGTTTGATATGCCGTAAAACAAAACAAACCAAACCAAACTACATGTCACTAATCACATGACCAGCTCGGTACATGTCATGGATCCAGTGAACAAATCCACAACAGGTGCTGATGTGAATTTGGCTAAGGGATATATACATAAAGTGACGACTGAGCATTAATCACCACATTTCGCGATTAGGGAGCATCCGCAGGGCATTCTGTTGTCCTTGTTTTATCGGACGCCATAGTGCTGTTGTGTACAGAGGAATTGAAATAAGGAGACGGTACATTTTGTTCAACCTTTGTTTCTCTTAGTCAAAGAACAGCAGATAATGATGTATTCTTCTAAAGCAATCCCCACCCCAACCATGAGACATAATGTAATCTGTTGTTACACAACATACATTACATTGGTTTGTGACCATCAAACACATTCAGTCAAAATTTGGACATCTCTATCTCTATCTTCCTCTGATATAAAACTATATATATATATATATATATATATATATATATATATATATATATATATATATATATATTATCAAAAGGTACAAGGTACCATTGTGAAACTTGAATCAATTAACCACTGTGATCATTTTCACCGGTAAGTCACTTTTTCCACAAATACCATATAATATATATATATATTCCCTGTAGTTAGGATCTTTCCATGTGTGGTTTGACCAAGCTGATGCAGATAGAACGTAATGAGAGCTCAATGTGCCTAGTGCCAGTGAATGGAAGGATAGAGCAAGATATTCAATAAATGATGGAAAAAACTTTAAAATTGCTTCATTACAATAATTATTTCATATATATTTATATATATATATATATATATATATATATATATATATATATATGTGTGTGTGTGTGTGTGTGTGTGTGTGTGTGTGTGTAAAAGTATCCAACTGACTGGTATGTAGGGGATAATTGTATTTGGGGTCATCAATATCTCCTGTACATCCACAATGCATGCTCATGTTGCAAACTTATACATTTATACAAGGACTTTTACAAATTCCTAAGAGAACTCAATTTATAATAACTAATGAATTAATTATATACAGAGCAAAAATTATACTTTCAAAGAAAGAAAAACTTAACAAACCGTCGTTTGACTATCATAAATTCATTTCGACCTAGCTATCTGATGAGACTCGGCTCATATTGAGTTCTGGTGGAAATAAAATTATCATAGTCAAATGAAGATTTGTTAAGTTTTTCTTTCTTTGAGTAAAGTACACACACACACACACACACACACACACACACACACATATAATATATATATATATAGTGTGGGATTGTCACTGTTTCAACTTTTACTGGAACGGTGTGTCAAAATGCAGTATTATTGGAAGAGTGCTCAATATAAAAATAGAGCTATTATATAATATAATAAAATAAATATATAGAGGTATTACATATCTATTTATTTGATGACAAAGGAACAGTCACAGCCGTTCGGTTTCATGCATGCGTAAGTGCAAACAATCTTCAGGTGACGTTGTTTCAAATGCATTTGAGACAACGTCACCTGAAGATTGTGACTGTTCCTTTGTCATCAAATAAATAGATATGTAATACCTTTATATATTATTTATATAATATAATAATAATAATAATAATAATAATAATATAATAATATATATATATATATATATATATATATATATATATATATAATATATCGATTGGTATGAGTGCTTGATATCACTGATGTTATATATCTGGTTTGTGTGGATGTGCGTAGGGTAATGGTTACCGTCGTAGGAAATGGAGTTCCAACCCGTTTTCCAATTTTGGACGAGGATATTTACATTTCCCATAGCCTTGGGAAATGTACGAATTCAATAATTCTTCCTGCCAGCTATGCATAAATATTAGGGCAGACTGGGCTCTTTAGCCTTGGTTAAACAACCAGTCTATCATTTGGAAAACTCTGAATTCAAAACCTGTTAAACTCTGCTTATGAAATTGACCTTGTGTTGCATCCTGTTCGTGCAGGGGGGGGGTAAATATATATATCTCAGTTAGGATAGCGTAGGCATGAAGTCAACGTCTCTAGGTTATTTGTATAGTTTCTCGGCAATGCGTTCTTTAAACCAAGTTCTTGATTTGAAGAACGTGTAAGTGAGAAACTGAGAGTTACCAACCGCTGTTGACTCTATGTCTATGATATCTTAACACAGATAAATCTTAGACAGAAGTATCGATCCATACCTAAATAATCCATTTAATTTTTTTTGTATTATGCTAGCTGTAATATAAAACAAACATTTTATTTCTCTTTGATCTTTTTTCAAAATATTTATTTACTTATTTTTTTTATTTTTTAGCCATTTTTGAACGGAAGAAAGCAGTTTAATAACAAGAAAATAAATGTTATATTTAGGCTTTTTGCTTCAAGTCTACATCTCTCTCTCTCTCTCTCTCTCTCTCTCTCTCTCTCTCTCTCTCTCTCTCTCTCTCTCTCTCTCTCTCTCAGCGTACGTGCTATGGGTGGTACCCAAAACTGGCCACAACATCAATACAATAAAATATTTTGATGACCACATTCCATTTATCATATTATTGGTTAAAAATTTGAAACATGAACAAATTTTCTATTTTTGTGGTTAAAATAAGAATTTTACAAAATTCGCTTTTCTGTGGTTGATAGTCGTTGCTTATTCGAGCGAAGAAGAATGGAGAGAAAGGGGGAGGGGAGATAGAGAGGGACGAGGAGAGAGAGAAAGACACAGAGAGAGAGAGAGAGAGAGAGAGAGAGAGAGAGAGAGAGAGAGAGAGAGATGTCGAAAAATGGAGGTTTCCTTATTCAAATTCCTTAGGGTAGAACAAAAGACAAGGTTTCTTGTTTCAAGTCATCTGACCCCACTCACCCCCTTTCAAAGTTGTGGGCTGTGTGATGGAAACGCTGCTGCACTATAGAAAGATTTTTTTAATGGGGTGGGGGAAGAAAACTGTGTGAATGTACCCCAAGCGTGAATGTCGCGTTGACTGGTTACTTGTCTCTTTATATATGCGTTTTCTAGCTAAATCCCCATCAACACATGACTAGCACTCATGTAGTCACGTGTTTAATGACCTGTAGGGTCTTGATTCAAGCACGTCATTCAAGCACGTCATGTTACCTAATGGGTTTGGTTTGTTTTGTTTTACGGCATATCAACCTCAGTGGGTCATTTAATGCCAGCAAAGTTTTGAAATAAATACATTCTTAATGGATACTCAATTTTTTTTAATAAATACATTTTTCTATTTAACCCATTGATAGGACCCTAACAGGTACTACCACTCCGGGTCAGAGTGGATCAGGGAGCAATGGTGATGAAGGGGTGCTCCACATTCCCTAAACCTCCAAAACTGGAAGTTTACCATCAGATAGAGTTTAACGTCATTCCCAGGACATGTAGACCCTCAGCCATCACCTTCTATTATCCATATGATAAAAAGTGTTGGAGCTTGCTATAAGAGCAATAGGGTTGGGGCAATCATATAGGTGCTAGGGCTTGACGTGACCAGCCGAGTACCTAATGGGAGATACGTGTCATGCAAACTATGATTATATTTGAGTTGGGTTAGTTTTTACGGCACGTCAACCCTTGTTGGATTAATGCCAAAGTCATTTTCTTCTTTCTTCTTTTTTTTTCAAGCAATTATAAGTTTTCAAGTAACTATTCGTATCTAATTACAACACTAATAATCATCTGTTTATTCACAGCCATATGATTTCCGAAAAGATCTATTTGGTCTAACAGATACTACCACTCCGGATCAGAATATGACCTGGGATTAATGGTGATGGAATTGCATCTGGAAATAGTCCATTATAATAAGGTCCTAAGAGCCACATTACCAGAACTACTTATATTGTATTAATGCGCGGTATGTAAACCACGTTACTTGATTTTAGGCGCAATTTATTCCTGCCAAAGGTACTCTGCTAAACCCCTTTTCTTAAATAAACCTGTCCAAGACAGATGTGTTATCTTTACCTGTGTTTCTCTATCTCATCCTTCATTGAATATAATGAACGATTCCCTCCAACCAAACTCAACAAATGGCAACGAAAGAATACTCCTCTTTCTCCAAATTTCAAAACTGGAGCTTCCCAACCAGATGCAGTTTTGTACGAAAGCCATTACATCCCTTGGAGAAAGGGTCTTACCGTTCTACAAGAGATGCAGTCGACGTATTCTAAGCTCTATTAACAGGATGAGACTAGTTTTGGTCAGGCCATGTTACTAGACATTTGAAAATTTGCCTAGTGCCTGACATATTTGTTTCAGAGGTCGGTTCGAACCCAAGTAAAAGCCAAGATTTTTCAGACTATATCACTGAGGCCGACAGTTCTCCCCACAGAAAACTAAATCATCTGACGCAACACAATCTTTCTTCTCCCATTCGACCTTGTGTAGTATTATGCTTATTAAATTTGAATATGTCGAAAATTAATTGGTGAGATTTTTTTTTCTTAAATCAGTGGTTCCCAAACTTTTTTTTTCCTGCTAGCACCCCCCCTTAGCTCCCCAGTGAATTTCTCGCGCCCTTGGGTGGAACCGCTCCCCTTGGGGGAGGGGAGCGATGG
The DNA here is from genome assembly GCA_023376005.1 of Doryteuthis pealeii. Lineage (NCBI taxonomy): Eukaryota > Metazoa > Mollusca > Cephalopoda > Myopsida > Loliginidae > Doryteuthis > Doryteuthis pealeii. The sequence goes on along the minus strand of CM042146.1, from coordinate 78,503,961 downwards.
AAAAATCTAGGGGGCGGTGAGGCAAAAGGGTTTAATAAAAAAAAATTTTTTTTTTTTACAAAATCTGAATGAAAAAATAAGTCGCGAATATTTAGGTAAAGGAACACGTATGCAGTTTATACAGAATAAAACTGGCACAAGGATTATAAACGAGATTGGGTGTTGTGGTTGGGTTTATGGCATTGGCCAAAGACTTTTTTGTTTTATTCATTCTTGGTGGGTACTGAATTTTTCTTTTAAACATTTTTTCACACTCATTGTTTCTATTTAACCCATAGATGGAACACTAACAGATACTACTACTGCGGGTAGACCTGGGGGTAATTGTGATGAGTGGGTACTCCAAACTGAAACTTCACCTTCAGATAGTTTAACGTCATACCCAAGACAAAATTATAAACGAACGCATAGTTACGTAGTCGAAATCAAAAAACTGAACGTTTTCTTGATGCCTGTATGTACACAACACGTACAAAAATAGTGTATATGAGGGGGCGCAAGGAATTCACTGGAGAGCTAAGGGGGTGCTAGCAGGAAAACCACTGATTTTAAAAAAACAAAAAAAACTAAGTGAATGGTTGCAGATATAAAGAAAAATATTTCTCGCTATAGTTGCTCATATGAAAAACTGAGGACGAATTTATCTTGATATCTACAGATTTAGAATGATTAATATGCTGACACACTTTAATTCCTTATCATCTGAACAATTAATCTCTCTCTCTCTCTCTCTTCTCTCTCTCTCTCTCTCTCTCTCTCTCTCTCTCTCTCTCTCTCTCTCTCTCTCTCTCTCTGTTATGTCATTTTCTGTGCGTAGGCGATCTAGTCTCTATACGGCTTCTCTTATCTGTCAACTCAGCTTTACCAATAAATATTCTTGGAAGGGATAGTGAAATATTTTCAACATTGTCTTCGCTACAGTCTTGTGTGTTGTGTGTGTGTGTGTGTGTGTGTGTGTTGTGTGTGTGTGTGTGTGTGTGTTTTACGCCATTTTTTATAAACTAGCCGTAGACTCTTGGTCTTCATCCGCTATTTGATTGGTTACATTTTTATTCATGCTGGATTACTAAC
>CM042146.1:78455390-78492890 GCA_023376005.1 Doryteuthis pealeii | reverse complement strand
GTGTATATTATATATATATATATAATATATATGATAATCATTTTACCTCGCAGAAAAAAAAAATAAATATATAATAACTATATATATAATATACTATATATATATATATAAAGAGAGAGAGCAGATGAGAGAGAGAGAGAGAGAAAGACGAGATCGGAGAGAGCGTAAGCAGTAGACTTGGAACCTTCCACTTTATTTGTATGTTAATTTTCACAGCTAACGGCTGGCTCTATAATAAGAAGAATCAGCTTTTTGACCTTAATTGCAGATTTAGGCAAAAGGATTTTATTATTATTCAACCCTTGGCAGTAGTTTGATTGTGCTATTTGAATAGATCCAAAATGAATATTTTGCGAGTTTAATATAATTTTTGCTATAAACAATTCTAAACAATGCCAGAGTTTTTTTTGTATTTTTTTTTTTGTAATTATTTTGCTTTTTTTTCAGAATATTCCAATTATTTCACTTTGAATGACCATTGGACATATCAGCTTTATACACCTTTCGATTGATCATTATTTAGCTGTCTCTTTGCGTGTTATTATATTCTGCTGATGCAAAGCTTGTTGTAGACGAACATCTGCTAAATCCAATCTGTGGGCTATGTCATATATCGTTGAGACTTTTGCTGATGCGTCAAATTTCACTGTAGTAGTTCCCCAAGTTACAAAAAACACAGCCTGTAATAAATTTATGATCCACGACCATGATTGCAAGTTGATATTCAAACTGATGTTGTTACAGTGAATATTCGATTAACTTTACAACCTATCGGAAATATCGGCTTTGTGGGAGATCCATTAATTTGCATCCATTCGGTTATACTCACCATTTTTATTACACGTTTCGATTGATCATATTCTGCGCAGTCTTTTTGTGTATTTTTACTGAAGCAAAGTTTGTTGTTGAGTGAAGTATCTGTTCCAATATTACCATTATTTATCTTTTCCATTAAGATTGAATATCAGAAGGAAAAGACGAGAATAAACTCATGTAAACATATATATATATATGACATTTAATGCACGCAGATACAAACGTTAAAATGTGTTCGAACATAAATTGAACATTGTCCATAAAAAAAGCGTATGCGTAAAGGGAGGTAATAATGTCATTGGGTAAAACCTTATTCCTTTTGGAATTATAATTATTCGCAAGATTCAAAACTGAGAGAATAAAAAAAAACATTTTCATTAAATATGAAATATGTCTTTGTTTACAATCCAGTTTTTGAACAATATGTTTATATGAGGTGAGTCAAAACGTAATCCATTTTGTTCGCCAACAAATTTTCACTTCTCGTCATGGAATGTTGCCTCTCAAACCCTCTTCATGGGGCGAAAGGAGATTGTCTCGAATGCGGTAAATTCTGGTTGAGTAATCTGTAGTGAAGAAGTGACTCAAGTTAACTGCTCAAACAGATTTTACGGGCAGGGAACCTGCTCTCGTCGAAGTAGAATATTGCTATATGAAAAACGTGTATTAGAGAAGTGGACGTAATCACAGAGACCAGCTTCCAATTTGATGTCTAACATATTCCTGTGTTGGTAATTATACCAAACAAAATGCCCATAATTCCCTCGTATAACAGTGACATCATGAGATTCATTGGTCTATATGTAAAAAAGTATTTATATCACATGAATATCTGATTTTACCAGATATAGTTAACCATTAATACATCTATCTCGTTTTTTATCTTAATTCTCGTATAGTTCTTATTATAACAATCCTCACTAGCCCGATTAAGGAGTGACCTTAGAGATGCCTTGAAGTCAGAACATGTAATGGCAATTCAGGAATTGTCATGACTGTTTGGAGAGTAGCGGCACTAAGTCGACTCATCTTTGAAGCTGATCTCTCCTCGCTNTCGTTTATTAATACTTTTTTTTTTTACCTTTATATGAAAGGATCTGTTAAGCATTGACATGACTGCACAGCCACAGAGGCATTATATAGTAGACTTTACACTTAGCTTGACAACATATGCCTCATCTTTTTTTTTTTTTAAGTCTGCCTTTTTCATTTAATCCACCTATTTATTTATATGATCAGTTGAAGGGCCCACCAACTTTGAGCAAAATATCGTTTCTTAACTATAACGAAAAGAGTGCTATTTAAATCCGAGTATTTTACAAAGGGATTTTGTTTTAAGAATTCATGAGCCAAAAAAAATGTAGTGCAAAGCATTTTGTTTTCCTTGTGTAGTATTTGGTCTATAATTACTACACATTATGTTAAATAAATCAAAAGTTATTTTTTAGAATGGTTCATATGTCCCCATCTCCTGTCCCCGTTAGCTTATCTTTTTGCTTCTCGTCTATATGTTTCATTTAAGTTCGTTCCTGTCGAAGGCACATATTCAAGCTTAGAAGGGAGCAGGGGTTTGTTTTTAAGATTAACTTAGCATGGTGCAGATCTCATTTACTGATTCTTAAAAATGAATCAAACAAAAACGTTTTATATGTAAATTGTCACGACATTATTTAAAAAGCTAGCTATCCCCTTTTTTTTTGGTTTAAACCAAAATTTAATTAAAAATTCTTTCTCATACGCGACATTGGATTAGACTTTTTTTTTTTCTTCTCTTTTTTCTTTTTATTGTTTCTGACCATTTTTGGTTACTTTCCTTTGTAATAATAATAATAAAATAAAATAATTTTAAATAAATAATTATACAAAATGGTGCAATATTGAAATTTTTCTAGATTCTTCTCTTTAAACACTGTGTGCTAGCATTCTTTCATTAACTTTCTCTCTTTTTGGTAAGAATTTAAAATTCCAGGTAAATACTGGATGCAAGTGTGAAATGAAAAGAATTTTACAGTGGTGATTGGTCGTATACACATGGCAATAGAACCCTACTTTATCCATTACTGTTTCTGGCCACGGGAAGTGGATTGATATCTCATTTAAAAATTTTCAAGGGGCTTGAAACAATCGTGTCGATACTTGAGAAAGTATAGACAAGAGCTATTGCAAACATTCTTAAGGGAATAATATATTTTGGTATATGACTCCAATCCTCCTCATTAGTATATTTTCTTTCTTGATCTTATATACATCCAAGAAGCAACGAAAACTATATAAGGAATAGAAAGAGTCATAAGAAAAGAAAAGCGAAAATTAGCTTCTAGTCTCAAGTAGTTTAAACAAGATACAAAGAAAATGTATTAAAAAGCAAAAATCTCCAAATTGAATTTAAGAATTTTTTTTACAATATTAGGTCCTTTTTTAATTCTTTTTTAGCATAATTTCTTCCTTTAATCTAATATTTTCCTTCTAGAATTGCCAATCATAACCATTGAATATTTTATTTAATGAAGATATTTTTTTTTTCTCTTGAAGATTGAGTGAAGTGAAAAATTAAAACAATATATTTAGATACATTTTGTGTTTTAGGTAATTGAGTGGTTTCTTTTTGGCGTCAGTCGTCTGAGAGCCATCTGTTATGCTCTTTGTGACAATTTTGGGGGTACAGAAGAGTGACGGATACGTATAGTAAGAGACACTTTAGTTCAGGAGGAGGAGGAGAGAAGGAAAGAGGATAGAGTATTGATATTTTTAGATGCAAAAAAGTAGATTGAAAAGGTTTAGTCAAACTGCCCCACTGGATAGGACAACTAAACTTATTAAAGTAAGCTCTAGATTCGAGACAACCTAAAGAATAATATCTAAAAATAAGTTTTTTAAATTAAATTTTTTCGTTTTCTCTTTTTTTTTTTTTTCTCTCTTTTCCTTTTTTTTTATTTATTTTTTTATTTTTACCTTTAGATATATGCTAAAGATCTCTTAATTTCTAATTGGCTGCTTTTTTTCCTCCCCTCATCTTGTTCAAATAGTTTTATCTTTTTGTTTTCCTGCATTAGGCAGTAATAATCAAAGGTATTAATTTTTTCCAAAAGACTATTTTTTTTAAAAAATGCTAATCATTGTCTAGAATAATAATTTAAAATACAGGTAGCAAATTTAGAATTAGCATTTAATGGTCTATTTTTTATTGGAATTGGGTCAGAAAGGCACCAAGGAGGGAGTTCCTGTGGCATGTGGCCAACATGGCTCTCGACTACAAACAACATAGTGAGCGAGTTCAACTCCCATTTTTTGGACAAATACCCTTTGGCAAGGTATGAAACCACTCTCATTTCCTCCAGGGCTATGGGTTTTACCCATACTGGTTCTTCTACTAAGCACGAGAAGTTTTGGCATTAAATAACTCATGAAGGTTGATATGGCCATTAACAAATAAAGAAAAACCAAACAAAAAAAGCACCAAACAAGTAAATGATAAATAAATAAATAAATAAACAAACCAAACAACTTAGTTAATCTGGTATATCAATTCAAAGTTGTTTGGATACAAGAAATTTATGAGTTCTAGGCCAATTTAAAACTATATCTTATATTATGATCAAAAGTTCATGATAAAATTGTATATAGCAATAGGTTTCAAAACGAATGTTTGGTTTGTTTTCACGGCATAATTCAAAACCCTCAGAGTGGTCATTTTAATGCCCGACAAAGATTTTGAAATAAATCCATTTTAAAATGGATATTAAATTTTTTTTATAATTTTTTTATAAACAACATTTTTCTATTTAACACCCATAGATTTGGAACATACTATTAAACAGTAGCTTTAACATCCGGGTCACGAGTGGCACCAGGGAGCAATGGTGATGAAGGGGTGCTCCCACACATTATTCCAGAATGGAACATCCACCATCACAGATATAGAGTTTAACTCGTCATTCCCAGGACATAAGACCCTCAGTGCACAACAACGCCTTCCTCTAGCATATATATATGAATAAAAAGGGGTCGAGGGGAAATCCTTATCAGGGTGCTAGGGTTTGAACGCAGGAACCAGCTGATTGATTTGAAGGGAGGGCTCTCCGACCGGCACACCCTTATAGCCTAAGTAAGGGTCTTGGTGGAGTTTTTGCAATGGTACATGGACTATCCTACAATCAACAGGGTTCCTTCTTAAGCATTAACAGGTCGCACAAACAAAGCAACCTCCACAAGCAACAATGGTGCCCCTTGAGGGGGGATCTTACACTCTGGACAGTTAAGGTACGTGTGTAATTCTTAATAACACCAGCCTGACAGAGCAGAATCCAACAATGTTCGATTAAAAAGATTGTATATATACAAATATACCATATTTGAATAAACAGAAATGACTTATAGTTGAAGGCATTTTTGAAGAAATTAGGTAAGAGAATTAAACTATTTTATTTTTCCTCAATCTAGATTAAACAGATTATTGACTGGCTTTGAAAATTCCCTCTAATAAAAGATTTAATTGGTAGGAAATTCATCTTTGAATTCAATCTGACAAGTAATCAACTTTTATATTTAATGTTTCAATTTAACTTAAATCTAATTGGTATTTTCTCCTTTAAATATTTAGTGGTAATCTCCAGAGGTCACATTGATAAACAAGCACCAAGTTGGGTTATCCTATGAGGCTACAACAAGTTACAAATGATAGTTACAAATGAAGAGCATAGTAAGGTACTAGTTTTCAGAAAATTTTAAAGATATAAAAACAACAATATAACCAAGTGAAAATAGATCTCTTAAAAATACTAGAGAACAGGGTAAGTTTATATTTAATTTAAAACCCTGGTCTTTTTTAAATAGTCTATTGTTTTGGAAGCTTGAAATTGAAAAACTATTAAATGAATATTAGCTCTTTTAAAAAATACCATCAGTGCTAATAGCTTTTTCTACGGAATGGAATCGCTGTTTTTTAGAAAAAATGAACATTGCTATCTGGTGGTGGGTGTGTGAAGGAAATTAGACTGTAAAAGAATGGATTGAATGTCTTATGATAGAGACATGCAAAAAAATATAATTCTTATTGGATAACTCTTTAAAATAAGTGGATAGAACTCAATGAATGTGCAGTGTTTTAATCTTTAAAAATGTCATTTCTTATCTCTTTCATGAAATCTCCTATAAAGTAGATGAGGGACAATTGATTACATTCCATTGACTGATTGTCTCCAAATGAAGGAAGCAACGCACATTATTGCACTCCCTGTCAAGAACTCTGGTCCCTGATAGGCAGTTAACAAGCATTCCATCTAGAGAGCAAACTTGGTGAAAAAGGCATGAACCTAAACATAACACATTCCACCTAACAGCTCAAGGGAAGTTAAATAATAGGTAACCAATGACTACTACTCTCTTAATTTATTCGTTAATAAGTGTATGGCTTTGTTGGCCATTAAAATTATACCACAGCATATAGTTTTATTGCATTAACCAAAAGTACAGAGAGGCAACATTTATCATAATAAGTTAAATAGCAAAGATCATTAAACATCTGGTGGACGTGGCTGTCATAAATCAGTAATCTAACACCAGAAACAGTGGGAGTCTATATCCTACCTGTATTTCAATTCTAACTACATCACAGTGCTAGAATCAAGGGATTGTTTTTTGGCATCTGAGGGCAGAGTGATATACCTAAACCATTAGCTCATCCATACCTTTAACTGTCAGGCAGTGCAGATGTGCAACTCATCTATGTTGAAGTATGGTGAGCTGAGCTGGTATCGTCAATCAGCTTCGTGCAACATTGTGGTTCAAAGTTGGTAAACGCTTCTCACTATAACAAAATACAATAAACCAACTAACCGCACTAATGCAGCAACAAGCTGATTCTAGTATATAATTTTATTATTCACTGGTGCATTATAGAATAAAAATAAATCTTTTAGTAGATAATCAATAAAAAACAGATTTTTAAATTATGAAACTTCACTTATCAGTTTGACATGTGATATTCTTGAAATATTCTTATAAAAATATATTTTAATAATCCTTTTTTTCTTTTTTCCCCTTTTTTTTTTTTTTTTACTGTATGCACCATGAAGTAAAAAGATGGTGCTTAAGGCTATCTGATTTTCCTTGAATTTAATATTCTTTTTTCCACCATAATTTCAAAAAAGGACAAAACATTATCATTAGTGGATATTTTTCCGTTAGGTGATTTGATATTTTTTATTGCTGCCCTAAAATACACATGATTAAATTCATTGGATTGGTCTTGAAGCTACATCTATTATTCAACATATTTTAGATAAACTCACGCATTGTTATAATGGAATGTCTACAATGAACAATCAAATAAGTTTGTTAGAAAAAAAATCATTGACAGAGATAGTTTTCCAGAAAAATATCTACAAATCAAATTCTCTTTGGTAGGTTAATAAAAAGAAAAAAAAAAAAAAGAAAAAAGAAAAAAAAAGAGAATACTGACATAAAACAAATATTTTTCTATTCAATATTAAATAATCTTTTAAAAAAATGTTTTTCAAATTTCTCTTTCTTTTCAGGGCATTTTTCCTTTCTTTGAGTGGTCTATAATGACAGACAGCATAAACAATTTAATTTCTTTTTTTTTTCTTTCTCTTTTTCTTTCGAGTTCTACCGATTTTGAAGAATGACAAAGAAAATGGCACCAAAGGAACGTCAAAACATCCTCAGCAATATTAAAAAACCATATAAGATTTGCGAAAACTTAACTAAAAAAATGCTGATTTCCCTTTGTTAAGTTAAATGATTTTCTATTTTTTTTTCAAAATTCTAATAAAATTTATTTTTTCTCATTATACCTACAAAAAGAGTAAAAGGTCAAATTTGAACGAATTGGGAAATATATTAACCATTTGTTTGACATGTTAAGAACGAAGAATTATATCGAGTTGTTTAAAGGGCAATTTTTAGACATCACATGTGGAAGCAACTTCACATCTAATGATCATTTGGAATGAAACAATTAGGATGCAATATCCTTGAAGAAGAAGAAAAAACAAAGTGTGTAAGCATGTGTATTATCATTCAGAAAGGATCATTTGGTATGTCTAAATGCGAGCTGATTTACTTTCTTCTCTCTTCATTAGTTTGAAGAGAATAGTATTCGCCCCTACACTAGAAGATTTTAGACAAGACAAAACAAACAGCCCAGCAATACACAGTGTGCAAGAAATAAGCAAGTGATTGATGATATCCAGTTCCCCCCAGGTCCAATTAAGAGAGAGAGAGAGGGGGGAAGGAGAGAAAGAGGGGAGAGAGATAATGTAATAAAAAAACACATGATGAACAAAATTCAATTTATATAATTTACCAATTGCTTGTATTGTGATCTGGCATCAGTTTTTTGATATGAAAGGCAATTCAAGGCCTTTAGATGTTTTGTGTTCCCCAATTGAGACAATATGAATGAGCACAGAGATTTGTTTGTTATCTTGTTTTGGTTGAAAACATAGGCCGCTCTTGACAGACCAGAAAAATCATATTGTTTGCAAAAACATTAGCAAACAATTTTTCTAATTTGACACTAATTTCAAAAGACACTTCAAAACTACTTTATCAGGGAAAATATACTTTTTGAGGATTGCAGGGGAAGGAGTAAGGCTGGCTGGAAAATTTTTTTTTCCCTTTTTTTTTTTTATGTTTGGCTTTCGATGGAAAGCATATGAGAATGCTGAGAAAATAAAAAGGTGAGGTACACAAGAAATTTGAACCATTTTTATTTTTGTGGAGATTTAATATTAAATTCTTTACTGTTGAAATATCTTTGCAGTAGATCACTAAATGCTATTTACCATAATAGGGATGAAAGGGACTCAAGATTTAAGAGAATATTTAAAATCTTATCCTACAAAAAAAGAAAAGTTAACAATTCTATAACACATAAAACTACAAGTTAATTTAAAAATTTATATTCAGATACAAATGAGATATTAATTTAAAGCATATAATAAATAAACTAGGACACATCATATCGAAAACAGCGGTTAACTGGTTTTCCATAAATTATTCAAACACCAGAAATATTTAATCAATTGATTAAGGATTATAAACTAGGTAAAGTCAAAATTTTTTAACTCTAAGCCTTTATGTTGTGGATAATAGATTGCACTAGTTGAAGCACTAATTTTAATTTCTATAGTTTTATACTATAATATTTTATCATAATATCATATATTTATAATATATAATATAATAAATATATATAATTAAAGTATTATATATAGTATAGGTAGAGACCTCAACTGTATCATTGAAGGGGTTAATTTCTTGGCATATATGCTTTCAGCATAGGGATTACTTGGTGCTGTATCAGGGCTGAAACACATAACAAGGTATACGTGTTTCTAAAATAAGATAAAAAACTACTTGCCTCAAGCACTAGCTGAAGTCCCCGGTTTTTCCGGATTTCTGTCAGAGCACGCTGGGAACTTCGTTAGAGTATAGCCTTGCTGATGAGACTTAATAAAAGTCTTGAAACCGTCTGGTAGCGTATATTCTACACAACTCGACAGAAGTAATCTCTTTTGCAGAAAAATCCACTTTGGTCATCTTCTTAATTATCGAATTTAAATGTGCGATCATTTCGTCAATTGTAATATTTGCCATATTGTAAAGCCGGAAAAATATTCTAATATATCTTATTTTCCAGCTAATGTTTACTATAATAAATAAAATAAAAACTATAACATACTTCTCTTAAATAGAAAGAAATCTAAATATAATATATATATAATATTTTATAATACTATATATATATATTATAATCATACAAAACACATGACACAAAAAATGGAAATGATACGATAGATAAATAAATATATATAAGATTGAAAAAAAACAAAAGATATCTCTGTTTCTCTTTATAAGAGTGCATATAATTATTTTATTTATGAGGTTAGCAAAATGGTATTAGTTTTATCAAAAAAAAACATTATTAAGCAAATACTCTTTTTCAGCAGGGTTGTTTGTGTGGAGAAATAACCTAAAAGGTCTTCTGTAATTCATCAGCAAGTCTCGAAAATATCTATTGCGAAGGTAGGTCACTAAAAATTTATAAATTAATCTATATTTTATCATTCTTAAATCAACACAAACATATCATAGAGATTAAATATAACTAACATCTACAATCAATCCCTCCAGAAAGAAAGACAATAGATCATTATATATATAATAAAATAATATTTTATAAAAATTCAGATTAAAACATTATTCCGAATTAAACTAATCTCATTAAAAAATATAACTACCTAAATAATTTCCCTTTTTTTTTTTTTTTTTCATTTTTTTCATTAACATCTCTTTTTTTTTTTTTTTTATTTTTTTTTTCTTAAGCTTTTCAATTTTTCATCATAAATTTTCCACAGTACTAGCTTGAGTACCAAATTATGAATATAACTCAAAATATGGTATAAAGACCAAGCAGAGCAAATTGACTTTTTATATCGGCACTTTAAACCCATCAGCAAATACTAAAGCTCAAGGGAGATGTGCTCATATCCTATTAGGAATATAAATTTAGAGGGGTTCTTTTATATTCTGTCAGCATCTTTTCAATAATCTGTCTTAATCTGTAGCAAATGTTTATTTTTAAGTTCTAACTATATCAATGGATATAACCTCATTCAAGAAAATCAAGACGATGATGTCTCTTTCTCCGTCTCATATCTTGGAATGTTTAAGAGGGTCTATATATAATACTTGACCAGTTGTATAAATATCGCTTACTGGTCGTCTCTAGCCCACAGAAATTAGATTTCTTATTTCTATCTATAAAAAAAAAAAAACAAAAAACACGTCACTAATAATCTCAATAGGCTTGTTCTCCTATTAACATCTGTAAAGTTATGACGATAGTCGAGCAGGCACATTTATTTTATATTTGGAAGTAGCAGGTGGCTTAACATGCTTATTATCAATGGCAGATTGTGTGGTTTGTTAACTATCTTATAGTCAGTCTGACAATATAGTTCAATAATCAGATGCAAAAACATCATCCTTGGTTTTGCGTTAGGAAAGGGATAGTACGCCTTCGGCTGTTATGGCTGAATACACAGACTTTAGTTTAGCGCCAACAAACTGAAAAAATTATCTTTAATGTTGACTAAATACTTCTAACTATATAAAATTATCCGCTTTGAGACTTTTGTTTTTCATATCTATATATTTATACTATCGGTATTCATTTCCATTTGTGTGTGTGTAGTATATATATATATATATATATATATATATATATATATATATTATGATTTTTTTGGATGTTGTTTATTTTTATTAGAAGCATTCTGCTGGAAATAAAGTATATAATATTTAAATATTGTTTGGGCTCAAGGCAATTACAATGCGAAATATCGATCAATTCGATAATTATAGAAAGAGACTAAGTGGATTTGTTCGCAAGAATTACTCGTCGGTAGAATATCGTACAGCTGTTCAGACTTTTATTAAGTCCTCATCTGCATCAGCGATATGATACTAACCGATTTCCGCTCTGACAGAATGCGAAACCGGACTTCAGCAGGATCGTTTAGACACTATACTGTTCAGCCACGATACAGCACCAAAAAATAGTCATTCCCCTGCGAAATTAAGCCTGTCATGATGATACTGGTAGCGTGCTCTGACTATAATATATATATATATATATATATATACTATAATTATTATTAGTATAATTACTTATTATATATATATATATATATATATATAGAAATAATATAAGTGTCAACTAGCATTACCCACATACGGCTTAGCTTAAATTTTGATTACCTCGTTTACTTTGCCGCTTAATCAATTGTTATGTTTCTTCTGTTTTTGATATTTTATGAAACCATAAACCCTGTTTCTATGTGATGCTTTGTTATTTATTTTGCGCTTAAAGTTATTGCTTTGATATTAATTTTAAATAACTTGTTATTTTTATGTGCTAGAAGTATTAGAACTTTTCTGCTTTTTCTTTTTTTAGAATATATAGTATCTCTTAAATTCTTGTCCCTTTTTGCTATCCCTACTTGGTAAATAGAGCATTTTTATCGATCTGCTGCAAGTTTGCCAGTTCAGCTAAAAAAGAGTAATTATCAATAATAATCTTCTTGTTTACACTGCTCCTTTTATTTTGCTCACCGGCATTGCATTTTTGCATATTGCTTCCATCGATACAAGCGCCGACAACTGTCTGAGCCTGTCGTTGTGCTTCACCAACTTAAGGGATCGCGCGGCTGTGATTGTTGATGTAAGGGTTGATCTTCATGGCGTGAGGAGGCCTTTTCGCTAGATATGGAAATTCCTACTTGGGTATTGGACTATACTATCAGAGTACGACAGGTGAAGACCGGCATGTAGTATGTGTAGCGGTCCGGAAATTGCTGTGACACAAAAGGTAGAACCGGCCGGAGCATAGGATGTTGGCAGTCTGCAAGGGGACTGCCGACTTTCTTTGGCGATACGAACGATGTGAAAAGGAGTTCTATGTCGATAACGGACGCTGGATACAAGTGGGAATTATCAATTCCGATCGGCCTCTGTAGGTTGTGCAGTGAGCTGGTAAGCGTGCACACCATGGTCACCTCGAAAAGGAGAGCGCACCTTAACGTGACCGCAGTATCATGGTACTCAGACAATGTTATGAATGAGAGGACATTAGTCTCAAGTATGGCATTCGTGCTGTATAGGTGGAGGTTGACTAGGCTGAAGAGAAGTTTCTTCTATGTCGCGTGCACCCTGGCCAGAGTTAGCTGTGATTGTGCGGAAACTCGAAGACAGGCCAACTCTCCGTGTTGGGCAAATCAGTGACAGGAGTGCGGATACGAAACTTGAGCATGGCCTGTCATGAAGCACTTTATCTCACAGATAAGCTGTATCATAAGAGAAGAAGCTAAGTGCAGCGATTGACAGGTAGCGTGTTTGACGTGGGTGACCATATCAGAGCCACATATTATGGGTCAGTGGCGGCGAGATCATCAGGTGATAGATAGAGTGGAGTGTTGGAATGGATGCCTGAAGTATGTGTTTAACTATCGTAAACGTGACGTGAGAGCACTTGCGAACCGGACTGGGGTCGAGCTTCGGGGAATCCAGAGGAATGGGTGAAACAGCGGTCAGATTGTCAGATATGAATGTGAAGCCACGGAAAAAGACCTCCGTGGGTATGGCTGGAGCCGGCGAGCACAGGTTCGAGGGATGGATGCAACCCCGGCCCATCCCTCACGCCCGCCTCATTGTTTTTTTGCCATCCTGAATTCATTGGCTGACTAATAATTGTCAAAGAAACCTGAAACTAAATAGAAAAGTAAACACCATCTCATTATAATCAAGATTGTTTAAAGCCCCCTTTTGTACTTCCTAAATTAAAATAAAGTTGGCTGTTCAATGTTAATAGAAAGTATTGGCTGTTTTTTTTTATAGAAAAATTTAATCTGGTAGAGATAGGATATTTCAAAACTGTCACGATATAATAATAGACCTCCTTAAACATTCATGAGAGAGAATACAATGCTCTTATTTTGGAATGATTTATATCATTGATTTAATGAGTAGGAACTTTTTTTAAAAAATAAACGATTTTGCTGAACAGATTAAAAAGACACCTCTAGCTATATTCTAAATAGGAAATATGAGCTGAAGAGATGAAAGGATAAATCATCTGCTTATCAATTTGGTATTAATATTACTCAAGTATACTAAATGTTCAAAAAAATAAAAAATAAAAAAAAAAAGTAACCGAAAATAAAACATGTCCTTCTGGTTTAATAAGTGGTATTGTTTGTTTTTTTAAGATGAAAAAAAAATTAATTTTGGATTTTAAAAAACAAAAGAATCTCAAGTTTAAAGCCAATTGACTAAAAGAAAAAACTTTTTTTTTTTTTAATTGAAAAGTTTCCATTTAAAAAAATTATTAATAATGAACGATATAAAGAATTTAAGTGAGGTTTTCAGTTTGACAACAAATGGATTGTTTGAATATGTGAACAAGATACAAAGAGGCCCATAATAAAAGGAACACTGAATCTATAACAAGAAAATAATAATGGGACTGGGAAGCCAGCAACAGGACAAAGGTGGTGATTATTATCAAATTCATGAAAAGATCAATCATGGTCAAATATGATTGAGATAACCTAGAGCAGTAGAAATAGAGAATGAAAGTTTTCAGTAGAATGCTAATAATTGAAAAAGTAAATACTGAAAACCTAGAAAGTTGTTGCAAACAAGAAAAAAATCCATTTCGATATATATAGAAAGAACCGATTGAAAAAAAAATGAAACACACAACAATAATATATTAATATATAAGAGAGAGAGAGAGATAGACAGATAGAAAAAGAGATTGGAAAATAACAAAAAACTAGTATAATGGATTACTTTAGACAAAAAACTTGTCATTATTAGGTCAGATACATTAAAATTGTTGGGAGTTTTTATTTTAATTATCAAATGTTCTACTCTATATACACTGTTCTTTGCGATCTAAGAAATGAGCTTGAGCAGTGATGATAAAAAAAATACAATTTAGACAATTAGAAAGAAGGATAATACAAGTTAAAATCATCAACAATAAACAACAATTTCACAAAAAAGTTCTCAATAATTATTAAAGCAAGAAATAATTTTTTTATGTGTGCAAACTTCAGATATTTAATAAAGGGTAAAAAAAAATATTAATACAACATCCCATAATTATTTGTATTTTTTGTGTAAGACAAAAATAAAAAAATACGGATATTTTTGAAAGTGTGAATCGTCACAAGTTATAAGATGAAATATTTTTAAAAACTGAAAAAAATTCTAAACAAAGTGACATGAGTGTGTGTAAGTAAAGCAATCTAAATAGAATACAATTAGAACAGTTTAATAAAAATATTAACAAAACTAAATTAAATATTTGGTTGTTGTTGAGATGAACTGAATATTAATTGATGAATAATAAATTGCCATTTCACCTTCCACTTTGCGTTCTGGTTCTCCCCCCAACACCTTTTTTTTATTAATTTGCTATTGATGTATCCAATTATCCATTTTTTTTTCTTCTTCGGCTGATTTCACCACATGGAATCTTCTTACTTTGACACTAGACGTTTTTTTCTTTCTTCTTTTGCTACCCACCCGCTATTATTGTCTGTTTCAAACATTAATTAAATTCATTTTAATCATAAGAATTAAGTAAATTTTAAAAAGTTTATAACTGTTTTTCATACTCAATTAATAATCACTTGTTTTGGCTCTTGCATGACAATGGCCTTAGAATGCTAATCTTAAAAAAACCAATTGCTACATAGAATGAGTTTTGATTCCCACTGGCTGCCTCATACTTGTGGCTGGTGTCAAAAGTTTATGCTTAGTTTTTTGGTAGATGTCTCAGTTGTGTAAATGGTTAGCAAGCAAGACTAGCAAGTCATTGTAAGCAAGTTCAATTCCAACTGGGTGGCTCCATAATTCTGGACACTTGTGCCAAATCTAAGAACACTTAATTTTTTTTTTGAGACATCTAACTGTTCTAATGATTAACAAGCAAGGCTAGTCCAGCCATTGTTAATGAGTTCAATGTCTCAACCAGAAGGTGTCATAATCTGGCCTTGTGCCAATCTAAATTAATGCTTAGTTCTTGTTAGGTCCTAATGTGTATGATGGTTAGCAGCAAGACTAACAAGTCATTATAAGTGAGTTCTCACTGACGTGCGTGGACTTGTGGTCAAATCTAAACAAAGCTAGTTTTTTGTGTTAGGTGGCCTCTGCTGTGTAATAGTTAAAAAGATAGACTAGCGTCATGGTTAGTGAAGTTAAATTATCACTGTGTGGCTATACATACTTGTGCCTCAACAAACTTATTAATGACTTTTGGTGATTTTGTATGAGTGGTTATTAAAGTAGAGTGTTCGGCTAAGAATCACAAGGTTCTTGGTTTGATACCGGGGCCGCCTCGCCAACTCAGCATTGAGTAGCACAGGGATCTGTGAGAACTGATGGTAAGGTTGTAGCGGCTCTACCTCAGATGCTAAAAATAATCTCCTTTGGTCTGGTAAAAAGGTATAGACTCCATCGCTGGTCTGGCTGTAAGCCTGTTTTAACAGACTATTAGCAAGTGAATTCAATTCTTAGTGAGTGCCTCCATACTTTTGGTCTTGGTGCCAAGCTTGGTAATAAGAATCATAATCAGTTATGGACCTTAAAAAAAAAAAGCTCAGACAAACTGCCTTTTGCCAGAGATATTTTAATCCAGTTTCAAATCATATAAATCAATAAATGCTTCTTTTCTGCCTTAGAGCAATGAGACCATGAAAATGTAAAGCATTATTTGGAAGATTACTTGAAGTGAATTACACAAAAAAAATATAAATAGATGAAAATGGAAAAATATTATAAATCAGTAAGAGAAGAAAATGAAGTAAAATTTGTGTTTATTATTGTGGAAAATCTAATTATGCTGTTTATCTGGCAGGAAAATATAGCAAGAATTGCAATCTGACAGAAATAGCTGAGTGTTGCAACTCAAAAGAGGAGAAAAAAAAAAAAAAAAAAAAAAAAAAGACTTAAAAGACAATTCTACTTATGGTTATTTATATGAAAAGTAAGGTGTTCTTTATAAGTCTTTTGGAAGAGAATGAGTAATCCTATAATGTAAATCTTGTGAAAATTAATTACAAAAAGGAAAAGGATTCAAGAATCCAGAATGATTGACAGAATGAGAATTTTAAATGACAAATATCGTTTGAAAAATATATATCACCAAAAGTAGTTAGTTTTTTTTTTTTTTTATCGTCTGGCCACACAGCAATTTAGGGCCAGAGAGCCTACCAAAACTAAAGTTTTTCTTCACTGACAAAAATGATACATGATTGTGATCAATATATTTAGTTTAACAAATTTTCTGAAATAGGCAAAAGAAATGTATTACTATTTCATCATAGTAGAATTGAGTATGTTTAGAAGCTATGCATTTTTAACCTATCTTATGAATACAGATTTGAACAGGTAATTGGTGACAGTTATGCATAAACACATTGAAATATAAGCATCTGTTTTAAGCCTATTTTTTTTATAAAGGTGACAATGAATACTATAGAAAACAATATAATATGACCTCTGAGTGGAACATTTGATTGTACATTTAAATACTACTTTATAATTGCAACAATGTTACAATACAAATACTAATAACTTTTTTATACATAGAGAAAGTTTACTGTTTGGTTTCAATAGTAACTGAATTTTGTAAGTCGTCTTCGTGGCGGCCTAAATGTCAGCATCAGCCCAGACAGCGAGGGAGTCTTATCCTTTTTCACCCAAACCAAGGAGATTATTTAGTATCTGAAGGTAGAGTGCTACAGCCTACCATCAGCTCTCACATATCCTGTTGCCTACTCCAATATGCTGAGTTGGCGAGGGCCGGTATAACCAAGACTTGTGATTCCTAGCCGAACACTCTACTGACGAGCTAAACCAGCTCTTTATATATATATATTTATCTATTTTTTTATCTATATTATTTATTTATTTATCTATATATCTATTTATATATCTTATAACAGGAACTATATCTATAAGTTTCTCTTTGTTCATAGTTAATCTGAAGTTGTACTGGTACCATTAATACCTACTCCATAATACAACAATGTTACAAACAAATATTAATAAGTTTTTTTAATACATAGAGACAGTTACTGTTTTGGTTTCATAGTTTAACTGAATCTTGAATACACAGAATTTAACCTGTTCGGCACGAATATACAAATACATACCATCTGATGAGTATTTGGGTTGCTGATAACAATCATTTAGATGTTTATGGTCAATTCATTTAACTGTATAAATTTTTCATTGAAAATTATCTGACATAAATATCATCAACCCATTGTCTGCTAAATAGCTCTATCACTAAGTGAATTTTATGTAGCCAAGGATGGCAATACAGCGACGGCCACCTATTCCTCAATCAATACACTGACACCTCAAGTGCTAGGATTAATATGATAATTGCAAATTGACAAACATACACTTCTAGCATTATATAGATACTTACAGACATGAATATCATTTTCAAGCACATTTTACAATAGTTTCTTCTATACTTTTTCCTAATCAACTGAAAAAGAAGTCATTCTTTTAAAAGGTTAATCTGGGTTGATTCTTATTTTCACGAGCTGAGGTACACAGTAATTGCTTGAACGTGAAGATAAAATGTTTTTTTTAATGACAAATCTATATATCAATACGCATGTTCCTAAATCTTCTGTCGTTATCATCCTGTAATAACCTCTGTAAAAATGGAGACCATCCAAATCGTTCAAGATGAAAAATGCAAAATGTAAATCAGCAAATCTGGTGTTGTTATGCTGCCAAATTTTTATTTCATTGAAGTAATTGTCATACTCAGCAAATAATGGACATTCAGTTTTTGTTATAAAAGAAAGGGCAAAGAAAATACTATAAGAAAGAAAAAGAGAGATGGGGCAAGATTAAGAGAGCGGGTGAGCGCAATAAGCGATAATGCTAGTCTATTTCAGTTGAACATAATGAAAAGAATGAAAAGAAGAAAAAAAAAAAAAGAAAAAAAAAGTTAAATCAAAAGATTATTATACTTTTTAGATATTGAACTATTTTTGCAATAGCTCTTAATTCATAATGGTAGACCAGCACTTTTATTTTCATTCACAAAGCCAAGCCAGATAATGACTTACACTTGAACATTACATATAGCTGGCCATGTGAAAACATGAATCTGACCTTAATAAGGTTAAAAATATTTTGTAAGTTATTAATAATCTATCTCTACTGTTGGTCAGAATTACATAATTGCCAGCTGGTGACCTCCTCCAGTGACCTCAAATGATACAGAGGCCAAAATTGGATAGTCATTTTTCTGTAATCTTGTCAGCCTGAATGCACAAACTTTGACACAGTAATATAGATTTTAAAGATTATATCCCCATCATATTTATAAGATGCTGTAAATCAACTGCTATGGGGTTTACTTTAGAGTAATCTCCTCAACTGGTTATCATAACAGAGAGCACCAAAGAAAGCAATACAAGGACTGCTTGAGAGTAAATAATAAATAAATTGCTTGATGCCTATCACATCAACCATTGCTAATGGCCCACCCCAGCTGAGAACTGATGCCTGGCATCTCACCACTAACCCATGTTGTCGCCTCATTTGAAAATACCCGCAGGGCCACCCTCAAGAACAAAAAGACTCAGGAGAAGACCACAATACCATCAACCTGACAGACCTTCAGCGACTGTTGCCTACCGTCCTGCATTGGCCTTACTAGCTCTGAACATGCCTGCAATCAACATAGACTACCCCCTTAATCTTCATTCATGAAGCCTAGTGAGATGATGATTATCTTTATAGTTTATATTTCCACAAAGTTTTTTGGATTTTCTTTTTAATTTCATATGTCCAAACAAAGATGCTGATAGGTATGTGTCCTGCACTCTCTGATGCATAAAAATCTAAAAGAACACAGTAAAATCATATCCATGCATCCCAGGGTTTTTTCTTTTTTTCTTCCCTCACTATTTTCAAGCTAACTGTAATATACATTTCAATTGTTTCTTTGAAATGAATTACACAGGATTGATTACAAGGTAGGAGTTAGCCGGCTTTAGTTGTTGTTTCCTTCTCCAGATCATAAAAATAAAACCCCCTACATCTATTAAGAAACTTTAGTTGGACCCATTAATTTTCCATGGGACTCATTCAAAGCAAATATGTGCATCTCGGACGCCACTAAATAAAAAAATCTAATCAGCATCACTGCCCAAAAGACACAAATATTTTTTTTTTATCCTTCAGCCATTCTCTGATATGTTTAGAGCCAAAGATCCAATTACCAGAAAAACAGATTTTTCTCAGCCATGACCATCAACTTGTTTTCCCTAATCCAATCACTTAAGCAGACAATTTCAAATTTGATAAAAATTTGTATTATTTCACAACAATAATTGTTAGTAGATTATGCTTAATTACATTGCTAATAGGATCCAACAAGTGGTACAATGCAAGCTGAACATATATAGGAAAGCAGCAGCAGCAACCACCAAGAATGTCTGCCCAAACAAATAGTTTATATGTTGTAATGATTTTTCTTATTGATTGAAATCTTCTTGCAGAGAAATGCACATTATGTTAGATAGGAAAATCTCTGGATCAAAAACTATTGATTACACAGTATGGCATTTGATACACATGCATCACCAATCAAAAGTGGTGCAGATCATGGCTGTCAGATTCTAATACAGCAGAGCTAAGATGGGGGGTAGAACGAAGAGAAGGGGGAGGAGTTAAGCAAATGCAGAACAATCAATATTATGGTGCAATATTATCATGTCGAGAGTACTATGCACCAACTAGTATCTCAGCACACCCTAAATGACTGATCTATTGATGCAATATCATCAGCGCTTTGGAAAAAAAAATATATAAAGAGATTTGGTTTGGCCCTCTTGTATCTCTTATTACAGATTAAAGATAATCAATAAAATTGGTGGAATTTTTATGAAAAAAAAAAAAAAAAAAAAAAGAAAATAAATCAGCTTTACAAAATGCTAATAACCAGTACTACTCATATGTTCATATTTGCTCTGTATTATAAAAAATTAAAAGAAGAATTTAAAAAGAATAGCAAAATTAAAAAAAAAAACTACTTTAGAAACAAAGTCTGCAAACTTCAAAAAAATTGAACACCAAACAACTTTAAAAATGGTATTTGAAGCTGTTCAAAATTAAACTGACAACTATGGCTAAAAATAAGGTTTTAAATGTTAAAAAAAAGAAAAAGAAAAAAAAAAAGAAAAATGAAAAATAGGAACTAATAAGATTTTTAAAATGTTTAAAAATAAAATTGAATTTTTAACTACATTAAAAAGGGTTTTTAAAAATCATTCTTGAAAATTGAAAAAGAGGGAGAAAAGAAAAAACAATTTTAGAGTTTATTTATAAAAGTTCTTATTGTTTTGAAAATCTGTACAAAAAGGGCCTCAAACCCACTCTATAAAAAATTTGTATCTAAACTTTTTTTAAAATTCAAAACAAAATTTTGAAGAAAAAAAAAAAAAAAAAAAGGATATTTTGGGACAAATCAGGTCTCTGTACGCCAGAAAGTTAAACTTCTGATATCTACTTTTGGGGTAGTGAATGTCCTATAAATACTATTAAGAATCTTTCAACAATCAGATGAAACAGCAGAGTGACTTAGAGAAGAATATGAAGTTATCACGGTTCCTAGCTGCTTTAAGAAAGAAAAAGTGTTACATCATTGCTGACTTTTGCAGATAAAACCTATATTTGTGTTAACTTTGAAACCTTTTGCTTCAAATTTGTGAAAGATCTTGAACTTTTTCAAAAAGAGAAACTAAGATCATCAATGTTATTTTTGATAAAACTGTAAGAAAATCTTCAACTTTTGTGGAATGCAACTTTATTTGATATTGGTGAAAACTTTCTTTTTCCACACTGAAAATTGCCACAACTTTTAACATAAAATTTACAGGTGAACTTCAATCTGAAATATTACCTAACTGAATATTTTTTTAGGCTGCACATGGCAAGATTTGTGCGATCTTAAAACTTTGTTTAAAAAAAAAAAAAACAAGGTACAAAACTAAATGGGTGAGTTACATGTTACATATTTTGTACATTTATGCAAATGTTCTTAATAAAAAAAATAACAAATAATGAAATTTATTGTGTACAGTACTCAGGGCACCACAACTCCTCAAAGTCTCATGTCAAGTACACAGAATAATGTATTACTGTCAGAACATGAACAGTTTAAGTAGTAATCTGCATGTATGTGTGCGCGTGTGTGCATATGTGTGTGGAGAGGGGCATCAGGTATAGTGTCGGCAGACTACAGGAAGCATGGAGGCTTTGAAAGATTCAGTGTTTCGTCAGCCTACAACAGACGCGGGCAGCTTATTCCATGCCTGTGTTGAACATTTTGCACTACTTAAATTTATTACATTTTGTAATTTATATGTAACATTATTATTTATATATTTTTAATTATATGTAACTTATTATTTATTATATTTGTAATTTATATGCCTAGCAAAGCAATAAAATCTCCTATCTTATACTACAAATTTGTATTGAGTTTGAATTTATTTTTATTTTATTTTTGAACAAATTCATTGCATTCATTTCTTGTACTTTAGCACAAAATTCATGTTTTGCATTTAAATTTTTTCCTACATTAGCACAAATTTAATTCTGTGCTATGTAAACTTTTCTTCTTGGCACAAAATTTACGTTCTAAAAAACTTCCCATATCTTGTATGAATTTGTTTGCTCTTCCCAAATTGTCTTTAATTGAACCTTAGATTCTTATATTTTTAATACAATTTATTACTTCTAATATAAAATGAATACTCTTGTTAATGTTGAATTAGAATTACATTATAATATTGAACAATTTATACTAAGTAGCATGTAAGTTATAAACACCTTAAATGAATGACTTGATTGAACCCAGAGTAACATTAAAAGAAAAAATAACATTTAATTTTGAAAAGAAAGATTTTTCATTACATAATCTGAATCAATTTTTCTTTTTTCAATTACTAAAGCATAATACAGTAAGAATTAAAATATTATAATAAAAAGTACTGTGGTGAAATCCGTCATTTAGTGCTACAGAAAACAAATTTTACATAAAAGATGTAATAAAAGGCTTGAAAAAGTTTTGATCCAAATTTGGAAAAATATAGAATTATAGTGTGATTTATTTGGAACAACTAAGATTTTTGTGTTAATCCAACTTTTATAAAGTAGGACACTTTTTTAGGTGACATTATTTGGGAATTAGGGAAAAAGTGAGTTACAAAGCGAATCAAATCAAAATAATAAATAAAAAAATAAATACTAGCAGAGAATTGAGAAAAAAAACAAAAAAAACAAACAAAACTTTAAACTTATTTTGTAGATTTCTAAGAAATGGAACGTTTGATCTAATTTGAATTTATTAAGAGCCAAGATGTTGTCCGGCTGGCTATTTATGAACATAACATACAATGTTTCATAACTCTGATATCTCTCTCCACCCTCACTGAGAAATTAACATATATAATGAGGAGGTTATCAAGATATACATAGAGAGAGTGAAGAGACAGGAAGAATGTAAAGTAAGGGACAGGGCAGTTTTTGACTTAATTGCAAATTTGACTAATTAGAACCAATCAAAATGGATTTTTTTTTCAAACATAACTCAATCCTAAAACTAAAGAATATTTTTAGTATAATTTTCATGCAATTAAAAAAACAGTAAACAGTCTATAGAGACAAAAATTAATTTGCTCAGCTGTAGTAGTATAGTATAGTATAATATAGATAGATAGATAGATAGATAGATAGGTACATCCAAAAAGGTTTACGAGGAAATCAATACCCTATTTTAAAAAAAGTAATTTTCAGCCTCACTATTCTAGTGCAAGGTGCTATCAATAATAAATATGCCCTTATTGAGTGTAATTTAGATGAACTCTAACACTAGATACTGCAATAGATATCAATATTTCCAGTTGAGTATGTTATTGTGCACAAAGTTATTTTGATGGTTGGAACTCCCCCTTTTCCAAATAAGAAATTACTTCAGTCCCTATTAAAAAATTAAACGAACATAGACAAAAATATTTGAATAGCCAACAAATTTATTTAGAGCAGATATAAATTTATTAAAATTAATATGACTACTAAGAGGTAGTTGGTTGGTTTATGGCATGTCAATCCTTCTGGGTTATTTATTGCCAAATTTTTTTCAATCAATTTAAATAGTTTCAAGTATTCCTACAAAATACTAATACTTTTAAAAGATCTATTTGACCCATAATGGTAACTACCACTCTGGGTCAGTGGACCTGGGAGTAATAGCAATGATGGGTTGGCTCCACACTCTCCAAGCTCCAGAACTAGAGTCTCATCACTGGATGAAGGCTTAGTGTTATACCTAAGACACAATCAGCCAATTAAGTTGCATGATCAGCAAATTGCAATGTTGCAAAAATTTGTACAATATGTATTTGAAACCTTTCGTATATACAAAATATATATCTCAAGATTCCTACCGATCTTCACTTTAAACTGACCTGAGCTGCTGACTGTTACACTTTTTTTTTAACCAGTTTCATGTACGATTAAAGTATTAAGAAATACAACTCTTATTTCTATATGTTTGCATTATGCATCACAGTCTATGTTAAAGTGTTCTAGATCAATATTGTAAGCACAGTTTTTGAAAAGATGAATATTTGATAAGTTTTATGATAGAAAGAATTGTGTAACTAGCCAGATTATAATGTGATCTATCTGCAGGTCAACCGCAAATACCCACTTGACCACAAATTAGGAGTGTGACCTAACCACAAGTATATATGGTACTTTCCTTAAACTGTAATTTGATGTTCATACTTGAGACCTTGTGTCACATCTACCCAGGTGGACAGGTTAGGTAAATACTTACATATGTCATTTTCCTGGTGCTAGTTTGCTCTTTGGAATACTTAAGGGTTATCTATCAAATTTGAAGTCATTTATTGATTCAAATATGTTTAATTTTCTTACAGCAAAAATTTATATTATTAATCCTTGATATTAATAGTTTACTAAGTTAATACAAAATTAGTTTATATAAAATAAAAAGTAAAAAAACATGTCAGGTAAGTTGTATGATTGCATACAGTAGAAATAGTTAAAGTTTGATCAGATATAAAAAAAGAAAAGAACAGAAAAGGGTGTAAAGAAAAGAGAATGAGAATAGAGAAAGCAGTAGAAATAGATGTTAAATAAGAATGCCAAATAAGAAAATCTAACACCAGTTCAAGCAGGTTTACACCGGGACAACTGCCTTGCCATCATCTACCCTCATTTAATTCCTTATTTGTTTGCCTGATTAGCGACAGGTGAGATTCCAAAACTTTAAACCAAAACTGTCAACAATCTAATACAATTATATAGGTCTCCTATATGACAATATCGCACTAAATGAATAAATGTAGTAATAGTAATAGTATTCATTTTTTTTAAATTTTTTTTTTTAGTTGAAGCATTGTTGAATATCAATTTTTTAAACTAGTATTTTTTACATCTTCACTTTCAGCTGTCCAACACTTCTTAGTAAGTATGTATTTACCCAACCCTCTTCACGGGCAGAATGCAACACAAAAGGTTCAATTTTAAGCAAAGTTTAACAGGTTTGAATTCAGAGTTTTCCTTCTTCAGGACTTGGTTGCCAGATCAGTGCTAAAGAGCCCAATCTGCCCTAACTTTTGCCCATAAAAGGAAGAAGAATAGATTTATCTTTTCCCCCAAGTGATATATGAAATGCAACAGCCCTGTCCAGGATTTGAACTCTGGTTCCCGATTCATTTCTACAATAATAACTAATACCTACAAATACTCCGTCTTAGTAAGTAATGCAAAAGAGAATAAAGAATAAACATGAGGGAGAATAGCTGCATGCATAACTCTCCCAAGAGTATTAGCAGTATGTGAAAGGCACAGCCCTGTCCAGGATTTGAACTCTGGTTCCTCTCGAGATTTCATTTCCTACAATAATAACAATACCCCACAAATACCCTCTTTGTTAGTAAGTAATGCAAAAGAGAATAAAGAATAAACATTTGATAAGACCAAATTCACATCCATTTTACTCAAGAGGCGTCATATGACAATGGTTTTGACTTAGT
This sequence comes from Doryteuthis pealeii, assembly GCA_023376005.1. Lineage (NCBI taxonomy): Eukaryota > Metazoa > Mollusca > Cephalopoda > Myopsida > Loliginidae > Doryteuthis > Doryteuthis pealeii. Next base: position 78,467,370 of record CM042146.1, on the reverse strand, counting down.
AAGCCATTGAAGACAGGTTAGTCATTTAATCTGACCACATTTACATTTCTTAATCTTCATGACTGATATATACCATCTTTTTTTATATACTAGCAGGACCAGTGGATATACCACAGTATGAATATTTAATTATTAAACATTTGATATATTCTTAAGAGTAGTCCATCATTTAACCGTGGTGATGACACTCTAAGAAATAAGAAATCGACGGATTAAGCAACACCAGATAATCCTGATTTAAATTTTTTGACGTTCTCATCTTTAACAGAGGTGTTGCAAGAATGATAACAGAAAAATTAAGGAACAAGTATATAATATATAGATGTTACTGGACTAGGAATCACAAAGATTCTTGGTTCGATACAGCCCTCACCACTCAGCGTATGAGTAGCACAGGGATCTGTGCAGTAAAGTGAGGAGCTCATGGTAGGTGTGTGCTCACCTTAAGATGAAAAACAATCTCCTGGTCTAGCGCTAGTGAAAAGGGGATAGACTCCTCGCTGGTTTGCTGATACGACATTAGGCCAACCCGACAACTTTTTACTTACTTACTTTAGTAGTAGTAATATTTTTTTTATTGAGATGAAGAAATACACATTTTTTTTTTTTTAACTAGTATTTCTTTCATGTCCTTCAGATAAAAGAGCAAGTGAAATTAAGCTGAAAAGGAATTCTATTAGTAGTAATTAATGTTATGATAATTTAGCAGCAAACTCATTTAATAATTAATTCTAATCAACTTGTATAATTACTGAATGGTTAATAATTTCATGATAGAAATGAAGTTCTTTTTATATCAGAACTCTATTCCCATTTGTAACTAATATAAGTTTTCCTCTGTACGCATTAGCATAGTAATAATGTGTATTATAGTAATTGGAAATCACTACCTAGTATGCAACAATCGTGAGGTGCAATGAATTTGAATCTATGTAGAGGGGTGAACAAAAAAATTAGGTGGGGAATCATACACGAGTATTGAAAAAAAACTTCAAACGTGATTAAAAAGGTAATTTATTGTTAAATCTTTGTGCCATTAGTACGAAGAGAAATTGAAGAAAATGCCTGATATAAAAATTTGTGTACACTACAAAAGAGAGGTATATTTGAAAAGTAATGTGTGAAAGTTATAAAACAAAAAATCATAATTTATGTTAGAAATTATTTTTAGATTTTGGCCAACCAGCATAGCATGTATAAGGTCATGAGATCGTGATAGGCAGCCTAGCATGGACATGTTCTAGGGAGCTCTGACAGTTAGTAGGTCACTGGTACGTCCTCCTCCCAGCTAAAATCCAATTCGCTCCTACGCTCTACCATGGTCGCCGTAACCTGGCCTAGCCGAAAGAGGGGATGATGACTAGCCTCTCGCTGTGTTTTGGTCTGTAAGGTACTGACAATAGGAATGTACCCTATCCATACTATCGTGAGTCTTTTTTTTTACAACTAATGTCATAAAATGCGCAAATCTAAAGTACCCTCAAAGAGAAAGATATTCTAGTATTAGTGTAGGACATTTTCATATGTAGATGTAATGAATGTGTATAGTTATAAATTTAACATAAATATTATCCGCAAGCAATATGGGCAACATTTGACACGCAACACGAGTATAGGGATTATGTGCGCATAAGAAACAAAACGATACAACCACACTACACAGTTAACGTAGTCTTTACTTGTGACTACTGCATATTATACTATGCACGTCCAAGCTTCGGTACAGAGTATGGAGTACCACTTTCTAGTCAGTCGAGATCAGACTCTGAAACAAATTCCACAACAGGTGCTGATGTGAATTTTTGCGCCATAATGAAGACGGATCTGAGTACTCACATAAGTGGTAATGACTGAGGCTGACTATGATAAGACGAGTGATAATAGGATCATCTCTGGTCTTAAAAATCAACATGTTTTCACTTGACGGATCATTAGTGGAGATTAAGAATCTAGCAAGGAGCAAATACTTTTTATAGGGAGAACATATCTAGTCTTACAGATATATTATCGGATACAAGCCGGCCATATAGAGGCTCATAAGATATGACTCCTGATGTATCGGGGTATGTAGAGCAATTTGTATAATATATAAAATCAAATGAGTAGTAACTGGTAGTAATACAGAATACTTATTTTGTTCTACACACATGGTTGGTGGTTAGTGTTATTTCACTATAGTCAATGAGATATACAGAAGATTATGAATAGCAAGCATACATTCGAATTTTCTTATACAAAGCAATCCGGCACCAGTTTATCCATATTGGTTCTCCAAACAATCTGGACGAACTATATTATGAATGCGTGTAGTTGTAAGTCTTTAAATGCATATACACTATAAACAATATAATAATCAAAATTATTGGCTTTGTGACTATTGAACATTAAACTACGCATTCAGGATTAATTAGGGAGTTATATTTTGGTAGGGGTGTACACAAAAGATATTTTTGGACGACCTCATCATCTCTACTTCACTCTGATATCATGGTAACAACTATATATTTATGTATATTTTATCAAGTTTTACCAAATAACAAATAATATATTAACATTTATCTCTTAATTTTTGGATGAGGCTTGATAATTTGTATTTGATATTATTATTGGTATACTATTGTCCACTTGTAATCAGATAAACAATTAAAATATGATAGGAACTAATATAACCAATAATATCAAATAATATTTAATCCAAAAGTTGAGTACTAAGGGCTACACTTGAACAGCTAATTGTGAAACTTGAAAATCAATTTAAACCACTTCTGTGTCATCATATTTTCGGAATTGTAAAAGAAATCAACTATAAATAAAAGTGGTTCGGACCATCATAATAAGCACCAACTCAAGATGAGTAATATATCTTTATACATCATTTCAAGGAATCAATAGAATATAGAGAAAAAAATAAAATGGTTTTGGCATTATAAACAACATATGAATAAGTAGAGAATAGCTCTTTATCCATGTGTTCAGAGATGGAGAAATTAGAATGTCGATAAGCTGATGAGATAGTAACGTAAAGCTGCGAAAGAAGCGTCAATTGGCATACGCTAGTCCCAAGAATTATTGGAGAGATGGATGAGTAGAGCATTCAAGTATGAAGTATCTTCATTCATATGAATGGAAAAAACTAATTCAAAATTGTAAGGCTTTAGTGGGATTATTTTAAAATACTTATCGATTAAACTAATCATCAATTCTAGGTTTCATCTATATAACGCAGAGGGAATTAATATAATAAGGGTATTAATAAAGCTATTCTATTTAGTCAAGCAAGATAGAATAGAATTTTGGTCTTATACAGCTTTCCCTTAAAATAAGTGAAAACATATTTTTAAATATACTTCTTAACTATTATATAAATATTTTGCTTATTCCAAATTTCATTTTACAGATAACTTGTAAGAATAAGTGTGTGTGTGTTAGAGAGGAATGTGTGATAATAGTAAAGATAGATGTAGTGATGAAGGAATCAGTATCAGGCACCTTGTATGGTCGGTATAGTATGATCAATTCTCATCTTTATAGGGGCAGTAGACAAGATCTGTGATTGTCGAGGAGATACTATTCATAAATCTACCAATGTTAACAAAATAAATAAAACAAATGCAAAAATATGCGTCGAGGTTCGCCAATATGGGCCAAAATTTAATAACACATTTAATACTATAGTCAATGAACATTCAACTTTCTTTCAAAACAAAATTGATCTCACTAACAAGAATGGCAATCTCAATTCAGACACTAAAATACTAGATATAGATCTATTATATTAAATTCACTATATTGTAAGACATCAAACAAACTATCTAATACTGAGCGATAATTTTAAAACTCAACTTATATCTAATTAGAAGAGAAACAACTCTTATTTACTAAAACCGTCCGTTTGACTATCATAAATTCTATGTCGGAGGGCGAATTAGACCTATGCTATGATGACGTTAACTGTGAAAAAGGGACGTCCAAACTTAAATAGGACATATACAGGTCACTACTTGATAGCATCTAGGATGCAGAAAAATTCAATATAATTAATCTTATATTGTCAATTTATGTTTATAGTTTGTTTATAGTTTTCTTCTTTCCAATATAGAGTTAAGTAAGACTATTCACACACACAACAACACAACACACAACCAACAACCTACTTACACATATAGTACCTATTATTTTAGGGAAAGAGATTATATAGTGTAGATTGTCACTGATTTCAAACTATCGGTTATTACTGGAACAGGATAGATGATTCCAAATGGAGTGGCACAGTATAACCATATAGGAGTATAGATTGATGAAAGATTCGATGCTTTAAATTGGACTATAAAAAATACGGTGAGCGCTGTAATCTTATCACACCTTAGTAAATAGAGCTCATACTTCATATTCAATTATAAACATATTAAACCTTATAACTAGATGGATTTGTCTATTCTAGGTCAATATTTTACTCATTTATTCTGAGACATTTATTTGATGACGAAAGGAACAGTCACAGCCGTTCGGTTTCATGCATTGCGTAAGTGCAACTACAACTGCTCAGTGCTTGACGCATTAGGTACTTTGTTTCAAATGCATTGAGACAACGCACCTGAGAGGTGCAGCTGACTACGAACTCCTTCAGGTTCGCTCTACTTCAGGGTAATTAGTTTATGATATTAACAGATGGGACTTGTTAACATACACTTTTGATTCACTTTTTTAAGATATTATTAGATAGTATAATATATGGGCAAAGGGATCAAAACATTACAGGGATAATTAAATAATAATAATAATAAATAATAATACTATAGAATAATAATGAATGGTAATAATATTAGATCATAAATCTAATAGGTTATATACTTAATTGGATAATATTAATAATCATATATACTTGTTGAGGAGTAAAGGGATTGAGTAAATCCGACAAAAGTGGGTTGATATGAGGAAAAATGTGGATAATAACTGAATTCCAACAGAGGCGAAATATCATTTGCATTTAGTTGTGTTTTTTTTATCCCTTAATTTTCAAACCACACATATATAACTTGTTATAAATCCATATTGGATAAGCATTAAAGAAGATAAAAGTAGGTAATCGGATAATTAATTATAATCCAGATATGGATATTGATGTGCTGCAGTGATACTAACATTGCAAGTGATATATCACTTTTGCTTGTTATATCTGAGTATTTGTGATGGATGTGAACAGATAAGGGATAAGATGGTGGAATACGCAAAATCGTTGGAAATCTGTTTAGGTTATAGATAAGAGTTTGATCATGTACTCTACACATCACCAGACTCTTTTTTCGCGACCTAATTTTTCTAAATGGTATCGGTGTATGTGAAATAAGTTTCACAGTTTCGGAGTGTTTATTATCACTCTCATTATGCCAGTTTTCTTGTAGCGCGAGGATGTGGTATGGGCTGGAGAGCACTAATAACCTCCAACTCTGACCTGGACCAGAGCTAAATGTCTCAGATAATTAGGGATTTATTTTCTATGGAGACTAGACTGGTGCTGCATGAAGATTAAGGCATATGATGTCTTCAGAGGTCAGAACACGAGTCTCACATTATTTGGAGGTGGTGTGATAAGAACTAGCTGAGAAACAAGGATATACGCAGATATGAACCCTCTTTTTGGGTTGTAATAAGATCTCCTCTCGCTATTATCGTTAAATATTGATACCTTAAGACTTAGAGATCATCCATGTTACTGTTCAAATGCCCAAGGTGTGGGGAGAGAGCTATTAAGGATTATATATGGAGGATGTATCGTCATGTTATATAGCGGAATTATGCCAGTTATGAGCTTGAATACACCGAAGGTCTAAACTTTCTGTGGGTTACTTCACTGTTATGTCTTTGTATAAATCTACACCTTTTTATGTTATATATCCACTTTCATCGAAATTCAGTTTTTGTTTCACTCACTGAGTGCATTGTTCGCTGTATCTTTAAACTCAAGTTATCTTTTTGTATTTAGCGAAGTATACGAATCTCAGTAGAGGGAGAGTGTAAAGGCTGGAGGTTATAAACTCACTAATCTTGAGGGACTAAGCCAGCAAATGTTATTCGAACATCATCATACATTTGACGAATAACATAATAGAATAAAATCAATTAACAAACAAGTATATAAATTTAAAATTCTGATGTGATAGAGCAACGTAAGCTATTCGATTCACAGTACCTAAAATATCTATATATCTTATATTTTTTAGATATTTATGAAGCTTATATGCTAGTATATTAATTATATATAATTGATGCAATAACAATTTTATTCTCATTCTCTAATCTGATTTTTGTGAATATTATTAAATTTTACGTTATATTACATGATTTTATATATTTATCTATTATTAGCACACATTTTTGAAGCGGAAGAAAGCAGTTTAATAAAAGAAAAATTCGTAAACTGATGTTATAGTTTAGGCGGCCTTTTTGACGTTCAAAGTACTAAGGGCTCTCTCTCTGGACACGGTAATGGCAGACGTTCTAATCTCCTTTTCTCAATTAGCACAGATGACTAAAGGAGTTGTTTTGCGGGCGTCTCCTAAAGGCCGGGGATTGGCCACATCCCTATCATGCTCAGTCTCTCTCTCGTTCTCCTTGCACAGATCGCCTGTGCTACCTCTCTCTACGTTATACGTCTCTGGCGACGTGCAGTATCAAATCCTTGCGCATCACTCTCTCTGTGCAGTCGCCTAGGGTGTCTAGATGGGTGGTACGGCAAAACTGGCAGCACGCTCTTAACATACAATACAAAATAAAAAATACTTTGATGACCAACATTCCTATTTATCATATTATTGTTTTAAAAATTTGAAACATGAATCAAAATTTTCTATATGTGGGTAAATAAGCATTATTTATGACAAAAATTCGCTCCTTTCTGTGGCTTAGGAAAGGGCGGAATCGCTCCGGGATCTCATATCGAGCGAAGGTAAGCAAGAAATGAAAAAGAAAAAAGGGGGAAGGGGAGATAGAGAGGAAAGAAAGAATGGACGTACGATAGATGTTCAAATTTACTTGAATCACCAAAGAGATGAGACAGATGATTGTATGAGAGAGAGAGACGAGAGAGAGAGAGAGAGAGAGAGAGATGTCGAAAAATGGAGGTTTCCTTATTCAAATTCCTTAGGGTAGAAAAAAGACAGGTTTCTTGTTTCAAGTCATCTGACCCAACTCACCCCTTTTCAAAGTTGTGGGCTGCTGTGATGGAAACGCTGCTGCATGCTTGAACTCGAAGATTTTTTTAATGGGGGGGGGAAAAAACTGTGTGAATGTACCCCAGCGTGAATGTCGCGTTGACTGGTTACTTGTCCTCTTTTATATATGCGTTTTCTAGCTAATCCCCATCAACACATGACTAGCACTCATGTAGTCACGTGTTTAATGACCTGTAGGGTCTTGATTCAGCACGTCATTTCAAGCACGTCATGTTAACCTAATGGGTTTGGTTTGTTTTGTTTACGGCATATCAACCTCAGTGGGTCATTTAATGCCAGCAAAGTTTTTGAAAATAAATACATTCTTAATGGATACTCAATTTTTTTTTAATAAATACATTTTTCTATTTAACCCATTAGATAGGAACCCTAACAGGTACTACCATGCCGGGTCAGAGTGGATCAGGGAGCAATGGTGATGAAGGGGTGCTCCACATTCCCTAAACCTCCAAAACTGGAAGTTTACCATCAGATAGAGTTTAACGTCATTCCCAGGACATGTAGACCCTCAAGCCATCACCTTCTATTATCCAATATGATAAAAAGTGTTGGAGCTGCTATAAGAGCAATAGGGTTGGGGCAATCATATAGGTGCTAGGGCTTGACGTGACCAAGCCGAGTACCTAATGGGAGATACGTGTCATGCAAAACTATGATTATATTTGAGTTGGGTTAGTTTTTACGGCACGTCAACCCTTGTTGGATTAATGCCAAAGTCATTTCTTCTTTTCTTCTTTTTTTTTCAAGCAATTATAAGTTTTCAAGTAACTATTCGTAATCTAATTACAACACTAATAATCATCTGTTTATTCACAGCCATATGATTTCCGAAAAGATCTATTTGGTCTAACAGATACTACCACTCCGGATCAGAATATGACCTGGGATTAATGGTGATGGAATTGCATCTGGAAATATAGTCCCATTATAATAAGGTCCTAAGAAGCCACATTACCAGAACTACTTATATGTATTAATGCGCGGTATGTAAACCACGTTACTTGATTTTAGGCGCAATTTTATTCCTGCCAAAGGTACTCTGCTAAACCCCTTTTCTTAAATAAACCTGTCCAAGACAGATGTTTATCTTTACCTGTGTTTCTCTATCTCATCCTTCATTGAATATAATGAACGATTCCCTCCAACCAAACTCAACAAATGGCAACGAAAGAATACTCCTCTTTCTCCAAATTTCAAAAACTGGAGCTTCCCAACCAGATGCAGTTTTGTACGAAAGCCATTACATCCCTTGGAGAAAGGGTCTTACCGTTCTACAAGAGATGCAGTCGACGTATTCTAAGCTCTATTAACAGGATGAGACTAGTTTTGGTCAGGCCATGTTACTAGACATTTGAAAATTTGCCTAGTGCCTGACATATTTGTTTCAGAGGTCGGTTCGAACCCAAGTAAAAGCCAAGATTTTTCAGACTATATCACTGAGGCCGACAGTTCTCCCCACAGAAAACTAAATCATCTGACGCAACACAATCTTTCTTCTCCCATTCGACCTTGTGTAGTATTATGCTTATTAAATTTTGAATATGTTCGAAAATTAATTGGTGAGATTTTTTTTTTCTTAAATCAGTGGTTCCAAACTTTTTTTTTCCTGCTAGCACCCCCCCTTAGCTCCCCAGTGAATTTCTCGCGCCCTTGGGTGGAACCGCTCCCCTTGGGGGAGGGAGCGATGGAAAATCTAGGGGGCGGTGAGGCAAAAAGGGTTTAATAAAAAAAATTTTTTTTTTTTTACAAAATCTGAATGAAAAAATAAGTCGCGAATATTTAGGTAAAGGAACACGTATGCAGTTTATACAGAATAAAACTGGCACAAGGATTATAAACGAGATTGGGTGTTGTGGTTGGGTTTTATGGCATTGGAAAAACGTCTTTAGCATAAAATATGCCAAAGACGTTTTTGTTTTATTCATTCTTGGTGGGTACTGAATTTTTCTTTTAAACATTTTTTCACACTCATTGTTTCTATTTAACCCATAGATGGAACCTAACAGATACTACTACTGCGGGTAGACCTGGGGGTAATTGTGATGAGTGGGTACTCCAAACTGAAACTTCACCTTCAGATAGTTTAACGTCATACCCAAGACAAAATTATAAACGAACGCATAGTTACGTAGTCGAAATCAAAAAACTGAACGTTTTCTTGATGCCTGTATGTACACAACACGTACAAAAATAGTGTATATGAGGGGGCGCAAGGAATTCACTGGAGAGCTAAGGGGGTGCTAGCAGGAAAACCACTGATTTAAAAAAAAACAAAAAAACTAAGTGAATGGTTGCAGATATAAAGAAAAATATTTCTCGCTATAGTTGCTCATATGAAAAACTGAGGACGAATTTATCTTGATATCTACAGATTTAGAATGATTAATATGCTGACACACTTTAATTCCTTATCATCTGAACAATTAATCTCTCTCTCTCTCTCTCTCTCTCTCTCTCTCTCTCTCTCTCTCTCTCTCTCTCTCTCTCTCTCTCTCTCTTCTCTCTCTGTTATGTCATTTTCTGTGCGTAGGCGATCTAGTCTCTATACGGCTTTCTTTATCTGTCAACTCAGCTTTACCAATAAATATTCTTGGAAGGGATAGTGAAATATTTTCACATTGTCTTCGCTACAGTCTTGTGTGTTTGTGTGTGTGTGTGTTGTGTGTGTGTGTGTGTGTGTGTGTGTGTGTGTTTACGCCATTTTGGATAAACTAGCCGTAGACTCTTGGTCTTCATCCGCTATTTGATTGGTTACATTTTTATTCATGCTGGATTACTAACCATCCTCCTCATCTATACCTAAGTGTATTTACGTGTGTGGTGGTGGGGAGGGGAGCATCGCTGCCCACCGGATACCTGTTTTTTTTCTGACTGTGTCTACATGGCTAAATAGCTCCAGAAAGTCGTTGTTGATGTATGTTTTTTTTTCCCTAAGGGCATTAGTACAAAGTGAATGTAAACGGACCCGACCGAAATTCAAACTCTGTTTGCCGATTATCATTACCTCATCCCTCAACATCCTCAACAAATTTTGATTTGTAGATGTTGGGGGCGGGGCGGGGGGGTGTCAGAATTGAGAAATTGGTTGATCCAGTCGATTAAATTCACTCACCAAGGTGAAGGTCAGTCTAAAAAGCGGTCCACACCAAAAATGGATAACAAACAAGATCAAAAAGGTTAGTGTGGAATTTGGCAATACTTAATCTACCTAACGAATTTTATGACATCGAAGATTTGGTTAAATCAAGGAACGAAGGAAAAGTTAATAGTTTAATGATTACCACAATGTTCTGCGAGTGGATCCCTGTCTTTTCAAACTAATTCCGGTAATTTATGAGGAAGTGCGTCCCGGTCTCCTGCCTCAAAAATTGCTACCCGGTGTATATTAAAATAACGACCCAGCTCAGTTTATTCAAAACTATCCATCTTCATATCTATCTATCTATCTATCTATCTATCTCAATTTGTTCATATTTATCTATATTACTTTAAATACTAAGATTTTTTTTATTCCTGTTTGTTTAATGTCTTGTTTTAAGTTTAAATAAACAAGAATTATGACAAAAAAGACGCGACCCTCCCCACAAATACATTTACTTGTCGAAAAATATCTATTTATCTATCTCCATTTGTTCATATCTATCTATATTATTTTGTTTGTTTATCTATCTATCTCAGTCTATTCCAAACTATATATCCATCTTCATATCTAAACAAGAATTACGACAAATTACGATAAATAAACAAGAATTACGACGAGCTGGGGTTGTTATTTTGATAGTCACCGGGTAGCAATTTTTGATGCAGGAGACCGGGATGCGATTCCTCATAAATTACCCTAATTCCTTATCTTTTGACATGTCTTGTTTTGATCTGCTGTTAAAAACAAGAAGAATTACTTAAAAGGCTGAAACAAATGTCCTCCAAGAATAGAATAGGTTTCCAGTGACAGAAATAAGGAGTGATTTATGGGGTGGGGGGTAATCATCATTTCACTAAGAACCAAAGTAAGAATCGTTCCACTTTGGACGATTACGAGAATGTTTTTCTCTTTAATCAAATCCTGTAAATTGGCAAAAAAAATCTGACTAAATGGTAGAAGTATAAGGGAAATATGGGGACAAGTTTAACAAGGGTTAATGAAATTCTAAATTTCGTATAAAAGAAAAGAAAAATTTGGAATATAAAGAAGGAAAAAATTGGAAGAAAGACAAACATAAAGAAAGAAAGATGAATATAAAAAAAAGAACGAATGAAAGAAAGGAGAAGATTGAAATAAGGAAAAATAGAAAGAAAGAAAGCCAAGGAAAGAAAGACAAAAAGACAAAAATAAAGAAATAAAGAAAGAAAGGCATAAAGAAGGAAAGACAAATATAGAGAATGAAAAAGACAAATTTAAAGAAAGAAAGAAAGAAAGAAAGAATGAAAGAAAGAAATAAAGAAAGAAACACAAACATTAAAAATAAAGACATAAAGAAGGAAATAAAAGTATAAAGAAGGAAGGAAAGACAAAATATTAAAGAAAGAAAGAAAGAAAAAAATTAAAGAAAGATAAGAAAAAAGAAAGAAAAGAAGAAGAGAAAGAGAGAGAGAAAGAAAGAAGAAAAGAAAGAAAAGAAAGGAAGAAAACATAAAGAAGGAAACATAGATGAAGGAAAAAGACAAAACTTAAAGAAAGAAAGAAAGAAAGAAAGAGATATAAAGAAAGAAAAACATAAAAGAAAAAAAAGTCAAATATGAAGAAAGAA
>CM042146.1:78442890-78447890 GCA_023376005.1 Doryteuthis pealeii | reverse complement strand
TAAAATATTCCATAGTTTTGGAATCAAATTATGTTTTAAAAAAAAATCCATTCTATTTGGTTCTAATTAGTCGTAATTTGTAATTAAGTCAAAAACTCACCTGTCTCTTACTTCTCATTCTGCCTGTCATTTTCTTTATATATATATATATATATATATATATATATATATATATATTATATATATATATATATATCTTGATTAACTACTCTTTATATATGTTAGTTTTCTCTGTGAGATAAATATATATTATATATATATATATATATATATATATATATATATATATATATATATATATATAATATATATAAAAAGTAATTGGTAATTTGCTTGAAGCATTGTTAGTATGTTATAAAATAATAAAATTCGAAGGCAATACAATGCGTAAAAAATAAAGACAAAAAGATGTTTATATGTCTAATCGATTTCAAAGCAAAGCTTTATCATCAGAGTTTTATTTCTGAAATAAAACTCTGATGATAAAGCTTTGCTTTGAATCGATTAGACATATAAAACATCTTTTGTCTTTATTTTTTACGCATTGTATTGCCTTCGAATTTTTATTATAATATATATATATTGTATATATTATATATATATATATATATATTATATATATATATTTACCTCGCAGAAAAAAAAAAATATATATATATATATATATATATATAATATATATATATATATATAGAGAGAGAGAGAGAGAGAGAGAGAGAGAGAGAAAGAGAGATCGGAGAGTGTAAGCAGTAGATTGAACTTCCCACTTTATTTGTATGTTAATTTTCAACAGCTAACGGCTGGCTTATAGATAAGAAGAATCAGTTTTTGACTTAATTGCAGATTTAGGCAAAAGGATTTTATTATTATTCAACCCTTGGAGTACTGTTTGATTTGTGACTATTTGAATAGATCCAAAATGAATATTTTGCGAGTTTAATATAATTTTTGCTATAAACCAATTCTAAACAATGCAGAGTTTTTTTTATTTTTTTTTTTTGTAATTATTTTGCTTTTTTCAGAATATTTCCAGTTATTCATTGAATGACCATTGGACATATCAGCTTTATACAACCTTTCGATTGATCCTTATTCTAGCTGTCTTTTGGTGTATATATCTGCTGATGCAAAGTTTGTTGTTGGCGAACATCTGCATATAATCCAATCTGTGGGCTATGTCATATTATCGTTGAGACTTTTGCTGATGCGTCAAATTTCACTGTGGTAGTTTCCCCCATAGCTTTACAAAAACACAGCGGTAATAAGTTATGATCCACGACCATGGATTGCAAGTTGAATATTCAAAACTGATTGTTACAAGTTGAATATTGATTAACTTTACAACTATCGGAAATATCGGCTTTTGGGAGGATCATTATTTGCATCCCAATTCGGTTATACTCACCATTTTTATACAACGTTTCGATTGATCCATATTCTGGCAGTCTTTTTGGTGTATTTTTGCTGAAGCAAAGTTTGTTGTTGGTGAAGATCTGTTCCAATATTACCATTAGTTTATTCATTTATCCATTAAGATTGAATAACCAGAAGGAAAGACGAGATAAACTCATATAAACATATATATGACATTTAATGCACGCAGATAACAACACGTAAAATGTGTTCCGAACAAATAAATTGGAAACCGTGTTCCATGAAAAAGCGTTGCGTAAAGGGAGGTAATAATGCTTTGGGTAAAACCTTATTTCCTTTGGAATTATAATTTTCACAAGCATTCAAAACTGGAGAATAAAAAAAAAAACATATTTTATTAAATAATGAAATGTTTTTTTACAATCCAGTTTTTGATACAATATGGCGATTATACGAGGGTGAGTCAAAAAGTAATGCCATTTTGTTCGCAACAAATTTCACTTCTCGTCACTGGAATGTTTGCCTCTCAAACCCTCTTTCATGGGACTGAAGAGATAATAGTCTGAATGCGCTAAATCTGGTGAGTAATCTGTAGTGAAGAAGTGACCTAAGGAACACTCAACAGAATTTTACGGGACAGGGATACATGCCCTCATTCGAAGGTAGAATATTGCTATTGAGAGAAATGGTGACTATGTGGAGAAGTAAGGATGTGATCCACAGAGGACCAGCTTCAATTTGATGTCTGATACATATTTCTGTGTTGGTAATTATACCAACAAAATGCCATTACTTTACCCTCGTATAACAGTGACACATGAGACTTTCATTGGTCTATATGTAAAAAAGTTATTTATATCACATGAATATCTGTGATTTTACCAGAATATAGTTTAACATTAATACATCTATTCTTTTTTATCTGTAAATTTCGTGTTCTTATTATAACAATCCTCACTAGCCCGGCATAGGAGTGACCTTTAGAGATGCCTTTGAAGTCAGAACAAAGTAATGGCAATTCAGGAATTGCTCATGAACTGTTTGGAGAGTAGCGGCAGCTAAGTCGACTCATCTTGAAGCTGAGAAGTTTGCGCATGACAAGAAAGTTGAAAGCCTCGTTTTTGTTCCAGAATTGGATTGAGATAATAAATATATGTAAGATGTATGTAGAAAGAGTGTTGATAAGACCGTCATGGATGAATGGTTATCGACATGGGAGGTTAAATGGTAAAAGCAGAATGTCTAAAAGAGTAAGAACAAGTAGCACTCCTTTTCGGATTTATATCTACTCGTTAACAACCCACCCATGATAATTGGTCGAAAAAGAATCTATTTTCAGATTCCATCTTTAAAAATAGTCATTTGGAATGTTGTTATAATACACATTTGGTGGTCAGTTGTTACCTGTCAAGCACTTTTAGATAATCTTGCAATTTTTTGTTATTCTTATCTCTGACTCTTTCTCTTAATGTGGCTCTCTATATATACCTATATATACCTATGTATACCTATTTTAAACTCTCCCCTCTCTTTATCACCTCTTTCAACTAATAGACAGGTTTATAATAAGCATGTTCATTGGCAAAAAGATATCATATATATATATATATATATATATATATATATATATATATATATATATATATATGAGGTAAGTAAAAGGATAGTGAACAAAAAATAATAACTCAAAACAAATCTAAGAGTTGAAATATTTCGTCCTATTGATGAGGACATCTTCAGTCAAATGATTTTTATTCAAAGCAAAAATTACGTACATGTGATTTGATGAGGGAGTGAGTTAGTAGCGGAAATGAAGGTTAGGGAGGTTAGGGACGGAATAAGGGATGAGGAAAACATGAATGAAATGTAGGGAAAGTTTCACCTATATGATTGCCCCAACCCCATTGCCCTTATGGCAAGCCCCGACTCTTTTTATCATATGGTTGCTAGAAGGCGGAGGCATGTCGAATGACGTTAAACTCTATCTGATGGTGAGGTTCCAGTTTTGGGGGTCTGGGGAACATGGAGCGCCCCTTTACCACCATTGCTTCCTGGTTCAATCTGACTCGGAGTGGTAGTACCTGTTAGGGTCCCATCTATGGATTAAATAGAAAAACATGAGTTCATGAACAAAATTGAGTTTCCATTAAGAATGAATCTATTTCAAAACTTTGTGGGCATTAAATGACCCACAGAGGTTGATACGCCATAAAACAAAACAAACCAAACCAAACCAGGAATATTGATCCACACAAAAGTCCATTTCGACGTGTCTTTCCGCTGTTACTAGATCACTCTATCGTTTTGATGGTTATCATCTGGATCATGGGGAAGTCATTCTTATTCGAATGGTTCATATCAATGGTATTGTCTTTGTGCACCACATAACTAAATCACTTCAATATTTTCTTCCGGATAATATCAATGATTTTTTTGGTTACTCCTTATATCGTCCATTTTTGTAACTCCTTATATCGTCTATTTTATTGGAACCATTTGGTGTAATGGTTAAAGTCATGGGAAATGGACTCGTCGCCCCGAGTTCAAATCCTGGATGTGGTAATTGCATTTCACTTAGCGTTAATATCATTGGGAAAGGTATGAATCCTACTCTCCTTCCAGCTATGGATAAATAGTAGGGCAGACTGGGCTCTTTAACCTTGGTTAGGCAACCTGTCTAGGAGATAGAAAACTCTGAATTCAAACCTGTTGAGCTCCGCTTAAGAAATTGACCTTGTGTCACACCCGGCTCGTGCGGAGGCGTTGGTAAATATATATATCGTCCATTTTTATGTGATTTCTGTTCGATTGATTGGTTGGCTGGATTTTACGGCATGTCAACCTTTGTTGGGTTATTTCATGCCGAATACCTTTTATTTTATTTATTCTTGTTGTATATTCAAATCCAGAATTGGAACGTCACCACCAGATACAGTTTAACGTCACACTTAGGACATTAAGACCCTCAACTACCGCCTTCTAGCACATATGAAAAAAGGTTTGCGTGATTGCTATAAGGGGAATACGAAGAGGGCATTTCGACCGCCAGTCTAGCCTAGATAAACTCCAAAGTGGAATGTTGCAAGTCATGGACTGATCAGCCACAAGTATTCCATCTTTAAGTATCATCGGTTACCACCCACAGCCAACAGGTGACCTCATTGAGTGAATTTTAACTCTATGCAGAGGTAGTCGACGTATTCTACAGTACCAGCCGACAGGGTGGTGATGTGATTTATTCAAGAAACTACCACTATAGACTTTAAGCTATCTATAAATATATATATATATATATATATATATATATATATATATATATATGAAAAGAAGATTGGAATGAATCCGACAGACAGTGGTGGAAATATATTTCGCTAGAGCTTTGAGGCCGGCATCACCAGTCGTTTAAAACGACTGATGATGCCAAGCTCAAAGCTCTAGCGAAATATATCCTACACACTTTTGTCTGGGTTTTGTTCTTTTGTTACTCATATATATATATATATATATATATATATATATATATATATATAGAGAGAGAGAGAGAGGGGGGCATTTTCCAGGACAAACGTCTCATTATTCTCTTTTCAATCCTTTAAACGTTGGGTGGAATTTGTTAATAAAGGTAC